>SNQJ01S0000055.1:0-248349 GCA_010110895.2 Picea sitchensis
AGCATAAAGTAATGAGAAAGGACGTTGTATACCTTGGAATGATTAGGTGTAATGATAGTATAAGTCAAAATGCAGGTGATGAAGGGAAAAATAATAGCAAAAAGTATGGGCAAAAAGAGTACAATATGTGGTCCTAACAGTAGGGTCCAACCACTAAATTGAAACAACTAAGAGGTCACCTACCCACTGTCACCTTAGGGAATGTCCAGTCACATTAGAGGTGAGATAGTCACTCCAAGGGGGGAATCTCGGTGACCCTAGGGGGGAAAGGGATGTGAAAAAAGTAAAGGTAAAAAAGCGGTCCCTAAGGTCAAAGATATAGATGAAAAATAGAAATACAATACTAGTCTCAAGTGTTTTAAAGGTTTCCAAAGACTTGGGTGAATTGTTGATATGTTGGTACTTGAGACACAAGAAGAACCACTTTGCAATGATGTATGTTAGTTTGTATAAACAAGTTAAGCTTGTTGTCCCTAATTTACAACAATATATAACAACATATATCAACAAGAAAGAAGAAGTATCATAGATTCTTAAAATATTTCTTAAACTCAAGTGATATATGCTTGAAACAAGTAGATAATGATTAGAGAAACTTCACAATTTATAGCATGAAAATTTAAATATTAGTTGTGGGTTTCATAAAGATTGTATGCAGAAGTATTTTTGGCATCCTTATGGCTTCAGCATGTTTTTTATTACAAGAGTAAAATCAGCCACCAAAATCCTCAAAGAAGACACCCAAAAATACCTTAAGCCTAGTATAACAAGTTAACAAACTTTTAGAAATTTTTTGGAGTGAAGTTAACAAATGTATGGTTGTATCAAAACAAGCCTTATATCAGAAAGTTTATCCAACAAAAATCACTTGTAATTATCTAAAAGGTGTGCCTAGGTTAGTAGTGGGTGAGGGTAGATTTTTAGGCCTAGTCTAGGGTTAGTTTAGAAGAAAATGGGGTTAGTAAGCTAGGGTTAGTGCATCCCTAATGGTGTAGGTTATTTTTACTAAAATAGAAAAAAATTGTTGTCAAAAGGGGAAACCCTAAGGGAGTGATAATCACCAAGGCATTGATATCACTATACCAAAGAGAAAACTTTAAAAATTGAAAATTTTACATTTACCAATGAAACAATTTGTTTCTCCAATGCAATAAGTAAATGACTAGTACCTTTAAAAAATGGGTGAATGGATTTAAGAAAATAAATAGCTATAGGTACTACCTCCTTGGGGGTGTAAATCCTCTTACTCCCCAAGACAAGTATCTCTAACTTGGGTTTATGCTAAGAGGGTGTATGCCCTTATACTTCTCTTAGAAAACCCTTGTTAAACCAATAACATGTAAGCATAAAGTGATGGAGACTAAGGTGGGGGTGTATTCCCTTATACTTCCCACCTATCTCTATCAATGACCTTGACTTGGAAAATATATGATACAAAAAATGTAAAAAACCTTACCAATTCAAGGAAAAAGCTGAGACAAACCACCAAAAAATCTATATATAAGGCTTCCAAATCTATTGCATCATTTCCATCAACCAATAATCCAAGGCATAGCCATAAAAAAAAGCATAAGAGAGAGAACTAGCCAAATAGAGCAAACATTTTAGTCCAAGAGCCTCTCACAATGGAGAGTTATGTTAAAATGAGATCGTATAATCTCTTATTTATAAAAATTGTCACTAAGATAGTTTTTCCACATAATTAAGGGTAAACCAAAAGAATAGGGGCAAAAACCCTAATCTTACCCATTTTACAAAGAAATATTAAACAATTCACTTTATTTTCACTTTTGCAAAAAGAAAAACCTTTATTCATATGGACGTCACCCCTTTAAGGTACATTTTTAGATGAAAGGAACTTATCCTCAACTTCGAGGCTCTCACGCTCCACTAATTTAGGGTTTGGGTTTTTTCACCTTATAACATGCTAATGCCTCAAAACGACAAACTTGAAAACTACTTTGGCACTCTATGGCACTCTCCAACACCGAAGCTTCGGGATTTGGAGGGTCTTACAGTACAACACTCCACTTCCTCCAAACTTCGAAGTGGAGAACCCTCGAAGGGTTAAAAAATCAACGGTCCATGCTCCTCCAACAACCAATACCTAGGATCCACTCTCAAACTTTGGGATTTAGGAGTTTTGAGACTCTAATGTACATTGCCTCCCAAATTTTTGAATGCAAAATTTGAGATCAAAGTCTCTCGCTCTTCCTGCAGCCAATGGTTGAGATATCCTTTGGAACTCCAGGATTTAGGAGTTCTCGCTACTAATCACCACCTAACCCCCGAATTATAGAGCAATGAACTGGTGAAGGAAGGAGATCCATGGTTTACGTGTCCATGTCAACCGATGACCAAGATTAACTCTCACCTTTAAGATTTTTCATGCCTCGACACTTTTAACCCTTGATCCTTCGGATCACAAAAATTTCGAATAATCGATAATCCAGTGACACATGTCCCAAATGAGAAATGGTCATGATTTTCTCTAGAGTTCGAGACTTCGGGAGATTTACCTCCTGGAAACACAAGAACATGTTTCTTCTAGAGTGTTGAATATCTGAACTATTGTGATATCTACAACTCATACTCACCTTCACCTAGATCCAAGGTTTGGGATATGATCTTCTCTATAATGCTCATCCTCCTATTTTAGGCTTGATGCAATGATCCAGATCTATACTTGACCAATCTAATTGTTGTTACTCTCTGTGTGATCTAGAGCATAGATTCACTCCAAGACTTCAAAGCTTCGTGGATTTTTCCTCCTTTTCAACAAAGAATTAAAAATAGTTGAAGCAATGAAGTATGAAGGACTCCAATGCTTACCGACCATGCTCCTTCCTAATATCCGATGACTGTAAGGGATCGTGATTCCGCCCGAACAAATATCTCCCATTGTCTTTCTTACAAAGAGATTTTTCCTTTATCAAGGGACTTGCTCCCACTATCTCTCCTTGAAATGTGTCACTTGAGTTTCTTGAACCCGGGCGCACACCTTGCACTTCCCTCCTGATATTGGGACTTGTAAAATTTCCCTGCACTTGACTTGCGCTTTCTCTCCTTTGATCTTTTTCCAGTCAAAGGAACCAGACCTTTGTTGCACACCTTGCGCTTCTACTGCAGTCTTGAACTTAGAAGGTTCTCTCCTTCTACACTCCTTGCATAGGCTCTCCGCAAAATTATTCTCTCTCTCCTAGGATTGGAATTCTTCAGATTCAAAGGGTCTTTTCCCTTTGATCGTTCAGATGAATTCTTGTCTCCTCCTAGAAACCACTCTCTTTCTCCTGATATTATGAACACTATCATATTTTTATTTCACATGACTTCTTGTTCCCTCCTAGAACTTTACGCTCTTCCTCTTGAGCTTCACCAAAACTTCAAAAAAATGTTGGCTTCGTGAACTTATTGCACTCACTCTCCTAATTATTGTACTATAAAGAGTCACCTACACACTCCCTGCACTTACTCTATGCACACTTGCACTCACCTTCCCTTTAGCTTTGATAATGCTCTAAGTGTAGGCGTACTCCTTGCACTTACTCTATGCACTGTTTGCACTATCCCTTCTAATATTTCTGGCATGTTCTAGTGTGCCCACATGGAACGCAATTTTTTAACTCAAAATTGAGTTCTTTCACACTCGTTGCATTGGCTTCTCATAGTTTTCTAAAAATTCTTGTGTGCACTCCTTGCACTAACATTGAGAGCCTAGAACACTCAGAGACTCACACTAATAGAGAAGTCTATTTATTCCTACAAAGGGGCCATAATTTCACTCATGGAATTCATAAACATACACAATAAATATTCAAAAAACAAACATTAAGAAAAAGATAACACACACACAGACTCATATGTAGGGAAATCTTCCTTTGTATTAAATATGAATGCTTTGTACAGTGTTTACAAGAGTGGAATGCAACCAAGTTTCAGTTCTTCTTTCCTCTCATATATTCTATTTCTCTTCTCATGATATCTCTCTCTTCTCTAATACTCTAATTCTCATATAATTCCTCTAATCTTAATACATTTGGATTTTTACCAAAGAGGGGATTTGTGATCCTTCCTCACGTATTCACATTAAATTACAATAAATTTATATCTAGTCGAAATTATATCTTTATCAATTTGTCTGTCGGCCATTAAAGGTGAATTACACTCATCCTTACACACACTCAATGGCTCATCTCTCCTTGATCACTAAAACATTTATTACATAAAATGATAAATTTAAAACAAAATGAGAAGGCATACATTTCTCTTTCCTTGGAATCTGCTCCCTCCTACTACGTTGTTGCACTGGTTATTGGCACGTTGCTAATGCTCTTACATCATACTCCTCTATTGAAAAAAAACATGAGCTCCTTCTCATGGCTCCTCTGCTACTGCTGTTGAGATCCTCCTAGATCCCAAACTCCACTCTATAGCGGTCCAACTGCTCCTCTGTTGTTGATGTTGCAAGATTTCCTCCAGGTCTCTAAACTTTATGTTGTAGTGGTTTATTCATATTTCCACTGCAATCTCTTCTTGTCATCCTCCACCTATTGTTGACTATATCCTCTGTTGATTTCAACATCAACCTCCTTATCTCCTTAGTCTCCTCACCCAACTTTTCTATTGGTTGGATGCTCTCATGGAGTCTCCTCTTTTGCTTCTTATCGTCTTCTTAATCAATTTCCAACTTAACTTGTTGGCTGAGCCTCCTCTGGGTTATTTCTCCTTATCCTAGGGATTATAATTTTTCACACATATAAAATGGAATATCATCTTCATCTCCCATGTTGACTTCATCACCCGTGGCATTGGATTTCCACTGCACTGCATACTGCAATTCTACATAAATATTACTAAGCTATTGCTCAACCATATCCTCTGAAAATTTTCTTTATGTTAGTTCCTCTCTTCCTCTGTCATCTCGTTGGTATAGCATAAGTCCAAATTCATCCAATTTTTCCTCCTACTAGAATTATTCTCCACTCTTCATGATTGTCTCCCTATGACAATCTTTCTCTATCTCTGGATTTCCTAACCAATCCTACAACATCCTCAACTCTTCCTCCCACTGAGTGAGTATGACATTTGAATGTTCCCATGGATAATTCCTTTGGCTGACAATTGTGTGGGCCTCCTTTCCTTTAATCTCTTGGGAAGATGTCAGTATCTTCTCCTTCTCCTCCTCCATGATAGTATATGTTGGTTTTCCTTCTTCTTATGCACATCTGACACATAAATTGTTAGTTTTAAAACATTTGGACCAATGGCATATTCCTCGGATGATTCATGCATCACCTCCTCATGTGAAACACATGCATAGGCATCTACTAGGCTTCTGGATAGGAATATGTTGATTCCCCCAATGATCAAAATGCACCTCTGATCTTCCTCCTCTTCAATCAACACTACTTGTTGATCTAAACTCTCTCTTAAATTATTGAGACTCTCATACATCCTCATCTACTCCTTCTTTTTCAGCACTCCTTGTTGACCTGAAATATTTTTTGAGTTCTTGAGACTTTAAGATAGTCTCATCTCTTCCTTGCCCACATGGAAACCTGAATTTTCCTTTCTTCCCTCCTATAAATATATGAGATATTCAACTGATCTCCCTTCCTCATCATTGAGGATTTCTCCATCTTCTGGTTCACAGAAGTAAATCATTTCCTCCTCTATGCTCCTCGAAATCAACTCCTCGATAGACCACCTCACCTTCTTCTTCATAGGCCATTCATACCTCCAGCTTCTTTTCTCTTCTTGTTTTATCATTACCATCAACTTTTCGAGCTCCTCTCGGGTCTCCTTGAACTGTTTATCGATCCTATCTCTGCTCATATTCTTGCGGTCTCCTCCTGGACATTGTCTATGGCCTTTAATATCCATTTTTTCCTTTTCCTACCCTCCTCACAAGTCTATTGTCTGCTACACACTTGCAAATAGTTATTTAGGCAGAGCTTCAGTACTTTGTCTTTTCCTCCTTTGTTAGTTGTCTGCAAACAAAAATCTACTCTTATACCCCTTGATGCAAACCCCCACCCCTCCTAGGGGTTTTCGCAACCTCCCAGTCTAGGATCAATATACTAGAGATGAATTATATCTTGGATCCCTATTGGATCCTCTCCAAATGTTCATATGCCCTTTAAATCACCTCCAATTGTAGGTCCACACACAACAAAGATTTGATGGTGACTTTACTAAGCCCCTTTATCTCTAAATCCAAATTTCGGGCACTAGCCCCTTAAAATCGACAAAAATCTCATGTGACCAAGGGCTAGGACCAAGCGCCTGGTTGAAAGGTGCTTATCTAGAGCTTCAGAGCTCCAGTGTTCTATTGCTTCAAGAGTCAGGATTTTTCAACTCACAACATGCTAATTCCTTTGAACACTCAAAATGGAGAACTACTCTGGCACACTCTGGTACTGGAGCTTCAGGCTTTAGAGGATCTTACAACACAAAACTCCAATTTATCTGAACGTCAAAGTGGAGAACCCTCAAAGGGTTCAAGAATCAATGTTCCATTCTCCTCAAACAATAAACAGATCGGATCCACTCCAGAACTTTAGGCTTCAGGAGTTCCGAGACTCCAATGTATGTTGCATCCCAAATTGTTGAATTTTGAATTTGAGATAGATGAATCTCGCTCTTCTTGTAGCCAATGACTGATATCTCCTCCAAAACATTGGGCTTTAGTCATTCTCACTCCTAATTACCACCTAACTCTCGAACTGCTAAACTTTGAATCGACGAAGGGCGGAGATCCATCGTCTATGTGTCCCTGTCAATAGGTACCTGTCAACATACGACGATGATAAACTCTAGGCTTCAAGACTTTTCATGCATGAACTCTTTTCACCTACGATCCTCCATATCACCAAACTTTCGAATAATCGATAATCCGTTGATATGTGTCCCTAAAGACTAGCGGTTAGGATTTTCTCTGGAGCTAGAGACTTTGGGAGAGTTTCCTCCTCATAACACAAGAACACGTTGGAGTGTCGAATATCCAAACTGCTATGAGATCTATGAATCAAACTCACCTTCGTGTAAATCCGACGGTTGGGATTTGATCTTCTCCACAATGCTCCACCTTCTATTTTTGGATCGATCCAACGAACCAGATCTATACTTGGTCAATCCAATGACTGAAACTCTCCCTATGATTTACGGCATAGATTCACTTTGAGACTTTGGAGCTTTGTGGATTTTTCCTCCTTTTCAACAAAGACTTAAAAATATCTGAAGGAGTGAAGTCTGGACGACTTCAATGCTTAACGACCATGCTCCTTCCTCAAATCCGACCACTGTAAGGGATCTTGATTCCTCCAAAACAAATCTCTCTCATTCTCTTTCTTACAAATAGATTTCTCCTATGTCATAGGACTTACTCCCACTATCTCTCCTCGAGCTTCGTCGCTTGGATGACCTTAACTTGGGCGCACACCTAGCACTTCCATCATGAGGTTGGGACTTGTAAAATTCTCCACTTGACTTGTGCTTTCTCGCCTTAGAGATTTCCCTTGTCCAAAGACTTGGACATTTCTCACACACCTTGGGCTTCTCCTGCATTATTTAACTAGTAAAGTTCTGTCCTTCTACACTCCTTCCATAGGATCTGCACACACTTGTGTTGTCTCTACTCAGCTTGGAATTCTTCAGCTTGAAAGGGTATCGACTCTTTTCTCCCTTAAATGAATCCTTGTGCCCTCCTGGAACCCATAGTCTTTCTCGTGAGCTTCTGAACACTTTCAGAGTGTTCTTTCACATGAATTATTGTGCCCTCGTGATGCTCTACACTCTTAATCTTAAGCTTCACCAACACTTCAAAATAATATTGGCTTTGTGCACTCCTTGCACTCACTCTCCTGAGTCTTGGATTGTAGAGACTCACATCTTACTCTGTGCACACATGTTCCAGCCTTCCCTTGAGATTTTACATTGCTATCAGTGCAGGCACACTTCTTGAGCTCACTCTATGCACTTTTTTCACTATCCCTTCTGAGCTTTGTGAAATGTTTGGGTGTGCCCACCTAGCACTCTTGAACTCAAAACTAAGTTCTTGTTCACTCCTTGTGTTGTCTTCTGAGAGTTTTCTAACAACTTTGGTGTGAATTCTTTGCACAAGCCTTCAGATCCCAGAACATTCAAAAACTCACAGGGATAAAGAAGTGTATTTATTCCTCCAAAGGGAATATAATTTCACTAATGGAATCCATTAACATACATAGTAAGTATTAAAAAAACAAGCATTCAGAAACAAAGAGAGACTCATGTGTAGGGAAATTTTCCTTTGTATTAAACTTGAATGCTTTGTACAATGTTTAAGACTTGACTGCAAAGTCTTAGCTCTTCTTTCCTCTCCTCTCTTCTCATGAGCTCTCTCTTCTCCTATGCTCTAATTTTCATATAATGACTCTAATCTCAATACATTGGGATTTTTACCAAAGAGCCTCTACTCTCAATACATTGGGATTTTTACCAAAGAAGGGCTCCTCAGGGCTTCTTCACCTATTCACATTAAATTACTAGTCTGAATCAAATCTAGATTTTTCGGTGTGTCATCTATCATCCATTGATTAAAGGAGACCTATGCTCAACCTTACACAAACTCTATGGCTCCACCCCCGCCCAGCCTTACAAAACAAAAAGAGAAGGCTAGCACTTCTCTTTCCTTGGGATCTTCTCCCTCCTAGTGCTTCTAATGCATGAATAGAGTTAACCTTTGGTAATTTGTTTCATATGTTAAGGGTCGGTTGAAGAGAGACGAATTGTCTCATCTCTTACTCCAAAGGGGCAAGGATCCATTGAAGAGAGAGGGATTTTGTCTCATCTCTTGCTCCAAAGAGGGGGAATCAAAAGGGAGAAAATATATATATACTCAAAATAAAAAATCTCTATCAAAATTATGAAATGAAATGGTGCTATATCATATCTCTATTCAGCCAAAACAAAATATATATATTTCTGAATCAAAAATCAAAAATCACTATAATCGAGGTTCTTCAAATGCATGAACAAAGCGAACCTTTGGGGATTTGTTTCATATGTTAACGGTCAGTTGAAGAGGAGGAATTTTGTCTCATCTCTAACCCATGGATGGTTCCAAAGAGAGAGGGAGTCAAAATAATGAAATTATCTATACGTTAAATTCGAAATCATGGATGGTTCCCAATAGAGAGGGATTCCAAAGAGTGAAATTATCTATCCCTTAAATTGGAAATCAAAATCAAAAAAGCAGGATAACCTTTAACCTAAAATTCAAAATCAAACCTAAAAAATCATAATAACCTCTAACAGACACTGCTTCAACTTTGGAAATTTGTTTCAAATGTTAACATTGGGAGGAATTTTGTCTCAGAAAAGATGAAGGAAAAACTATATATTCGTTGAAGGGCAGTTGGAGAAGTGATATATACTCAGATCTTACCACGTTTCAACTTCCTCCTCCTCCTCTATGATCTGTCTAGTTCAACTTCCTCCTCCTCTATGATCTGTCTGGTATTCCTGTGTAGTTGGTTGTCTGAGACTGTGTGGGGTCTGTGTCTAGATCTAGTTTGAGTTTGGATGTATGAGTAGTTCAAGTCGAGTCTGCGTTAGTCATCTATTGTGTGATAGAGGATGAGGTTTGAACGAATTATAGACAACCGGATCATCACATGGAGAAACCAACATTTCAAGGGAAGAACAACATCACTACTCTGTCCATGGTACATTTTATTATTATTATTTCCTCTACCTTTTTATCTTCTTAGAATAGCTATAATGTTTTGTAAATTTATTATTATTTCCATTACCTCCTTCTCTTCTCAAAAACCCTAGACTATTTTTTATAGAATTCTTGTTTATCTCAAATTCATGTATAGCCTTCCCTCTATTTTGTCAATACGATTGCAGATATTTCGGTTCAGGTTTATTCATATGTGACTCATAATTGGTTATGTGAATCGTAATTGGTTGGAAGAGCTCAATGGCCAAAAGATGGAAGATGCGTCCTCGAGAGGATTCAAGTCCTTCGAAACCCTTTCACATAAGAAATTTGACCTACAGGCATGTATGGATCTAGTTTTTGTTTTCTTCTCTCTCAATAGGTTAATCTTGATGCCATTGCTCTGTCCAGGGCTCTATAGGTTAATCTTGTTGACATTGCTCTAGCCATGGCTTTAGGTATCGGCCATGTTGAATAAATGTATATTTAGTTAAAAAAAGGTTTAACCTCCCTTATTAGTAATTTAACCAGTCATTTGAGCATCTTTTATTATGGAATTTAATATTTTTTTATTATTATAACACTACTCGTATCTCTCCCACCCAATTATTTCATGAATGACCCATTTTTTTATTCTTCTAACCCTAGTTGTATTCTCTGATTAGTTAACTCTCATGCCCAATTATTTCATTCATATTTATTTTAGCTTGGCTTCTTATCTTTCATTAGCTTTCCCGTAATCATAATTTAACCCCCCATCACCATGCAATTCAATCATAATTTAACCTACCGTCACCATGCAATTCAGGTTCACCATAATTTAGCTCTCTACTTTTCAAATTTAGATTAGTATATGGTATATGATTAATTTTTTATTTATTAGTCCCTGCCCTTCGGGATGGTAGGGACTAATAGTAATCGATTTTATCTCTTTCTATTAAACCTGGACATAAATCAATGAATTATTACTTTTTTAACCTAAGTTTTGGCAAATTCTAAATTTTTGAAACTGTAATTTGCGTTTTTATCCTAAGTTGTAAGTTGGAAGTATTATTTGGCCTCATATTGAGGAAAGACTTAGGGTAAATTTAAAAATTTCAGTGTTTATTAAATTTTATTGAACTAATGTTAGACATAAGGTCTATCATTAATTGTTAACCCAAAGATTATCGATGCAATTTTGATGCCTGTCATTGGGACTATGTGTCCTGACTCATGTCAACACTCCTTCTGACTCCTATCGACATGAGTAAACATTCCTTCTGACTCCTGTCAACACTTCCGACTCTTGTGACTCCTATGGGCTACGTGTTAGATGGTTCCCTTCAAACCTTCCTTTATATGGTTCCCTCCAAACCTTCCTTTATATGCTCCTTCTTCCCCATGAAAATGATTTCACCATACCTTCATTCTGCTTCTTGGTGAAAGTGAAAATGAATTGAACATACCTTCTACTTCCCATTATGCCTACTCCTGTTATTCTTAGCATCAGGCACAACAATCCAAGGTCCTGTAGAATATGAGGAAGAGGGAATCATTACGAGGTTGCATGCATTAAAGAAGAGGGTGAGTACACATTAAGGCCAAGGGTGCTCATGAGTGCTTAGACTATCATAAGGTTTTTTAATCTGGGAAGGCTCTGGGAGGGCATAAGAGGTGCCATCGGATTGGGAAAAGATTACCCAAATATTAACTATGGAGAGTAACTTCATCTTCATGGATGCCCGACATAAAGGAATCTTCAATGATAGAGAGGATCTCCCCCTACCTGGAAATTGCAGGTAAACCCTCCATTTTATGATTTTAGGTGGATAACTACACTCTTCAAACAAGAGTTTAGTTTCCCTGATTGTTTAAGGATTTCTGACTCGCTCTTAAGTAATCCTGATGGGCCTGTGGTATGTTTCTACCCACAAAATGAAGCTAAATATTTTATTAGCACTCAATATAATCTCAATGAAAATTACAAAAAATAAATGACAATTACAAAAAAGAAAGAGAATAATTACCGGAAAAGAAACATCAAATTTGGAGAAGCTAGTAACCCTCTGCCCTTTTGTTCTAGTTAAGATTGTAGTAGAACTAGTCTCTGTTTTAACTTTTATCTTCCATGTAAATAATTCCAAGTGACATGTACAAATTTTATGCTTTATGATGTCAGCATATGACTCTCTATTAAACCTGAAGCTCCTGCAACATTATCCATCGGTTGACATCAACCGCCTCTTGCATATGGCCAATGATTTAAAGAACAAAACGTAAACTAGTACTTGTTTCCATTATATTTGTATTTGTATTTGGTTATGTGAAATTCCAAAACAAAATACACCAATGTCATTCTAAAAATTTTATAAATTTTGGAAAAAATATATAAAAAAATCTTTGAGGATCACCCCTGAAATACAATAATGAGGAGAAACTCACCCTTGCAGTCGTCCTCTCAGTATAGAAATTACGTCATTATATCTTGCTTCGCACTACCAAAGTCAAGGCAGATTCCAACCCCATGTAGTACTTGCTTAGTTGATGAAAAATTAATGGCAAATTTTCTCGATGGATCATCATTGTTCAGGAATACGACCTAGAGTTTTCAACAACTAAAATAAAGAAATCACTTTTTCTCACCAAAATCATCACGAAGTTTCCCTCAGAAGATACAGGATCACCTATCAATACATATTTCACCTACGAACAACTCTTCTACATCCCCTTGGATGACCCTTCGTATGGAGACCTTCTCGTCTACCTTCAGACACAAATGTTTGGGTATCATCTCTCTCGAGATGATAGTCAGTGCCTTTGTCATTAGGCCCCCTAGTACCTCCTCATTGGTGACATTCTGTACCGACGTGGGGTCCTAAACGATTTCCATAGTGTCTCTTGCGGTGGCCACCTCTCAGGGATGTCCACCACCTATAAAATCATTCGAGAAGGATACTTCTGGCCTATTATCCTCCACTTTTATGGATAACTAGGAGATCATGTCTCAAGGCCAACAGGTCCTAGACATGGAGTACTGAGATCCAGATCAAATTTGGCATGGCCCTAGAGGGCCCACCTTTTCTTCATTTCAATGCCTTTATATTGTCAGCAACAACAACATCCATCACCATCAGCTTGGTCTTGTGTCAAAGATGGATCTTGCTCCATGAGGTAATGATTTTGGTTATCATGGTACGTGTCACTTTGATCATCAAAACCTTCGAATATGTGCATCTGTTTCCTTTTATTTATAACAAATTCTTTGATCTTACACTTGCCCACTTGACCATGTCTGGGGGGATTGATAGGATTCCCTAGTAAGCCTATGCCCGCAGGTTATTGTTTTACACTAGGGAGGGCTTCTGGAAATCCATCGTCTGCTCCCATCATAACACTAATTTTTCATCTTGCTTCCCGCCCTATCCCTTGCACTTGTCCGAGTAATGGGTTGACCTATTTACAACATTTCACCTTACCTCATGGGAAGAAGGGGATAAAGGCCTAGAAGGTAAAAGAAAGATGGAAAAAGATAAAAACCTGAGAATAAAACCTCTATATGCTTCGCCCAGGGATCCCCGAGAAATCAATAAATGTCCTCTCAGCAAGAAACAAGAGGGACCCATAAAAATAACAAAACAAGAACTATTGAGAGGATAGGAGGTCTCATCCCGAGTCAACCTATTAGGTCCATGGGTACCTAGTGATATGACATTACCACCATACGGTTACCATGCCAGGGTAGTGACTCTTGGTTGCATAGCGAAGGGAAAGGGGGTCTCATCACAAGCCAGCCTTCTCATTTATGCAAAATTACTTATGGGTAATACTATCACAACTAGTCACCATGCTAGGGAAGTGACCCCTGATTAGCCTCTTGAAGAAAAATAAATAAAGAATAAAAGAATAAAGGCATAGGCTTGGAAATATTTTCATCTAGGGTAGGTGCAAATCTCCTTCTACAAAGGCACCGACAGGTAAAATATTGCATCCTATGCTCCCACTACACCCACTTTCCAGGACATCCTTTAATCACCTCACCCAGTTGCATGGCTTCAATAAGCTCTCTTCTGAAAACTTTCCTTTTCTAGTGGACACTAGCCCAATAGGACACCCTATCATTTTCTCCAAACTTGTATTGCAGGCTCGTGTAATGTATTTGAGATTTTAACTGATGTATTAGGTATTTATGAACATGTATAATAATATTGATGATGAGATGTGATTCAAATTGCTATGATCCCTATGACTTATGAGCCCACAGAGGGCATAGCTATTGATGTGCAGGATCATGCCCGATGGACAAGTACCATTTGGACCAATACACATGGGGAGATGATAAGTTCGTACCTCCATGGGGTTGAAGAGCCCATCAGATGGATGTTGAGACCCCATCAAGGGGCAGAGATAGGAGTGATATGGATAAGGGGCTTTGCACCAGAGAAGAGTAGGACGTTCCACCAGAGGCACCCTGGTAGAGCTTGACCTAGGGGGGTTGTGCCTTTTTCAGTGGAATGTGGGCCTGGGACATCATCCTTTCTTCATGAACGTTTTGGCATATGGACCAAGAAGTTTGGCACATGTGGTATCTTGGAAAAGCCCAAGGGGGGATAACGTTTTTCTCCTGGAGGTTGTATTTTCCCTAGAAAGGGATAACATCACCCTAGAAAGGGGATGACTCCCTTATGTTTCTCGATTAGGGTTTTAATTTGTCATTTAATTTGAAATAGTATGATTTTTAGTATTTTGGCCTTGTCGACCTTTTTATGACCTAAAAGTAAAATTAGGTCATTGATACAGTATATATTGAGGGTTTTCACTCTCATTTTTTCATCATCTTTCACTAAATAATTAGTGAGGTTTGAAATTAGCACTACACTTGGGTTAATTGGCTAAAATGGTGAGGCACACCTATTGAATGAAGGGAATTTTGGATCTCTATTGTCATTTCTTGGCATTTCTTGATGCAAGGTGTTACAACTAGGGTTTGCTATGTTATTTCTTGGTGATATGTAAGTGAATTTATGTAGAGCTTCTTGATTGAATGGTTGTGTTGTTATTTCTTGCATATGTTTTTATAAATTTGTTGAATAAACCCTAGGTGGGAAGAACACATCATTGGTCCTTGTCTCATGTCCCCATCAAGAATTTTTTTCCATTCTTTGAAGAGAGAAAGAGCCTTGCCTTAGCTACACTCTTTCACCATCTTCTCTTGCTAGCCATTTTACCTTTCCTGAGCTAGTAAGGAGAAGATGTCTCAAGGCCTATTTCCCCTACATCTTGAAGGGAATTTTTTCCCCTAGGGTTTGCTGGTAAGGCCTTGCCATAACAACACGTTGCCTTGTAAACCCTCTTGTCTTACTCTTAAGCCATTTCTAGAGGTATTTGTTTTTTCCATTGACCTAAGGAAGGAGGAGAGAGAACTGAGGCCTAGTTCCCCTACACCAAAGTGAGCCTCTCTCCCATAGGGTTTATGTCCTTAAGGCCTTGTTGTAGAAACACCTCAAGACTTAATCCTCAAGTCATTACCCTTATTATCTCCCTTGATCCTTCAAATCTTGAATCCTACCTTTGACTCCATTAACCCTAGGAAACACACTGATCTAAGACCTAGCTTGTGAGTATTATGATCAAAACCTCTCTCAATACATTGAACTAAACCCTAACTATTCTAACCCTAGAATAGGACTAACCCTACTAACGTTTCATTTTTAAGCAATTGAATGGTTTATTTTAGGGCATTACTTGAATGAAGTGTTTATTATCACATTGAATCCCACAGTTTCTCAACATTTATTGATGAAGTGACATTTGTTATCATTGTTATTTCATAAACATTGACTATGTCAATATTTATTATTCAATTTCTTATATGTATCATATAGTCAGTATTATATGAAGTACTAACCAAGTGAGCAATATTGCATATATCAATTCCTTGTTGCTTTGTCTCATGCAGGTGTATCTCTCTTTGGGTTATAATTTATCATTGGTTGTTAGCCGGACTATCTACTCGGTGGTGACTTGTGAGGGGGAAAACTTATCTTTGTCATACAATACTTTACCTTCTCAAAACCCCGGGTCACTAGGGACGTCTACCCTGGGCATTACCACCCTAAATAGAAATAACCATTCCATTGAGGTGACATTGGATGGGATTGGTTCCAGTTACACCAGTTTGCCTCTTCAAATATATAACCTTTATTCTTACTACAAATTGTGCGATAACATTTTGGCAGCGTTGTCAGGGACACTGAGTCAAAACTTTCCTCCAAATGACAATTTTTAGTAAGCCTTGCCTCTAGAGTCTTTATCTTACAAGCTTACGTGGCAAATCCACTAAGGATGTTTTCCCTTTCTTCATTGATAGTTACAATCAAATTATTTGGTGACTACACTGATGACAACTCGTAGCGGGCATCAATATCTACCTCTATCTAATGTGGTGACTGGCAACCCTCCGAACCCTGCTCCTTCTGTAGGTTCTCCCAAATGGTCTTGCCAAGAAACCTTCTAATGTTTTGACTTAACTAATATTCAAGGTGGATTACATGACCTACCCAAAGGTGTCAAGTCTTGACTATCGAGTTTCTCAGGAGAGGGGGTCTCTTTTGGCAACTCGTATTGGAACCAATTTTGTGAAAGTTTTTAGTTTCATCAAACCAGTCAAGAGCACCCTAACATATTTATGGGGATTTTTGCAAGCTCTCTCATTAGGAAATCCAAGACTTGGATTGATTCTTACCCAAAAGGAGGCATAAAATATTCTGAAGAATTGGAAAGAGATTTTAAAATAAGGTGGTGCAATCATGAATACACACAACCCTTATACTCTCAGTACGTCGATGTTTGTAAAGGTTCCAACGAGAGCATTAAGGATTTTAATGATAGATTCAATCTTATTCTAAAAAATATCCGACCTAACCTAAACTCAGAGGAATATATCCTCCATCACTACTTGAACTCATTTGAGGTAATATTGCAGTTTACCCTCAAGGATAGGTCACCCTCAACCTTAAAAGAGGCACAAGACCTCACTTTCCAAATCTAAAAGAACCTTGAGTTGAAAGAATACATCCTTCAAGTTGAATTTTCACACAATAGCAGCCCATGGAAATCAAGTGATGAAGACACTATTGAACCTAACCTTCCACAAATATTTGAAGTAAAACCCATGGTTCCCAAGAGGAAATGGAGCAATCCTCATATCGATGTACAATATGTTCCTCTTTCATAACCACCCACGGATGTAGAAAATGTTCAGGA
Organism: Picea sitchensis; assembly: GCA_010110895.2. Classification (NCBI taxonomy): domain Eukaryota; kingdom Viridiplantae; phylum Streptophyta; class Pinopsida; order Pinales; family Pinaceae; genus Picea; species Picea sitchensis. Next base: position 16,949 of record SNQJ01S0000055.1, read on the forward strand.
TCTTTGTCCACACAGTGCAAAGATTGAAGCTTGCTTACCACAAATATATAAAGACAAACTTTGTGAAGAAGCATCTCTTTTTGTACACCATGTAGAACACTTTGGATCAAGGTATGGTGAGGCCACCACTTTTTATACTACTATCTGAATCAATGACTCCCTCCTTCACAATTTCATTTTTCAACCAAACGCTACAACCAACTTTATGACCAAGGAAGTTTTGCATCAATTGGACCTTAACCTTTCACAACAAAACACAAAAAGGGGGTTTGCAAAGGGAATTGTAAAAAAACTAGAAGTTTACTTTGAGTCTTTCCCTAGCACCCCTTTTGATATAGACGTCATGGTGGTAGATTCTTTGAGAAATTGGGGTCTCATTTTTCAAAAAGACCTTATAAAACACATAGCTGGGAGTTTCCAAAACCGGGAATCCAAGGTAATCATTCCTCACCTAGAAGGGGGATTCTTCACCCTCTACAGAGAATCCCTTGTAGGATCCCTTATTGAAACGTATGATGAACCAAGTGACCATATCATATGTATTAACGATGATATCAATATTTGGTTTATCTAAGGAGGAAGCTTTGGGGATGATACTATCGAAACACCTGAGGGAATTTGAACTCTAGAATTTGATGGATAACATTCAAGTTCTGGCATAGGAGTTGGAATTGTCCTACCAACACCTTCAGGTGAAGCCTTCTACTACTATTATAGGCTTGAGTATCAATCCACAAAAAAAATTGTTTAATATGAAGCATTGCTCCTAGGTATCAACTTGGCAACTGATAAGGGTATCAAATACTTAAGGACAAAATGAGACTCTCATCTCATAATGCTGCAAGTGTTGGAAAAGTTTTCTACCAAAAATGAGAAGTTGAAAAAGTATCATGATCTTGCATAATCTCTTTCAAAATCCTTCAAAGTAGTGTCAAGAGAAGTCCTCCCCTAAGAAGAAAAACACATGGTTGATGCTTTGGCTATCTTCGCCTCTACCTTGCAACATTCTGATGGTCGACACCGAGACCTTTGTAGAATGGAAGTCCTTTTTAGACCTTCCATCCTAGAAAATTTGGAACATTGGCAAGTATTTGAAGACGATGACGAGATCATCAGGTTTATGGAGAAAAACAAAGAATTCACCAATTCCAAAGTAAATTTCCTCGCTGACTCCATGAATTTGGAGGTCAAAAATCTTCAAAATAACACCTTGCCTAAAGGGTGCATCCCTTTGGAAAATCTATTTGACAAACATGATGTCTTCAGAAGAAAGAAGCCTAGAAAACAAGCAGATGAAGCCCTAGAATTTTACATCGGTACTGAAATTGATCCAAGGACGGTCAAAATAGGGAAGGGAACCACTGAAAAGAAAAGGGTGGAAATCTTGGGCCTCATAAGAGAATTCAGAGATACTTTCTCTTATAATTACAATGAGTTAAAGGCATATAGGGGATATGTCATCCAACACTCTATACCCCTGGTAGAAGGAGCCAAACCTTTCTGACAAAAGATGAGTCATATCAATCCAAATATGGCAAGCCAAATACAGAAGGAGCTTCAAAATATGGTTGACGTTGGTATCATATCTCCCATCATATATTCCTCTTGGATGTCAAATTTGGTAGTTGTTCGAAAGAAAACCGGTGAGATACGTCTCCATGTGGATTTTCGTAACCTTAACCAGCTATCCTTGAAAGACAACTACCCCCTCACAAACATGGAACATCTGTTAGAAAGGGTTATAGGGGTAGGGATGATGTCTATTTTGGATGGTTTTTCCAGATACAACCAAGTCTTTCTCAAGAGGGAAGACCATCTTAAAACAACATTTACTACACCATGGGGAACATTTATGTACTTAAGAATGGCATTTGGTCTTATGAATTCTGGTGCTACCTTTAAAGAACAATGGACTTTGCCTTTCATGACCTTATACAAAAAATCATAGAGATTTACCAAGATGATCTCATGGTTGTATCAAAGGATAGGAAAAACCACCTTTCACACCTCAAGATTATTTTTGAGTGATGTAGGAAGTATGGAGTCTCGTTAAATCCCAAGAATTTTTTTTTTCGGATCGATGAAGGAAAAGTTTTGGGTCACGTGGCTTCAAAAAGGGGGGTCTCCATAGACCCTGAAAGATTCCAATCTATAAAATACGTTTGTCCCCCAAGCAACAAAAATTCCTTACAATCCTTTTTTGGAAAGATCAACTTCATTCAAAGATTTATCCCAAACTTTTTCGAGAGGATAAAACCCATGAGCATTTTGCTAAAAAATGATGTTTCCTTCAGATGGGATGACAAAGCTATCAAGTCTTTCAAGGATATAAATAATGCTATCTGCAAAGACCCCTTGTTGATCATCTATGATTATTCAAAATATTTCATAATATTGTGGTTTTCCTCCCAGGATACCATAGTGGGTGTTCTAATGCAAAAAAATGATGATGATTATGAACACCCCGTAGATTTTATGAACCCCCCTCACCCCTATAGGTAAAAACTAGGTGTCACAAAAACCTACACAAAATGGCCTCGCATGCCTCTTTCAATACAAAAATATAAAAAATAGCACTCATGCTACCCCTAAAGCTCCCCCAATAGGTCCTCTATCAGCAAGAGGTGCCTCACCAGTTGAGGGTCCTCCAAGTCTAGGGGGAAGTCAACTAGTCATCGTTGCCCCCGCTATAGCTGCCCGACGGATCACGGTCTACCACTTTGTTGGAATGACCACACATTGCTCCAGGACTATATCATCCTAGATATGCGACCACATGCCCTCAAACACACCCTGCAATACCACCTCCAACTGACGTCGGAAATCATCCATCCCCCCTTTGAACTCTACTTGAAGAGAATGTGTTGGCCCTACACCTAAATCATCAAACTTGCACCTCTAGTTGAATCTCACCTCATTTGTTGGCCTCACAACAGCCTCATCCCTCTGGCATTTCTTTCCCACCTATGGTGGTCTCACTGGCCCCTAGCAAGCCGACTCTCCAACCACCTCTGCCTCGAGGCCCCACATCTGCAAAAACACAAACAAAGATATATTCAACATCCATATACATATAAACATATGCTACGCTATCAAAATCACAAAGCATAAGTACATCAAGATAACTCTGTGGTCCCAAATCTCTTAAGGAGGGAACACCATGTCCGGGTCATGTTGGAAGTCCATCCCACCATATGGGAACTATAGTATAATTTGTGGCATTTGGCACCACACACATGCTAATGTGGCTGTAAAATAGTGGCCATACTCCCCCCTCCATGATATACCAAAATTTGAGCCCACTGCATCACATCTCCTGTGGCACTGTATCCAACAACAACACTCTAGGGCACAACATGGGCACCCTCTTTAGAAACCATGCCACAAATATAGATCCAAAGAAAAAATCACTGAAGACGGTGGTTCAACACCGATGAATCTGCCCCATCATATTGGCATGCAACATCAAGCCCCAGGAGAAAAAATCCCCATCAATGACTCTTTGCATAATCCTAAACTGACCACCACTGATCTGCTGAGTGCCTAAGGATCCATAGATCCTTACAATTATTGTTTCAATGCACTAATGCAAGAGCACATCCATCGCCTCAATCTGGACAACCAAAACTGACAGCAAGTTTGGCCGTGAGCAATAATCATGCACCAGGTCTATCAACCTAACATCGCTTGGCAGTTGGGGGTCAGCAGAGAGGGCCATTCCTCGAAAGGGGAGCCCCATCAAGAAGTACACATCCTCAACAACTGAGAATGTCAGTTACTGACCCCGCACATTGAAGCACTATAGATCAATGGTCCACATCGACAATACATACTGAAGCACATACTCCTGCGACCATATCAGTGGAAAGTTGAAGAACTTGAGCAACCCACAGGCTACTTAGAGTCTCTGAATGCCCAACTCCTCTCTCACTGCCTCCCGGAGGCACTCTGAGTCTCGCTCCCTCCAGTGATCTGGCATGATGAAATGATCAAATGAATTCACACAAGAAACCCCTCATCAACACTCATCATTTATCTAAAATATTCCAAAAATTCAAGTTTTCACAAAAAACCCTTAGCTTCACTTCAAGTGCACGACTGCCACCACCACAAGCATGCACATATACATGCATGTTCTTCACATAGTTGTGCATCAATGCATATTTGTATGAGAAACAAATGTGCATCAATATGCATCTGTCACACCCACAGGTGCACACTCATGTGCACATGTTCTCTACACAATTGTGCAACTTTCTAAGAAACCACTGCGCATAGTGTGCGAATGTATTTCCAACAGGCACGAATCACATGTGCACTTGTTTATCCTACCCTACTCATGCATATCTTAGCCAATCCCATGCTACCATACCTTTCCCATGCATAACCTAACCTGGCCTAACCTATCTTAAATTATCATATCCTCTCCGAACCTAATTTTCTCTACCTTAATCCTACTCTTTCCTAACCTAACCTACCTTATCCTACCCAATTCTATCCTAGCCTAACATAACATAACTTATCTTATCCTAAACTTACATAACCTAGCCTAACCTAGAAGAATAACTTACCATAACCTACACTATTCTAACCTACCCTATCCTACACTATCCTAACCTAACCTATCCCACCAGAGTATACACTATTCTAGCATATCCCACATTATCTTACCCTAACCTACCCTATGTTACCCTACCTTAGATTACCCTAATCTACACTACCTTACCCTAGTGTAAACTACACTAGTTTAATATTATCCTAACCTTGTCTAGGTCATGCTACCCAATATTGGCTTATATTGATATCCCTAACCTACTCTATCCAAGGTTATCATAGCTTATCTTAGGCTAACCCAACCCTATCATAAATTAGCATAACCTACCCTAGACTACCTTAGCCTAACCTAGCCCAGCCCAACCCAACCTACACAATCCTAGCTAAGCATATCCTAGTCTAACCCAACCTTAACCTACCCTAAAATAGCTTAGCCTAGCCTAGCCTAACCCAACCCTATCCTACCCTATGTTACCCTCTCTTAAATCCTACCCTAACTTAACTCAACCCCACCCAACCTAACTTAGCCCAATCTATCTTGGTCTATCTTGGCCTAACTTAGCCTACATTACTTTAACCTAAACTACCCTAATCTAGTCTATTTTATCATACTATAACCTATCCTATCCTAACCTAAACCTACCCTACCAAAAACTTACCTTTCCTAACCTAGCCTAACCTAACCTATCATAGCCTAACCTAGCCTAGCCTACCCTAAACCTAACTTATCCGAGAGTAACCTATCTTAACCTACCTAACCCTACCCTAAAATAGCCTAATCTAACCTACCCTACCCTACCCTAACATAACCTAGCTAGCATAGCCTAGCCTTCCCTCCTCTCCTTTAACCTACCCTACCCTACCCTAGCTTAACCTCACCTAACCTAACCTACATAGACTAATCTAACCTAGCTAGATAAACTAGCATTTCCTATCTTAGCCTACCCTTCAACTTCAATCTATGTCTAAATCCCTAAGCCCAAGCCTAATCCTACTTAATCCTACACCTTTAAATATTATACTCCAAGCCCTAAGCATATATCCTACACCTAAGCCTAAATATTATGCCTAAGACTCAGATAATACTTCGAAATGAGAATAATTCTTTGGACAAATTTATAACCTAATTACTCAAATCCATTTTTTAATATGGATTATGTTAAAAAATCACATATCCATTATGTTATTTCAAGTAAAAATAACATATTTCTAATATAAATACAAGAAAAAGATAAAATGACAACAGACATATAATAAATAGATAACACACATATAATAAATAGATGTTATAAATGTACATTCCACACTCAATAAAGTCCACACATAAAATAATTAACATAAATAATAAATTTATCAATTATAATAGTTAAAGTTATATATAGTTAAAGATAACATTATATACATATAAAAAAATCTTCAATATAAAACCTGAGAGATTGGAAGGATCAACTGTTCATGAGACAGCTTAAATTACTGAGAAACCAATGAAAAATTAGTTGGGGTTAAACTGATAAAAAACCTTAAAACTATAAGACAAAATGGGTCGGTTAAAGTCTTCCGGCCGCAAATTAAACTAATGAGAAACCAACTAAAAATTAGCTAAATAAAGAGAGATAATATACTTAGGTTTACTACTGAAAAGATGGATTGAATTATAAAACAGGCGAGATTAAAAATTAGTTAAGTAAAGAGAGATAATATCATTATGTTTACTACTGAAAAGAGTGATTGAATTATAAAACAAGATAGATTAAAAATTAGTTAAATAAAGAGAGATAATATAGTTAGGTTTACTACTAAAAAGACTGATTGAATTATAAAACTCACAAGATTAAACCACTAATAATGAAAAGGCAAATAAGTAGAGTGTGCAAATAAGTGGAGTAATGGCATCAAGGGTAAACTATTGAGAGAAAATGCAACAGAGGCTAAAGCCATACATACCTGTTGCTTGAAAGATTGTCTTCATTCCTTCCTCCATTGAGCTTTTCCAACCAATGACATTTCAAATCCAAATAGAACAAGTCGAACCTAAAATATTAGCAGTCAAATTGACAAAAATAAAGGAATGTTATTCACAACCAAAGAGAACAAGTCGAACATCGAATATTAGTAGTCAAATTCACATAAATAAAGGAAAGTTATACATAATATTGCTGAAGGAATTTACAAAACAATCTTTTCTCTTCTAAAGAGAAGAGAAAATAATAATAATAAAATGCACCATTAAAAGACTAGGGATAGTTGAGTAGCTTAGCTACCCTTCCCTTAAAGTTGTTTTCTCCACTGGACAATCAAATTCAGTCCATCCTTCTCCTCTATTACACATAACATCACCAATTTAAACACGAACCATATCGAGACATTAAGACCCAAACTTCACCCAGTCTCACCATACACAGGCTAACGACACTATGAATATATAGAGGAGGAGGAATATGTTGAAACAGATGAAGATTTGAGATATATATCTCTTATCCAACCTCTCTTTAACCATAAACTGATAGATCGTTTCTTACTTTTGCCTCCTCTCTCTCGAAGCATATATAGGTTACATAAGAGACAAGATTTTTCTCTTCAACTAATTGTTAACGTCAAATTCTCAACGGTTCACTTTATTCATGCTTTTCCGACACCGTTAGTGAAAGGTTTTCTACTTTGCCAGCACCATCAGCTAGAAACTCTCTATTTTTTCCAGATTTTCAACAGTTCATTTTATCCGTGCTTTGTGGGCGCTAAAGGTTCTCAATTTTTTTTCAAATTCTCAACAGTTCACTTTATCCATGCTTTCCAGAGCTAAATCTTCTCGATTTTTTTCAAATTCCCAACCGTTCACTTTATCCATGATTTTCCTGCACTATCCATTAAAGGTGTTCACTTTATCCATGCTTTTTCTGCAGTCTCCATTAAAGGATACCCTTTTTTTGTTTGTTTTGATTTTGAATTTCATCGTTATTTTTTCTTTTTTTAATAAGGCTATGATGTATCACCATCTTATTTAGGACACTTTTGATTTCGGGTATGTGTACTTGGATGATATAGGGCTTAGAATAAGAAGTATGAAAATTATTACATGTTTAGAATTTTAGAATTGAGATTAATTTATTTTTAAGGTATATGTTCGTAGATTATCACCATTTTATTCCAGAATTTAGCTAGACACTTATGTGTACTTGGATGACGTAGGGCTTCCAATAAGAAGTATGAAAATTCTCACATGTTTAGAATTGAGATTGATTTATTTCTAAGGCACATGTGCATTGATCATCACCATTTTATTCCAGAATTTAGCTAGACACTTCTGATTTGGGGTATATGTACTTGGATGATGTAGGGATTCCAATAAGAAGTATGAAAATTCTCACATGTTTAGAATTGAGATTGATTTATTTATAAGGAACATGTTCATTGTTTATCACCATTATATTCCATAATTTATCTAGACACTTCTAATTTGGGGTATATGTACTTGGATGATCTAGGACTTCCAATACGAAGTATGAAAATTCTCACATGTTTAGAAATGAGATTGATTTATTTCTAAGGCACATGTGCATTGGTTATCACCATTTTATTCTAGAATTTAACTAGACACTTCTAGTATGTGTACTTGGATGAAGTAGAGTTTCCAATACTAAGTATGAAAATTCTAACATGTTTACAATTTAGCTACACACTTCTCGTATGTGTACTTGGATGACATAGGGTTTCCAATATGAAGTATGAAAATTCTCACATGTTTAGAATTGAGATTGATTTATTTCTAAGGCACATGTTTATTGATTCCTTTTTATTTTCCTTTATGATGTAGTGATACATATTTTTGAAAAAATCACATTTTAATAATGATATCTTGATTTTGCATTTAGAGTTTGGTTTAGTGTTAACTGTGAACTACTATTGTGACAATTCATTACTCTTGCTTAGGGTAGGCTAAGTTAAGTTAAACCAATATAGGGTAGGGAAGAGAGGGTTATATTGGGTTGGGCTAAGGTAGGGTATGTTAAGCTAATATAGGCTAGGTTAGTTTAGAGTAGAGTCAAGTTAGGTTAGTCTAATCTTGGGTAAGCTTGACTAGGCTAGTTTAAAGTAGCATGAGGTTGGGCTAAGCTAAGTTAAGCTAGGCTAGACTAGGTCAAGCTAGGCTAAGCTAAGTCAGGTTAGGGTAGGTTAGGCTATGATAGGATAAATAAGGCTAATCTAGGCTATGGTAAGATAGGTTAATGTAATATCATCTCATTGCCAACATTTTTTTTAAGATAATTTGTTAATTAACATATATAATCATAGTTAATAACTATACTTAAAGTTTCCATGGTAAAATATATAAAATAGATATATCGTATTTTTAATAATTAGAAAACCTTGGTAATATGGATAACCTTTTTCACTTCTTATCATCAATTATTATACCAATTTTTATATGAAAGTAATAAACACATAAACACTATAACTGTGATTCTTTTTCATAAATGATGTTACTTTAATTGACATGGTCAAACCATTATCTCGATGCCATATTATCATATTGTATAATGTAAAAAATTTAGTATGATAAACATATCTATTGTTCAAAGTTCTCTCTTATACACCTTTTCCAATTTCTTCTTAAACAATTCAAATCACCTTACAATACAATAAATGAGAACCTGGTTACACATTGTATCAATTTATGAAAGGGGATATAATGTAATCCTACATGGGTTAACAGTTAAAAAAAACTATTCCATCTTAATTATTCCACCTTGATGGAGATAGAGCTTATTCCACGTAATTGTGCCACTAAAAGGATTGATAGTCCCTTCACCAAACTCATACCTTCTCTCTTGATTATGGCTCATTTGTGGAGCCTAGGCTTAATTCATTGCGTCGATGCTCAACAGAAGAACCATAATCTTTTGTCTTAGAGACACAAAGATTTTAGCCTAAGCGTTTACCGATCTACTAATTCCGTTAGCATTTTCCATGAGGAGTGCTAAGTAAGTCATATTTTTTTATTGTTAAATACTATAGAAATTTGTTTATTAGAAAATTTCTTTTAACACTGTAACTATGAACTATTTCTAATTGTGTTAATGTGTAGGTTGAATCTTATCTACGCACTTAAATTACCACCAATTCGTGTTGGCTCTTCTGCTTCCAACACGAATTGGTGTTGGTTGGATCGCCAAGAAACTTTTATTTATTTTTCGGGTTTTTTATGCTTCCATACTACATTTCTTTTTCTTTTTGATACTAGGAACAACTTATTAATTACTTGGTCATTGTTTACTTTTATGACGAGTGCACTTTTGGTTATTAATTCTAGGGCTTCTTTAAAAGTACAAACCCTAACTTTAGTATACATTTATTTTTATATAGAAATTATGATATTCTTTGACTTCTCACGACTCTAGCCATCCTTATAAGAAAAAAAATAAAGTCTATTATATTTGTATTATCTTTCTATATATTATTTTTAGAGATTCTTGGAATGTAGATTCTTGGAATGTACCAACTAGTTTGATGAATAAAAGTATTGTACTTCGAATCTTTATATTTAATAGTTTGTATATTTCCAAGTATTTTCACTATAGTTATATAAAATAAAATACTTATCATTCTTATTAATCTACTAGATATTATTTAATAACAATATTTTTTTTTTACATTACTTCTACAAATAAAATAATTTCTTTTAAAGGATAATATGTTAAGTACTCCAACAAAATTAGTAGTAATTTGGAAACAACTAATAGGTCACCTATCCATTGTCACCTTATGCAAGTGTGTCACTTTAGAGGTGAGATAGTCACCTCAAGAGGAGAATCACGGTGACCCTAGGGGGAAAATGGATGTGAAAAAGGTAAAGGAAAGGAAGAGGTCCCTAAGGTAAAATATCTATGTGGAAAATGGAAAGCAAATATGATTCTAAAGTGTTTTAAAGGTCTCCAAAGACTTGGGTGAATTGTCTATATGTTTGTACATGCATGAGACACAAGAAGAACCACTTTGAAATGATGTATTATAGTTTATATCAACAAGTTAAGCTTGTTGTCCATAATTTAAAACAATATATACCAATATATCTCAACAAGAAAGAAATATCATATATTCTTAAATTTTTTCTTAAATTCAAGTGAGATATGCTTGAAACAAGTAGATAATGACTAGAGAAACTTCACAATTTATAGTATGAAACTTTAGCAACTAGTTGTGGTTGTCATAAATATTGTATGCAAAATTATTTTTGGCATCATTATGGATTCAACAATTTTTTTATTACATCAATAAAATCATCCTCCAAAATCCTCAAAGAAGACACCCAAAAATGTCTTAAACCTAGTAGAACAAGTTAGCAAACTTTTAGCAAGTATTCGCAGTGAAAGAACAAGTTGAGAGTGACTTTATCTTAGAGTTTATGCAGTGAAGTTAAAAAAATTATGGCTATATCAAAACAAACCCTATATCAGAAAGTTTATCCAACAAAAATCACTGGTAATTATCTCAAAAGGTGTGCCTAGGTTAGTAGTGGGTGAGGGTAGACTTTTAGGCCTAGTTTATGGTTAGTTTAGAAGAAAATGGGGTTAATAGGATAGGGTTAATGCATCCTTAATGGTTGTAGGCTAGTTTTACTACAACAGAAATAAATTGTGGTTGAAAGAGGACACCCTAAGGGAGGAATAATCCCCAAGGCATCGAGATCACTATATAAAAGAGAGAACTTTAAAACTTTAAAACTTCACGTTTACCAAGGCAACAATTTATTTCTCCAATGAAATAAGTAAACAACTAGTGCATTTAAAAATGGGTGAATGGAATTAATCAAACAAATATCTATAGGTATTACCTCCTTGTGAGTGTAAATCCTCTTACTCCCCAAGACACGTATCTCTAGCTAGGGTTTAGGCTAAGAGGGTGTGTTCGCTTATACTTCTCTTAGAAAACCCTTTTTAAACCAATAACATATAAGCATAAAGTGATGGAGACTAAGGTGGGGGTGTATTCCCTTATACTTCCCACCTATATCTAGCAATAACCTTGACTTGGAAAATATATGACAGAAACAATGTAAAAACCTTACCAATTCAAGGAAAAAGTTGAGACAAACCCCCAGAAAAGCTAGATATAAGCCTTCCAAGGCTAGTGCATCACTTCCATCAACCAATAATCCAAGGCATAGCCATAAATAAAATTATAAGAGAGAGAACTAGCCAAATAGAGAAAAAATTTCAGTCCAAGAGCCTCTCACAATGGAGAGTTATGTTAAAATGAGATTGTATGATCTATTATTTATACTAATTGTCACTAAGATAGTTTTTCTAGATAATTAAGGGTAAACCAAAAGAATAGGCATCAAAAACCCTAATATTACCCATTTTAGAAAGTAATATTAAACAATTCACTTTATTTTCACTTTTGCAAAAAGAAAAACCCTTGTTCATATAGACGCCACCCCTTTAGGGTACGTTTTTAGTTGAAAGGAACTTATTCGGAGCTTTGGGGATCTGGCTTCGGGCTTCGGGAGTTTTCACCTCATAACATGCTAATTCCTCCAAACGATGAACTCGAAAACTACTCTCACACTCTTTGGCACTGGAGCTTCAGGCTTTGGAGGATCTTACAACACAACACTCCACTTCCTCCGAACTTAGAAGTGGCAAACCCTCGAAGGGTTAAAAAATAAATGGTCAATGCTATTCCAACAACCAATGGCTCAGATGTATCCTGGAACTCTCGGCTTTAGGAGTTTTGAGACTCTAATGTACGTTGCCTCCTGAATTGTTGAATTCCAAATTTGATATTGAAGGCTCTTTCTCTTCCTGCAGCCAATGGTTGAGATCTCCTCCAGAATTCCGTGGTTTGGGAGTTCTCACTTATAATCACCACCTAACACTCGAACTGTCGAACACTGAATTGGTGAAGGGAGGAGATCCATGGTCTACGTGTCCCTGTCAACAGACGACCAAGATTAACTCTGGGCTTTAGGATTTTTCATGCCTCAACACTTTTCACCCTTGATCCTTCGGATCACCGAAATTTTGAATAATTGATAATCCAATGACACATGTCCCCAATGACAAATGGTTAGGATTTTCTCTAGAGTTCGGGAGTTCGGGAGATTTACCGCCTCGAAACACAAGAACATGTTTCTTTTTGAGTGTTGAATCTTTGAACTATCATGATATCTACGACTCACACTCACCTTTGTGTAGATCTGAGGGTTGGGATATGATCTTCTCCACAACACTCCTCATCCTGTTTTAGTCTTGATCAGATGACCAATCCAATTGTTGTTACTCCCCCTGTGATCTAGAGTGTAGATTCACTCCAAGACTTCAGAGCTTTGTGGATTTTTCCTCCCTTTGAACAAGGACTTAAAAATAGTTAAAGGAACGAAGTATGAAGGACTCCAATGCTTAATGACCACGCTCTTTCCTGAGATCTGAAGGCTGTAAGGGATCATGATTCCTCCCAAACAGATCTCTCTCATTCTCTTTCTTACAAAGAGATTTCTCCTCTATCAGGGGACTTACTCCTGCTATCTCTCCTTGAACTTTGTCGCTTGAGTGTATTGAACTCGGGCGCACACCTTGCGCTTCCCTCCTAATATTGGGACTTGTAAAATTTACCTGCACTTTTTCTCCTTGAATCTTTGTCCATTCAAAGGAATGATACCTTTGGTGCACACCTTGCACTTCTCCTGTAGTCTTGAAATTATAAAGTTCTTTCCTTCTACACTCCTTGCATAGGCTCTCCACAGACTTTCTCTCTCTCTCTCCTAAGCTTGGAATTCTTCAACTTCAAAGTGTCTTGTCCCTTTGATCCTTCATATGACCTCTTGTGTCCTCCTAGAAACCATGTTCTTTGTCCTGATATTACGAACACTGTCATAGTTTTCTTTCAGATGACTTCTTGTTCCCTCCTCGCACTATGCGCTCTTCGTCTTTATCGTCACCAACACTTAAACAAAATGTTGGTTTCATGAAATCCTTGCACTAACTCTCCTGTGTCTTGGAATATAAAGAGTCACCTGCGCACTCCTTGCACTTACTCTATGCACACTTGCACTTGCCATCCCTTGAGATTTAACAATGCTCTGAGTGTAGGCGTACTCCTTGCGCTCACTATGTGCACTCTTTTCACTATCCCTTCTAATATTTGTGACATGTTCTAGTGTTCCCACATGGAATTATCTTATTTAACTCAAAACTGAGTTCTTTCACGCTCCTTGCGCTGGCTTCTCATAGTTTTCTAACAACTCTTGTGTGCACTCCTTGCACTAACATTGAGAGCCCAAAACACTCAGAAACTCACACCAATAGAGAAGTCTATTTATTCGTGCAAAGGGAGGATAATTGCACTCATGGAATTCATAAACATACACAGTAAATATTCAAAAAACAAACATTAAGAAAAAAAGAACACACACACCTAGACTCATATGCATAGAAATCTGTCTTTGTATTAAATATGAATGCTTTGTAGAGTGTTTACAAGACTGGAATGTAAGAGAGTCTCAGTTCTTCTTTCCTCTCATATATTCCATTTATCTTCTCATGGGCTCTCTCTCTCTTCTCTAATTCTCTAATTCTAATATAATGCCTCTAATCTCAATAAATTTGAATTTTTACCAAAGAGGGGCTTCTCGATCCTTCCTCATGTATTCACATTAAATTACAATAAACTTATATCTAGTCTAAATCATATCTAGATCCATCTATTTGTCATCCATTAAAGGTGACTTACACTCATCCTTAAAAAAAATCAATGGCTCATCCCTCCTCGAGCATTACAACATTTCTTATATAAAATGATAAATTTAAAACAAAATGAGAAGGCATACACTTCTCTTTCCTTGGGATCTACTCCCTCCTACTACACTGGCTGCTAACACATTGCTAATTCTCTTGAATCATACTCCTGAGCTGAAAAAAACATGATATGCTACTCATGGCTCCTATGCTATTGTTTTCTATATCCTCATGGATCCCAAACTCCACTCTATAGCGGTCCATTTGCTCCTCTGCCAGGCTATTGTTGTTACATGTTGTTGATGTTGTAAGCTTTCCTCTAGGTTTCTGAACTTTATGTTGCAGTGGTTTATTCATCTTTCCACTGCAATCTCTTCTTTTCATCCTCCACCTATTGCTGACTATCTCCTCTGTTGACTTCAACATCAACCTCATTATCTCCTCAATTTCTGCGTCCAACTTTTCTATTGGTTGGATGCTCTCCTAGAATTCACCTCTCATGTTCCTCCTCTCCAGCCAACACTCTTTCTTGATTTGAACTCTCTCTTAAATTATTGAGACTCTCAAACATCCTCATATCCTCCTTATTTTTTGTCAGCACTCCTTGTTGATATGAACTCTTTTTTGAGTTCCTGAGACTTTTAAATAGTCAAATATCTTCCTTTCCCACATGAAAATCTAACTTTTCCTTTCTTCCCTCCTAGAAATCTGTGAGATATTCAACTGATCGTCTTTCCTCATCACCGAGTCTTTCTCCATATTTTGGTTCACAGACATAAACCACGGTCTACGTGTCCCTGTCAATGAATTACCAATATTAACTCTTGGCTTTAGGATTTTTCATGCCTCAACACTTTTCACCCTTGATCCTTCAGATCACCGAAATTTTGAATAATTGATAATCCAATGACACGTATCCCCAATGACAAATGGTCAGAATTTTCTCTAGAGTTCAGGACTTCAGGAGATTTACCTCTTGGAAACACAAGAACATGTTTCTTCTGGAGTGTTGAATCTCTGAAATGTCATGATATCTATGAATCACACTCACCTTCATGTAGATATGAGGGTTGGGATATGATATTCTCCACAATGCTCCTCCTCCTGTTTTAGGCTTGATAGGATGACCGAGATCTATACTTGACCAATCCAATTGTTGTTACTCTCCCTGTGATCTAGAGCATAGATTCACTCTAGGACTTCAGAGCTTCATGGATTTTTCCTCCCTTTCAACAAAGACTTAAAAATATTTGAAGGAAGGAAGTATGAAGGACTCCAATTCTTAATGACCACGCTCCTTCGTGAGATCCAAAGGTTGTGAGGGATCATGATTCCTCCCAAACAGATCTCTCATGTTCTCTTTCTTACAAAGATATTTCTCCTTTGTCACGGGACATACTCCTGCTATCTCTCCTTGAACTTTGTCACTTGAGTGTATTGAACTCAGGTGCACACCTTGCGCTTCCTTCCTGATCTTAGGACTTGTAAACTTTTCCTGCACTTGACTTGCACTTTCTCTCCACATATCTTTATCCAGTCAAAGGAATCAAACCTTTGGTGCACACCTTGTGCTTATCCTGCAGTCCTGAACTTATAAGTTCTTGCCTTCTACACTCCTTACATAAGCTCTTCGCAGACTTTCCCTCTCTCTCCTAAGCTTGGAATTCTTCAACTTCAAAGGGTCCTATCCCTTTGATCCTTCAAATTACCTCTCGTGTCCTCCTAGCAACCATGCTCTTTGTCTTGATATTACGGACACTGTGAGAGTTTTCTTTTAGATCACTTCTTGTTCCCTCCTGGCACTCTGCGCTCTTCCGCTTGATCTTCACCAAAACTTCAACAAAATGTTGGTTTCATGAACTCCTTGATTTCACTCTCTTGAGTATTGGACTACAAAGAGTCACCTGCGCACTCCTTTCACTTACTCTATGCACACTTGCAGTCACCATCCCTTGAGCTTTGACAGTTCTCTAAGTGTAGGCGTACTCCTTGCGCTCACTCTGTGCACTCTTTGCACAATCCATTCTGATATTTGTGACATGTTATGGCATGCCAACATAGAATTATCTTCTTTAACTCAAAACTAAGTTCTTTCACACTCCTTGCGCTAGCTTCTCATAGTTTTCTAACAACTATTGTGTGCACTCCTTCCACTAACATTGAGAGCCCATAACACTCAGAAACTCACACCAATAGAGACGTCAATTTATTCCTGCAAAGGAAGAATAATTGCACTCATGGAATTGATGAACAAACACAATAAATATTCAAAAAACAAACATTAATAAAAAGAGAACACACAGAGAGAGACTCATATGCAGGGAAATATGCCTTTGTATTAGATCTTAATGCTTTGTAGAGTGTTTACAAGACTGGAATGAAATAGAGTCTCAGTTCTTCTTTTCTCTCATATCTTCTATTTCTCTTATCATGGGCTCTCTCTCTCTTCTCTAATTCTTTAATTCTCATATAATGCCTATAATCTCAATACATTTGGATTTTTACCAAAGAGGGGCTTCTCGATCCTTCCTCACCTATTCACATTAAATTACAATAAATTTATATTTAGCCTAAATCATATATAGATCCATCTGTTTGTCAGACATTAAAGGTGACATACACTCATCCTTACACAAAATCAATGGCTCATCCCTCCTCGAGAATTACAACATTTATTACATAAAATTTTAAATTTAAAACAAAATGAGAAGGGAGACACTTCTCTTTCCTTGGGATCTTCTCCCTCCTACTATGTTGGTTGTTGACGTGTTGCCAATTCTATTGCATCATACTTCTCTGCTAAAAGAAAACATTAGCTCATTCTCATGCCTCTTCTACTACTGTTGATATCCTCCTGGATCCCAAACTCCACTCTATAGCATTCCATATTCTCCTGTGCCATGCTATTGTTGTTGTGTCATTGATGCTGCAATATTTCCTCCAGGTTTCCAAACTTTATGTTGCATTGGATTATTCATCTTTCCACTACAATCTCTTCTTTTCAACCTCCACCTCTTGTTGACTATCTCCTCTTCTTACTTCAACATCAACCTCCTTATCTCCTCAATCTCCTCGTCCAAATTTTATATTGGTTAAATGCTCTCCTCAAGTCTTCTCTGTTGCTTCATATCCGCTTCTTCATCAATTTCCAACTTAAATTGTTGGATGAGCCTCCTCTGGGTTATTTCTCCTTCTCATAGGGATTATAATTCTTCACACAGATAAAAGGGATGATCATCCTGATCTCCCATGCTGACTTCATCTCCTGTGGCATTGTATTGCTGCCCCACTACATACTCCAATTCTACATAAATATTACTGAGCTACTACTCAGCCATATCCTATGAAAATTTTCTTTGTTCTAGTTCCTTTGTTCCTCTGTCATATCCTAGGGATGGCATAAGTCCAACCTCATATAGTTGTTCCTCCTACTGGAATTATTATCCACTCTGCATGATTGTCTCCCTATGGAAGTCTTCCTCTATCTCTATATTGCCTAGCCAATCCTAAAACATCCTCAACTCTTCCTCCCACTAAGTGAGTATGACATTTGAATTTTCCCACTTAGCATTATTTTGGCTGACAACTGTGTGGGCCTCCTCTCCTTTAATCTCTTGGGAAGATGTCAGTATATTCTCCTTCTCCTCCGCCATGACAATCTATGTTGGTTGTCCTTCTTTTTATGCACCTCCAACACATAAATTGTTAGTTTTAAAACATTTGGACCAATGGAATCTTCCTCGGATGATTACTGCATCACCTCCTCACATGAAACACATGCATAGGCATCTACTGGGCTTATGGAAAAGAATATGCTGATTCCCCCAATGATCAGAATGCACCTTTGATCTTCCTCCTCTCCAGTGAACACTCCTTGTTGATCTGAACTCTCTCTTAAATTATTGAGACTCTCAAACATCCTCATCTACTCCTTTTTTGTCAACAGTCCCTGTTAATCTGAACTCTTTTTTGAGTTCATGAGACTTTCAAATAGTCTTATCTCTTCCTTTCCCCCATGACAACCTAACTTTTCATTTCTTCCCTCCTAGAAATATGTGAGATATTCAACTGATCTCCCTTCCTCATCACTGAGGCTTTCTCCATCTTCTAATTCATAGACATAAAACATCTCCTTCTCTATGCTCCTGAGGTTTTCCACTTTCCTCGACCACCTTCTCTGTATCTGCTTCTTCTTCTTGGAAATAAACTCCTGGATATGCCACCTCACCTTCCTCTTCATAGGCCACTCATACCTCCTTCTTCCTTGCTCTTCTTATTGTATCCTTAGCATCAACTTGTCGAGCTCATCTCGGGTCTCCTTGAACTGCTTATCCATCCTCTCTCTATTCATATTCCCGTGGTATCCTCTTGGACATTGTCTATGGCCTTTATTATCCATTTTCTCCTTTCCCTACCCTCCTTGCAAGTTTATTGTCTACTACACACTTGCAAATATTTCTTTATGCATAGCTTCAGTACTTTGTCTTCTCCTCCTTTGTTGGTTGTCTGCAAACAAAAATATACTCTTATACTACTTGATGAAAACCCCCACCCCTCCTAGGGGTTCATGCAACCTCCTAGTCTAGGATTGATCTAATAGAGATGAATTAGATATCATATCCCTGTTGGATCCTCTCCAAATGTTCAAAGGCCCTTTAAATCACCTTCAATTGTAGGTCCATACACAATAAAAACTTGGAGGAAATTTTCCTAAGCCCCTTTCTCTGTAAATCCAAATTTCAGTGACTAGCCCCTTAACTTTGACGAAAATCTCATGTGACCAAGGGCTGGGACCAAGCGCTTGGCTAAAAGGTGCTTATCTGAAGCTTTGAAGCTCATTTTCTCTGCTACTTCAAGATTCAAGAGTTTTCACCTCACAACATGCTAATTCCTTGGAACACTGAAATGGAAAATTAATCTACCACTCTCAGACTGTGGAGCTACATGCTTTAGAGTATATTACAACACAACACTCCACTTCATCTAGACGCTGAAGTGGAGAACCCCCGAAGGGTTCAAGAATCAATGTTCCATGCTCCTCCAACAATAAATATATCAGATCCACTCCAGAACTCTCAGCTTTAGGAGTTCTGAGACTCCAATGTACGTTGCCTCCCAAATTGTTGAATGTTGAATTCAAGATAGATGACTCTCTCTTTTCATGTAGCCAACGAATGATATCTCCTGTAGAATTCCGGTCAACGACGAGGATTAAATCAACGCGATCCTCCATATAACTAAACTTTCGAATAATCGATAATCCACTGACATGTGTCCCCAACGACTAGTGGTCAACATTTTCTCCTGAGCTCGAGAATTCAACACGTTTCTTCTAGAGTGTTGAATCTCAAAACTAATATGAGATCTACGAATCACACTCACCTTCGTGCAGATTCGATGGTTGATATTTGATATTCTCCACAATTCTCCTCCTCCTCTTTTGGGATCAATCCAATGACATAGATTTATACGTGGCTAATCCAATGACTCGCACTCTCGACATAGATTCACTCTGAGACTTTGGAGATTCAGGGATTTTTCCTCCTTTTAAACAAAGACTTAAAAATATCCAAAGGACTTTTGTGCTTAAAGACCATTCTCCTTCCTCAAATCCAACTGTAAGAGATCTTGATTTCTCCAGAACAAATATCACTAGTTCTCTTACTTACAAATAGATTTCTCCTCTCTCACAAGACTTACTCCTACTATCTCTACTTGAGCTTCGTCGCTTGGATGACTTGAACTTGGTCGCACACCTATAGCTTCCCTCATGAGGTTGGGACTTGTAAAATTCTATTGTGCTTGACTTATGCTTTCTCTCCTCAAGGATTTCTCTCCTCAGCGATTTCTCCTGTTAAAGGACTTGGACCTTTTGCACACACCTTGGGATTCTCCTACAGTATTGAACTTAGAAATTTCTCTACTTTTGCACTCCTTCCATAGGATTTTCTCACACTTGTGTTGTCTCTCCTGAGCTTGGAATTCTTCAACTTCAAAGGGTATAGGCTCTTTGGTCCTTCAAATGACTCCTTGTGCCCTCCTGGCACCCACACTCTTTCTCTTGAGCTTCTGAAAACTATCAAAGTGTTCTTTCACATGACTTCTTGTGCCCTCGTGACACTATGAGCTCTTACTCTTGAGCTTCACAAACACTTCAACATAATGTTGGCTTTGTGCATTCCTTGCACTCACTCTCATGAGTCTTGCATTGTAGAGACTCACCTCTTACTCTGTGCACACTTGCACTGGCCTTCCTTTGAGATTTTGGTCTTCCCTTGAGATTTTACACTACTATAATTGTAGGTGCATGTAAATTCTAACCTTGTACAATATCTACTACAAACTGATATTCAGAAGAGAACAGAAAATACACAATGGAAAATACAAACATTACACAGAGATTTTTCACCTGGAAACCCAAACCGGGAAAACCAACACATATTATATTCATACATTGTGTTACATTGTTTACAATACAATATACATATAGGATCCAGCGGCATCCAAAACCCTAACCTAATGACCTGGATTAGTCCAAAACCCTAATTCCTTAACCGGAAATAGAAAACCATCGGCAAAAAACCGTGTGCCGAAAAACCACCTAACATCATATGGTCCCGTAAATATGTCGTCCCGGTAATATGTCGTCCCGAAAATATGTCGTCCTGGAAATATGTCGGCCCGACGAAAATATGGCGGCCCGAAAAAAAAAAAAATCGGGGGAGCTGCCCCCAAACCCCCCTGCACCCCCCTCTCACCCCCCTACACACCCAGCGCAGGTGCTCAAACACTACTACTCGTGCAAAGAATATAACACATACCCAACATTCTCCCACTTGTTGTTTTCTTTGCACCGCAATTCTGAGGGTTACATAGTCAATAATCCAGTGTAGCAATGCCCATGGATATCTATAAAATTCTCATTGTTCATAGATTTTGTTAATGAATCTTAACCCATTCTTCAAAGTGTCCACCTTCATCGATTGATAGTTTCTTTTCTTCAATCATGTCTCTCAAAAAGTGATATTGAACATCAATGCTTTGTCTTTGAATGATAATGAGGGGTTCCTTAAGAAAATTGCACTCATTGTCACCTCTATCCCTTCTGACTTCTTAGCTACCAACCAAATATGGAAGAACACAACTTTGCTCCTCTTTGCTTCCTTACTTGCATGAGTGGCTTCAGCCTTGATGATTACGTAGTTGAAAGATACCACCATTTGTCTTTTGCTCATCAACTTATTGCTCAGCCAGGGTTAAACACATGTGCAAACGTAGATCTCCTCACGATCAAATATCCGACCTAGTGCATCCACAAAATCCATGTATATCAACCACTACGTCCAATCCTGGTCTTCATTGGTATCAAAATCAATAAATGGTAGTTCCATGAAAATATCCTAAAACCCTCTTTACTATTGCCCAATACTCCTTCCCTGGTTTTAACATACACCTACTCAAAACTCCCACAACATGTACAATTTCTGGTCTAGTACAAACAATTTCATACATAAAACTTCCAACCACACTCGCATATGGAACATGAAACATGTGCTCCTCTTCTTCTCATGTGTCTTGGGACATTGATCCATGAATAACTTTACACCAACGGGGAATAGGAACCTTAATTGGTTTACATTAC
The DNA here is from genome assembly GCA_010110895.2 of Picea sitchensis. NCBI lineage: Eukaryota > Viridiplantae > Streptophyta > Pinopsida > Pinales > Pinaceae > Picea > Picea sitchensis. Next base: position 38,879 of record SNQJ01S0000055.1, read on the forward strand.
TTCATATTAAACATATGCAATATTGTCTGGAGCATGTTTTCCTGCGGTTGCTTGAGAGTTTCCTCCTTTTTCGATCTCTTTTTTTTTTTTAATTTCCATGCCCAAAATGGGGTGAAGCACCAAGATCCTTCGTAGGATTTAAGAGGGGACAGGCGGGTTTACATCCTGGATAATCTCCTTTTGTTTCCTATCAACAACATGGTGTCATCCACATAGAAGACCAAAATAAATCAAATGATCCACCAATTAATTTAGAATACACCACGGTGATCCTCTTTTGCTTCTTGTGGTCCAAGTCCGATATAAGTGTGGGTGCGAGCCATCATGGTGGTTGTTTTTCCAAACCATCACGGGGACTTTCGTGCAGTCTGAGCTCCTTCTTTTTTTTCCTTTCGACATGGCTTATACGGTTTGCTTCATAAAGATTTCTTCTTCCGGATCCCCGTGTAGGAATGTTGTTTTCACATCCATTTGTTATACTTAAAAATCAAATGTAGAAGAAACATATAACAAAAATAGTATAGAAGTTGTTAACTTGGCAACATGAGAAACAATCACCGATAGATTCCATAAACCTAGGAATAACCCTTTGCTACTAATCGAGGCTTTGTATTTCTCCACTTTTCCTTCTACATTAGACTTCTTTTTAAATACCCATTATCTACCAATGGGACAACTCCAGTTAGCAACTCCAATAGATCCCAAGCCTCAATCTTATCGAAAGATTCCATTTCTTCATCCACGACCTTTTCCCATAACTTTCCATCCTCTGAATCCATGCCTCCCTTGGCAGGTTTCAGGATCATCATCGGTAATAGACAAAGCAAAGAAAATTTGAAGGCAATCGAGGTGGACTAACCACCTTTACGGTAGCCTTCTTTCTTGATATGATCTCCTCGATACTAGAGTATGAGGATCTTCTTCGGATTCATGTTCTGTAGAGTCGCTTCATCATCCTTTAAATCAAACTCTATCTTCCTCTGGTTCTTCCTCACTTGGTATGACTTCATGTTTAACATCCTTCATTTCTCTAAATACCACATCTAGGTTGTACACTACCTTCTTAGTTTAAGGGTTCCCAAGCTTATAACCTTTGAGATATCTTTATATCAATAAGATACATTTTCAGCCCTTCTTATCCCGACACTCCTATTTTCCTTTGGAACATGAACATATGCATCGCTGCCAAATACCTTAAGATAGTAATGAGAGAATGTTTTTTATCAGTCCATACCTCTTGTGAGTCTTATCACCCAATGATGATGGTGATGTTGTTGACTTCAGATAACATCTTGATTACCACTACCTACATATAGTGCTTTCCTATCCGCACCAGCGAGCAGCCGCCTTGTTTCATCAATGTCTGTTCATCCTTTAAACTCCATTCATTGGTTTATATGGAGTAGTCTTAAACATGCTATACCACACTTATTACAAAATTCTTCAAATTCATTGTCATTAGAACTCTCCACCATTATCGTCCTCAACACCTTAATTTGTTCTTCGATTCTCAACAAGATCCTTAAACTCTTTAAATCTGTCCAAAGAGACTTGATTTCTTCTGAGGAAATATATCCAAGTTTTACTCGAGAAGACATCTATAAATGAGACATAGTACATAGATTTTCCCAATGATGGGACCCGACCGCGAGGTCCAAAAACATCCTTGTGAACTAGCTATAAAATTCATATACACTTCGTTGCACCGGAGAATCTTACCGATTATGCTTTCCATATAGACAATGTTCCACAATCAAAATCGAGAGAGAAGACAATGTTCACAGAAATCAAAATCCAGAGAGAAATTAGACATACCTTCAACCATACCTTTACCGTGTAGTAGTCGAAGACCCTTCTCTCCGATATGCCCCAGTCTTTGATGCCACAACATAACCTTTTCTCTAGAGACTGTTGGAGTTCTTTCTTCTTCAACTTCAATATCAGGAACAATGGAGCTATTACACCCATCATTAATAGTGCTTCCTAGCAGCTTATACAGAGTTCCAAACTGAACTCCCCTCATCAACATCATTGCTCCTTGAACCATCCTACAAGTTCCCTTTTCAAAAATTGTTTTTACCCCAACATCTTCCATTTTTATTACAGAAATCAAATTTTTGGCCATACATGGGATGTGTAGAACACCAGGCAGTGTTCTAATCCTTCCATCTATGAGTCTCAACTTGACCCTTCCTTTTCCTATGATTCTGGTTGTCGAATCATTGCCCAAGAAAACATTACCTCCATCATACTTTTCATATTCGCAGAACCACTCCCTGTGGGGAGTCATATGAAAGGATGCACCTGAGTCAATCAACCATGCCTCATGATCTACATGTGTTCTCGAAGAGGCCAAGTACACATCCCCTCCTTCTTCCTTGGAGGTATTTTCTTCTATAGAAGAAGATTCTTCAGATCCCTTCTTTTTCTCAACTTTGGATCTACACTGCTTCTTGTAGTGCCCTTCTTTTCCACACCTCCAACATACCCTTCCAAAGTTTCCAGGAGATTTAGATCTACCCTTAGACTTAGATCTCCCACTTGAGAAATTAGATTTATTTCTTTCCTAAGAACGTCCTCTTGCAAATAATTCATCTGTGCTATGTCCTTCCATATTCTTTCATCTCATCTCCTCTGACAACAAGGACGAGACCACTTCTTCAAACTTCAAAGAAGTTGTATTAATACCTATGGCCACAACCAGACTATCCCACGAGTCTGGTAAAGAACACAACAAACTCATACATTTATCTTCATCTGAAATTTTAATATCAACAGATACTAACTGACTTACCACAGTATTGAAGGCGTTCAAATGCACTGCCACCGAGTCTCCATCTCTCATCCTCAAGTTATACAGCTTCTTTCTCAAGAATAGTTTATTTACCAGGGACTTAGACTGATACAACTTCTCCAACTTTTCCCATAAATCTTTGGTTGTAGCTTCCTCTGACACATTCAGTAATACTGAATCGGAGAGACACAGTCGAATTGTGCTCGTTGCCTTCTGATCCATATTTTTCCAATCATTTGCAGAAGTTCCTATAGGTGTTGTACCTGGATCTACCACGATCCACTGATCTCTGTCCACCAAAAGATCTTCCATATTGAGCTTCCACAACTCAAATCTTTTCCCATTAAACTTCTCGATCTCCATCTTTGAATTGCTTGCCATTTCTTTTCACCTGAAAAACAATACCGTAGATCTCCCACTGTAACAAGGCTTATCATAGTCCCGAGCCAAACCCTTGATGACAAAGGCGTCCCCCTGAAGCCAATAAATCTCTGATACCAAATGTAAATTCTAACCTTGTACAATATCTACCGCAAACTGATATTCATAAAAGAACATAAAAGATACAATGGAAAATACAAACATTACACAGAGATTTTTCACCTGGAAACCCAAACCGGGAAAACCAACATATATTATATTCATACATTGTGTTACATTGTTTACAATACAATATACATATAGGAGCCAACGGCATCCAAAAACCTAACCCAATGACCTGGATTAGTCCAAAACCCTAATTCATTAACCGAAAATAGAAAACCATCGGCAAAAAAAAGTGTGCCAAAAAACCACCTAATATCATGTGGTCCCGAAAATATGTCATCCCGGAAATATGTCATCCCGGAAATATGTCGGGCCGACGAAAATATGTCGGCACAAAAAAAAAAAAATTGGGGGCGCTACCCCCAAACCCCCGCATGGGGGACTCCGCCCCCCTCTAACCCCCCTGCACACCCGGCACAGGTGCTCAAGCACTGCTACTCATGCAAAGAATATAACACATACCCAACAACGCACACCTTTATCTCACTCTTTGCCCTCTTTGCACTATCCCTTCTGAGCTTTGTGACATGTTGTGTGCCCATCTATCACTCATGAACTCAAAAATAAGTTCTTGTTCACTCCTTGCGTTGGCTCAGCCTTAAAGGAGACTTACGCTCAACCTTACACAAAATCTATGGCTCTGCCCTCCTCCAACCTTACCACATTTATTACATTAAATGATAAATTTAAAACAAAAAGAGAAGGCTAACACTTCTCTTTCCTTGCGATCTGCTCCCTGCTAGTGCGTTGTTGTGCTACTTCGAATGCATGAATAGAGTTAACCTTTGGTAATTTGTTTCATATGTTAAGGGTCGGTTGAAGAGAGGAATTGTCTCATCTGTTGCTCCAAAGGGGATCTGCTCCCTACTAGTGCGTTGTTGCGGTGCTTCGAATGCATGAATAGAGTTAACCTTTGGTAATTTGTTTCATATGTTAAGGGTCTGTTGAAGAGAGGAATTGTCTCATCTCTTGCTCCAAAGGGGAAAGGGTAGGTTGAAGAGAGATCAATTGTCTCGTCTCTTGCTCCAAAGGGGCAAGGGTTGGTTGAAGAGAGAGGAATTTTGTCTCATTTCTTGCTCCAAAGAGAGAGGGAATCAAAGAGAGAGGGAATCAAAAGAGAAAAATTAGCTATATACTCAAAATAAAAAATCTCTATCAAAATTATGAAATGAAATCGTGCTATATCATATCATTATTCAACCAAAACAAACTATAGTTATTTCTGACTCAAAACTCAAAAATCACGATAATTGAAGGTGTTTCAAATGCATAAATAAAGTGAACCTTTGGAGATTTGTTTCATAGGAATTCTCTAACCCATGGATGGTTCCAAAGAGAGAGGGAGTCAAAAGAATGAGATTATCTATCCGTTAAATTTGAAATCATGGAGGGCTCCAAATAGAGAGGGAGTCCAAAGAGTGAAATTATCGACTAATCAATGTTTCTTCCTAGAAACATGAGAATAAAGAATAAAATATGATCGAATAATCAATGTAGCCAAATAGTACCAAGTATGACCATCTATCCATCGTAATGGAAGTTGAACATGATGTCCACATATTGTGTTTCCACCATGATCTTACTCTGCATCATATCAAGATTTACATGGAATTGTTTCTCTAGTCGACTGTCTTCCTACAGTGCCAGTAGTCCTCCATGTGCCTCTTGCTCGGTTTCCTTTCTGGTTCCCTGTTGGTACATAAATGTGTTGAAGCTCACGCACTTTCCTTGATGACCATTTTTTCTATATATGATGTGTATGGACATATACAAAAACTATAGGAATATGTTATTTTTTCTTCAAATATGTAACACATTGTGCCTCCTTGAATTCATTATTGTGTCCTTGTTGTTGCTTTGTTTCATCTCCTTCAGTAGACTCTGCCTGTGATTCAACTTCAGAATCTACAATAACTTCTTTTCTAGCCACCATGGACCGATATTTCTTACTAAGAAACTCATCTTTCATTGTAATTTTCTTTTTCTTGTACCAAATCTTTATAAAATTCTTTTGCACATTAATATTAATTGTACCAACTCATTCCATCCAAGGATATCCCAAAACAATATCCATTTCATCCATATCCATAGCATAAAATTTTCAATAAAACACATATTTGTCCATGGTGATATTTAAATCTTTAAAAAATTGAACATTTTCACCCTCAACCTGTGTGCTTTGAGAATTCGTTGTAAGAACCTACAATCTATTGACCAACTGAACATTGATAAAATTATGCAAGAAACTAGCATTAATAGAAACAATGATATTTTCTTTATGAATACAACCATGAACCTATAATATAGAATTTTAACATGAAAATAAACCCTTGCATCTTTATTTACATTTTTCATGAGACCATTTTTCTAAAAGTACCTTTCAAATTCTTCATCGAAGAGTGCCATCATTTCGCTATAGTTACGCGAATTCCACCAAATGGCTACATCACCTTATAATCTCAAATTTATCATCACTTTCCAATGCTCTTTATTAAATGAGTTTCGATGTTTTATGACTTCCTCAATACCAGGGCCATCAAAATTTCATGTAAAATACATCTATCTATGAAAACCCCAAAAATAGAAGTAAAATTACTATGTGAATCACGTGGTTTTTTTTGGAATAACCCTGAAAATTTGTTGAATTTAAAATGTTGATAAATTCACTTCCCAGAATCTATTTCGGCTGATTTGTTTTTTGAAATTGGTTATTTTTCCGAGAGGATTCAAATATCCATTTTTTTTCCAAATTCACCTCAGAAATATTCATATCTAAACCTGAAGTGCGCCACCCTCTTTTTTCTCTAGAAATTGTTTTTTACAAAAAGAGCTAAGAAATATTCCCTTATTTGTCCAAGGAGAGTGCTCTAATACAAATTATTAAGTAGCTGAATAGATATGAATATAAATCTCAAAATAAACCCACAATATAAACTAGAATAATCCAAACCATTCACCAAATATTGAATGTTAGCACGAGAAGTGACCTTTGGATTGGGGCAGAGGTAAGCCCAGTACCCATCAGTTTTATGTCATGGGTTGGTTATAGGAGGGTCACATGAGTGAAGCCTCAAGAAAATATCGTCTTAACTCAGAAAACTAGACTGGTATGCATAAGAAGTTGATGTCTTGGTTTAATTTCAGTCAGTAGGTTGTAGTAAGGGTGACTAGGAGGAAGAATTTGGTGAGAAAATGTAGAGTTCTAGCGAGGACATCAGGTCTTCCAGCAACCCAGGAGGAAAAACTGAAACACAAGATTCTTCTTGAATTCAAATCTCAAAGGAACTGAAAGGAATTATAACAACACTATAATCAAACTTTCATCATAATGCAGTCACAATAATTCAAGTGAATCGTTCAATCATGAACCCTTTCAGTATTGAAGGAAAACAAGAGGGAGCAAGAAAGAAGACTGTTGTTAAACAAGAAATCTCATATTACAAAGAATAAAAAGAGAACCAAAGTGTTCATTAAAAATTTACAAATTCAGAGCTTTTCTCTACCATCGACCATTACAAAATATAAAAAATGAGTATATATACTCAAAATAACTTGCTCTCCATAGAAACGTTCTTTGGTCACTGCATTCAAGGCTTGGCGTCTGCATCTTCTTCTATCAGGATGCACCTACATTCTTCTTCTAGACGTAAGATCAGATCAGTATGGGCTTCACAATAAAATCCATGACAGGGAAAGTTCGACTGACATTCTACCCTCCACAATTAGATTTTCCATGATTTCCATTTATGCGATGAAATGAGGTTTCAACCACCTTCCCCATTTTCATTAACTACTTTCATTTAGATCAAGGCGCAACCTGACACCCATGAATGTCCCCGGTAAGCTCACAACTCCTTTGAGTCAATTCTGGCACCTCGAGGCCACATAAATCCTTCTTTGTGACCAAATCAGGCACTTTGATCCCTTTGCGTAGCTCTTTCTGTCGCCCCGCATGACCTCGGTCCATGACCTCGTGCTTATCCCATATGAAATTTTGGGATTTCGCATTTCGGGAGTTTTCACCCCCCTTGATTTCAGATATCTCGATGCTTATTCCCATTAAATGGCCTATCTAGATAAACGATCAGATTTTCCTTGAATCTGATAGCCACGATCATCTCCTCGAACAATTTTGGTCCCTCGTCGCTCAATCAAGCACTTACCTCTCTTAGGCCCCACTTTTCATATGACCCTGGGTTGTGATCATGGGCCTGGATTTCAGGCATGTCGTGATTTTGCATTTCATTAGTTCACGTTTTTCTCCATGCTCAAACCATCTGAGTCATGAAATTTCAATCCCTCGAATCAGATGACATGTGTCCCTCTGAAATGGATGGCCCATATGGATATCGACATTTTTGGACTCGGGATAATGAAGCTTCTCACTTCGGCCTTCCCAAAATGACTTTCTCCATGGTTCAGATCTTGCGTCACATGTCCTGCTGAAACATATGGCCCAAATTATTTCATGACATCATGCTTCGCGAGTCCTCATGACTTTGCCCTTTGACTTCTCCATCCTGCGAGTCAGAAAAATGTTGATCCTCTGCCATGTGTCCTTCTTAGTAGTAATGGACAGGATTAGCCTTGTGGATTCGGACCTCTGGATGATGCTAAAATTCGTGCAACTCTCTGATCTTGATTACCTGATGGTCGTCCATCCAATCTACCCAATGGATCTCTGCCATTAAATCCTGATCTTACTTGCTCGCTTGAACTAAAATCACATCAAGCCGCTCTAAGTGTTGGGCTTTGTACTCACGACTGTGGCCTGTGTAGATTACTTGAATGACTGGTTGAGGGCTCGGGAAAACAAAAAGGATCAACGACAAATGCAGAGAGAGAGAGAATTGATTGATTTTGTAGAAATGGACGATACTTCTTAGGAAATCTGATAAGGAAAAATAGGTTGAAGGAAATAGAAGAAAATTAATTACCGAGAATAATAATTTCATACAGTCATTAACTATATATATATTTAATCATAAAGGGGCTTCCGCGGTGCAATATATTACATATTATTTTTGGGATTAATTTTGTAGTGTAAGTCATTAATCTATGACACATATCCATGAGTATTAGTCACAAGGGAGCTCTAATTGGGTAGTTCATAAGGCACAATACTTGCTAAGGTTTTCCAAATGGGGTAGCAAGCTAAGTGGGCTTGATTGTGGGGAAAACTCCATAGTTGAGTGCGCTTGAGCCAAAGGTGTCTTTGGATGGGTGACCACTTGGGAAGTCGTGGTTACTGGGTGCAAGCCCCGGAAGTGATAATTGATGCTATGTGATTCATTTTGTTGGTTTCAATCCCACTTCTTCACCCCTGTGAGCATCACCGGATGCAATGAGTGCTAAGTGGACTATTCAAATCATGAGAATTATTGGTCAGTTGCGATTAATGCTCATGGATATGGGTCATAGATTAATGACTTACACGATGCAGCTAATCCCGAAAATAATATCTATATATATATTGTTGTAATATATATATGAATTTCATACATTCATTAATTAACTTGTGTCGACCCAACAATTTATCAATGCTTCAGATCTCACATTATAATATCTAGACTTGATTAATCAAACTCTTATTATTCTTGCACATAGTTCAAGATAAATATTCCTATGTGTAGGTCGATGATCCCAGAACATGCACAAAGCTTAAACATTTCTAATTTAACGATGATGAGCTTGTTCTAGATGGAGAAGTGGCTCACGTATTTGTTTTTCCACCTTGTATACCTTCTATGCCTATGCCACATGCATATTAAATTCATTACTTCAACACTCCACTTAACTTATCTCATCTGAAAGTTGTAATAAAGGATAAATCCATGTTGGCTGAGTGGTAACTTGGACTTGGATTTGTGTCTTTACTCCTTACCTACTTTGGCTAATCATACCTCCTTCTCTTAATTCATATTTCAAAATATGCGCTAGTCTTCCAATTCGAGCTCATTGTATCATCAATTATGTATCGAATGTAGGCCTTGGGATCTATTCCCAATGTACATGATAGATGAGGGTTTGAAACTCTGCATCCAGGCTATGCTATTGTAGCTAGGAGGTAAAAATGTTTCTTATTTTCTATTTATACTTTGAGCTGTAAATGCAACAGGGTTTTGTTTACTAAATTAACTACGGTCTTATCTCACATTTTATATTGTTATTGTTTGTAGAGATATTCTTCCAAGAATGGAATCAAACCATTCCTTAAAATCCCAAACATATAATGAGAATAATAGAGTAAGTATAATTGGTGTGCATTACTCTATTAGTCTTACTCGTATGTAAATTTACAGGTATTAACATTAGTCTTATGTGTTGTTTCTTGTTGGTCTTCTACCAGACCCGTGTCATGGATACACAAGTGACAACCTAGATAGGTATAAGTTTGTGGGTGCTTTCCTTCTAGCCACAAGGTGATCGCTCTTACCTTAACACACTGCGACTAAATGAGTTTTTTCATCTATGTTTTGTTCTTTTTTCTAAGTTTCATTATTAATTCGTTGTTACTGTATTTTTTATTGTGTGTTGTGTTTCACGGTCGAATGGAGACCCTGAAACCACAAAAAGTTAGCTCTACCAGAAAAATTCAAAGTAAATTATTTTTTCCAAAAACGAAAGGTTGGACCTAAGGGAAAAGTTCACTAACATAATAAGCATAAATAAGGTTAATCTTTACTGAATTTGTGATCACAACTCACTGATCTATAGCACAAGTTTGGTGGAAAGATCCAGTTGCAGTTATAGCTATAGGAGGAAGGATAAGGTGCATCTTTGGTCTTGTTTGGTCTCTCTCTCATGCATTACCTTGCTAGGGTAATGCATGAGAGTTTGGATTGTGCCTTGGTGTGTGTTTTGGTATAATAATTGGTAGTTAAATTGCTATGGTAAATCTGACCCTAACTAGTTTTAGGAAAAAATTAACAAATTATACAATAAGGAACATGAGTTTCCACCAAACTTAGAACCATAATGACCTGAGGATAAGAGAAGAAAATTACAAAAGTAAGGGTGAACAATATAGTGATATTTTTTGTGTAACATAATAATTAGTAAGGAAACTTGAAATACCTCCAAAAAAGAGAAGACTCAAGAAATGATAGCCATCAATGTAATGGTAAAACCTATGTATGGTTTTGGACATCAATGATTTCCTTATATTTTCATGGAATCACCATGACAAATTAGTCACATGTATCAAACAATCTTATGCATTAAACATTTAATTATCCATGTGTGAATCATATCCATACAAGTATCCAATTATCAATGGAAATAACAAAAAAATGAGTATTTTGAGTCATTGCATAATTATATTTAAAATGCCTTAGAGAATTTAAAATTTGAGTGTGCTCCAAATAAACATTTATTTTTGAATTCAAGGGCATAAAAGGAATGAAAGTTTAAGGAAAAGAGTGCATTTCTATTATCAGAAATCCATAGCTCAAAAAATTCTCCATAAGGGGATTCACAGAGTGATTCTATAAAATATCAAGGATTTTTCAACATAAGGATCAAGGTCATTACAAACATATACTCATAAAAACACTCATCACAATTTCCTAGGTTATAGCCAATTGACAATAGCATTCCTTATCTATTAAATACCTCAAAATCATATACAAAGGGGAGGATCTAGAATATGCACCTCAATACAAATGCTAATTTACCTGAATATGGAACGATCATTTTCGGATCAAGATTAACTTCCAAATGCTAATAAATAATCCTTTCACGCCCCAAATTTTATGGAACCATATCCACTAACTTTCTTTGTAAAATTGTTTGAGGAGATATTTGGAAACACTCATCAACCAAAGGAGTGACAAGATTTACCTTATGTAGGTCCCTTTTGGAAATACTATTATTAAAAGTAGGATGGAAACATATTGGATGTGTTACTAGAGTTTCTTAAATTATAAAATATGCACCATTTTTTTTCTTCTCATATCATTTCAATAGTTTTATGGTTTTGATGAGATATTTATTGTCATCAAAATCATGGCCATTACCACCAAATAAAGGTTGCAAATTAGTCATTGGAAAATTATCAAAATAAATAAAATAAAATAGATCTCACATATTAGAATAAATGTTTATGGAATTTTACCTTAAGATTAGAGAAAATGAACCATCTTCATTATAAGTTTTGGTGTCAACTATCTTCATAGTGCATTAACATTATCAATAACAAATCATCCCCATGTCATGTATAACATGCAGTGACTCTCTTGGCATATACCTAAGGAATTTCACAACCAAGTGTGCCCATAGAAAAAACTATTTATAGAACCACTTTCATGGTTTTATTGACATGAGGCATGGACTAATCCATCCTAAATTTTGTGTCCCTTTAATCCTTAATATTACAACTATTGTTTATCCCAATACAATCTCAATGATAAAGGAAAAATATATTATGTCTAGACCAACCTACAATTATTTGATCTTGATCACAGACAATATCTAAACAGACAACAATTCACCTAAGGTGATAATCAACTTTCTTAGTAAGTGGAAATCTAAACAATAATCAACTTTCCTAATAAGGGGAACTCAAAACAAGATTTACCCTATGATTTCATTTAAAAAATGTAATGTAACTATATTAATGATTATTTCATTTTAAAAATGTAATGTAAGTGGCAATATTAACATGATAAAAAAAATTTAAAATATAAAGCTACATCAACAACTCACATATCAATGATTGAGATATTGCACACTTCTAATTATAAATGTTGATATTTTACATAGAATAAAGGACACTCATATAAAAAGGAATTTAATATATGTGCAAACTATCAATATGTTTTAAACAACTATCAATATATGATTTTAAACAACTATCGATATAAGATAAAATGTACAAAGAAAAAAAACTAATAAATTCTTACAAACTAAACCAATCACATATTTAACCAATCCAATCTTAAATATGTGAAAATTATCTTCTCTCATAATATCTTGAAAAAACATGCATTATTCAATTCTCTATACTCAAAATCAGAAATCTCTAGCAAAATTATGAAATGAAATGGTACTATTTCGTATCATATCATAACCTAGACTAGCTTATCCCGACCTAACCTAATGTAGAATAACCTAGTATATCCTAACCTACCCTAACCTACCCCACCTTATTCTATATTAGCTTAACCTAGTCTAACATTATTTAATTCTAGCCTAGGCTAGTCTACCCTACCCTACCCTAATCTAGCATATCCTGACCTAACCTTACATAACTTATTCTACCCTAGCCCAACCTAGCCTAGGTTAGGCTGACTTAGTCTAGACTAGCCTACCCTAACATAGCCCTCCCTAGCATAACTCAACCTAGCCTAGCCTAGCCTAGCCTAGTCTAACCTAACGTACCTATCCTATCCTTTTGTTACATATCCTACATAGCCTACCTTACCTAGTTTATCCTACATCAAACTATCCTAACCTATCATCACCAAGATTACATGTCCTAGGCTAACGTAACTTAGCCTACATTACCATAACCTAACCTAGAATAGCCTATCCTATCTATCCTATTCTATCATAGCTTAACCTAAGATAACTTGATATATATATCCTATTCCACCCTACCCTAACATTTCTTAACCTAATCTAACATATCCTAACATAGCCTGGTCTAACACATCTTAGCCTAGCCTAACATCAATCTAACCAATACTACCTTACGCTAATCTATTATAAGTTATCCTATCTATCCTACCCTACTCATGCATATCTTAGCCAATCCCATGCTACCATACATTTTCCATGCATAACCTAGCATGGCCTAGCGTATATTAAATTATCCTAGCCCCTCCTAACCTAATTTTCTCTACCTTAACCCTACCCTTTCCTAACCTAACCTACCTTAGCCTACCCTTTCCTACCCTAAACTTACCTAACGTAACCTAATCTAGACAAATAACCTACACTACCCTAATCTACCCTATCCTACATTATCCTAACCTAACATGTCCCACACTAGTATACACTAGTCTAGTATATCCTACCTTATCTTACCCTAACCTACCCTACCTTACCCTAGCTTAGTGCAATCTACACTAATTTAAGCTTAGACTAACCTTGTCTATGTGATTCTACACAATCTTGGCTCATATTGAGCATGCTAAACTACTCTATCCAAGGTTATTCTAGCCTAGCTTGCCTAACCCAACCCTATCATAAATTAGCATAGCCTACCCTAGACTACCTTAGCCGAGCCTAGCCCAGCCCAACCCAATCCACACAATCCTAGATAAGCATATCCTAGCCTATCCCAACCTTATCTTACCCTAAAATAGCTTAGCCTAACCAAACCCTATCCTACCCTAAACTATCTTTGCTTAAATCCTACCCTAACTTAACTCATCCCCACCCAACCTAACTTAGCCCAATCTAACTTGGACTAGCTTGGCCTAACTTAGCGTACGCTACTTTAACCTAAACTACCATAATCTAGTCTATTTTATCATACCATAATCTATCCTATCCCAACCTAAACCTACCCTACAAAAACATTACCTTTCTTAGCCTCACCTAGCCTATCCTATCCTAGCCTAGCCTAGCCTAAACCTAACTTATCCTAGAGTAACCTATCTTATCCTACCTAACCCTAACCTAAACTAGCCTAATCTAAGCTACCCTTCCCTGACCTAACATAACCTAGCTAGCATAGCCTAGCCTTCCCTCCTCTCCTTTAACCTACCCTACCCTCCCTAGCCTAACCTAACTTAACCTAACCTACATGGACTAATCTAACCTAGCCTAGATAAACTAGTATTTTTTATCTTAGCCTACCCTTCAACTTCAATCTATGTCTAAATCCCTAAGCCTAAGCCTAATCCTACTTAATCACACATCTTTAAATATTATACTGCAACCCTAAGCATAAATCCTACACCCTAGCCTAAATACTATGCCCAAGCCTTACATAATACATCAAAATGAGAATAATTCTTTGGATAAATTTATAACCTAATTAATCAAATCCTTTTTTTAATATGGATTAAAAAATCACATATCCATTATGTCATTTCAAGTAAAAATTGCATATTTACAAAGGAGGTCTGGAGCCAACTGATTATTTACAAGAGAAAAGTGTTATTTTTATATGTTTTTATATGGAATTTATTGTGTGGATGTTTATATAAATTTTATATGCTTTAATGTACACATTTATGCATGATTTGTATGTTGTTAGCAATGCGTGTGTGTTCATATGGAGAGCATATTTATTAATTAATTGGTATCAGAGAGGAAAAAAGATATGTGGCAAGGCCCAACATGGGGATGGGGATTCTACATTATACTACAAACCCTAAAATTAAATCCTACACCCAAGCGTAAATCCTATGCCCAAGCCACACATAATACTTCAAAATGAGAATAAATATTTGGAAATATTTATAATATAATTACTCAAATCAATTTTGACCTAACCTAGCTTGACCTAGCCTATCCTAACCTATCCTAGAATAACCTATCGTATTCTACCTACCCCTACCTTACCCTATCCTAGCATATCCTATCTAGCCTATCCCACCCTTCCCTCCTTTCCTTTAACCTACCCAAGTGTAGGATAGCCTAACCTTCCTTGGCATATCATAACCTACCATAACATATCCTAGCCTTTCCTATCCCATTCTCACCTAGTCTAGCCTACCATAAATTTCTTAACCTAGCCTAAACTACCATACCTTATCGTATCCTAACTTACCCTACTTGATCCTAGCCTATCCTAACTTACTCTAGCTTACTCTAGCAAAGGGTAGCTTATAATGTCCTACACTAACCTAACCTACCCTAACTTAACTTCAATTTTCCTCACGCAAACATATAGCCTAAACTGCTTTATCCTATTCTAGAATATCCTATTTTAGCCTATCCCAACCTATTCTAGAATATCCTATTCTAGAATATCCTAATATTCCCTAGCTAGTCCTAACCTCTCCTAGGCTCACCTAACCCAACCTAGATTTTCCCATACTACTGTTACCTACCTTAGTAAACCCAAACTTAGTTTATCTTATCATATCCTAAGCCTAACCCATAATGGCCAAACATAGCATTGCATAGCCTACTCTATATTAATGTACCCTAAAATATATTAGCTGAACCTATCCTAACCTAGATTAGCTTAATCTATCCGCATAGCAAAACAACCCTCATCCTAGCCTAGCCAAATTAAGCATAACCTAGCCTAACCTCACCTAACCTAACCTACTCTAAATCCTCTTATCTTATCCTACACTATCATTTTCCTCACATTAGCCTTGTCTATCCTAACCCTATCTTTCCCTAGCTTACTGTAACTTAGTGATCCGAAATCGGATCCAGAAGCCTGATAGGGCTTGAAAAATGCTCAAAATGAAAGTGCTCAAAATGCGACGAAACCTGTGCCATTGCGTCTGTCTCATCTTCCTGATTCTGGTGGTATATTTACTTTGTCAAATGGAGTCCGTATGGAGACGATATCACGTTCTGTTTGAAAAGTCAAACAAGCAAAAAAGGGGATGACTCTAGAGTCCGTACAGTCCACGTGGCACGTCCGTACAACTGACGTGGAAACTTTAGAAGGTGACATGTGGCAGATCCGTACAGGGGACATGTGGCAGCACCGAGAGGCGACACGTGTCAGGTGGATTTGGCATTTTCGGCGTACAGTTGGACCAGTACATAGGTGACACGTGTCACCACTGACAGGGTGACACGTGGCAGGGTGACGTCAACAGCTGACGTGGCACGCTGACGGGGAAGACACATGGGATGACGGGTGGTAGTACGATGATCGACGTGGCAGTTGACTTGGCAGGCACGTGGGCGAATTAGTTGTTGACACATGTCAAGCTGTGATTGGTTTTTAAAGAGCCACGTGGCCCAGTCACGGGCTGCCATGTGGCACCGTTTTATTGGTTGTTGGTTTGGTTTGTAAAAGTTGTTTGTTGTCACCGGGGATTGAACCCGTGACCTCCGGTGACCGAAAGGACTCGCAGGGATAGGCTAGCCACCCACCCCACCGGTGGAACTTTTTAGGGCAACGGCATATATTGTATATGAATTTGTTCATTGGTTCGAATGGGCGGAAAAAGGGCGGGGCTTAGCCCCAGCCCTCGACGGAACACGCCAACATACATATGACCCTTGCTATGTGACCAGGGTTCACGCGCGTTTTGGCGGGAATATTGGGGCGCGGTTAACACCGTGGCCATATGGCCTATACCTACGCCATAGAACCGGACCGTTGAACATATAGAGCGGGGATGTGTACAGCCCATGGCCATATGGCCGAGTATTATGCCACATGACCGGGAGCAGGTGCGAGAATGGGGTGGCCAGCGCATGGCGCTTGGCCACATGGCCACCCATATGACCAAATAAAAGGGCGCGCGCACGGGAATTGGGGGATGCACCTGTTTATGCCAACAAAACTTTACTAAAATGGGTTTTATAACAACAAATTTGATTTTTGTTGATTATTATGCCTATTTTTTATTGATTTTCTCCATTTTTGGGGGATATTGGGCATTTTTGGAGGCCAGATTCTTGGAGGAAGTTGGGGATGTGAAACCAACTCCAAGACTATATAAACCAGGCCTGTTTGAGGCCAAACAGAGTCATTCAGAGTAGAGTTATGCTAAAGGAAATCCAAGCCAAAGTCAGTTTGATGCAGGGAAGTCTTTGAGGTGGAGACGCTGTCGGATCGTTTCTGGGAGCTTGGAGCATCAGTTTTGCATGTCGTTTTTTTCTGCAGGGTTCTAGAGATCTGGGAGAACAAGACCAGATCAGTCTTGTATCCATTTGGCATTGCTGAGATGTAATTTTGAGCACTTGATAGAAATAAAGAAGCCTCCTCCACAAGGAAAAGGCCTGGAGACGTAGGCAAAAGTTGTGCCGAACTCCGTTATCAACCTGCGTTCTCGTGGTTTGCTGTTTATTATTCTTTTCAGATCTGCATATGTGTATTTGACTATTATAATCCTCTTCCTTCCTCATTCTTTCATTAAATTCTCAATTGGTTAATTCATACGTGCAAGTTTAAAACTCAACCATAGTCATTTAAAAGATCCTGCAGATCAAATGGTATCAGAGCTAGTTGATGTTTGGATTTGAGTTGCATGTTAACCAGGGAAACGCTACAGCATGGTGAAGGTGAGCTTGTTGTAGAGAATCCATTGATTGGATTGAGAAAGAGAGCTTCTTTTAAGGAGAAGATGGCATCGGACGAAGGGATTTCTCAAGAAGAGAAAGATTTCCGGAAAACATTCCATGCTATATCGGAGATGGTGACAGTTTTGTATGAAGATTATTTAGAACGGAAGCGACCAGTTTTGGGTAATACTTCAAAAGGAAAAAGTGAAGAGGAAGAGGACCATCCTCACATTCCTCCTTCACCACCATCAACACCTCCTTCTTCTCCTTCTTCTTCTGCAAGTTGAAGTTCAAAATCTAATGAGAAGAAAAATGTTCATAAGTATAAACATGAAATGCCATTGTTAAAACTTGATGTAAAATTTGAGTTGCCCATATATGATGGTGAAGTGAATGCAGAAAAACTTGATAACTGGATCAGACAGATGGAGGTATAATGTAGTGTGCAGCAAATCAAGGATGAGGCCACACAAATAAAATTGGCATCTTTGAGACTTGCGGGTACAGCTCTAATCTGGTGGCAAAGAAAGCTGCAAAAAGGAACACAAGATGTTGGTAAAGTATTTCCATCATGGAAGAATTTTATTTCTGCACTAAGGAAACAATTTTATCCTTTGGGTTATAGAGAAAAAGCAATCATTGAATGGCAATCTTTAAAGCTAAGAAAGGGACAATCAGTGCAGGAATATACTAATGGATTTAGAAAAATGGCATTAATGTTAGACATTCCTTTACAAACACAAGAAACACTTATGAAGTATATAGGTGGTTTGCTTGCACATATTAGAAACACTGTTTTCATGTTTGGACACACTAACCTTGATGAGGTTTCTGTTCAAGCTACATATATTGAAGCAGGGAAAGCAGGTGTGTCAAGGGAATCGCCGTTTTCAAGGAAAGATGATAAGAGGAAAAGGCATGGTAATGGAAAGAATGCAAACACCGTGACAAAGAAGGAAGGAAAACCCGCTTGCAAAGATTACAAGAAAGAGGGACATGATGAGGACAAATGTTGGCAGTTGTATCCCGAAAAGAGACCAAAGTGGTTCAAAGGAAAGAAGGGAACGCAAACAACAGCAACAATGACAACAAAGCCTACAGACTTGGGATCGGATTCAGGTGATGAATCTAAGATTTCATTGGTTGGTATGACAGGTAACTTTGGTGAAGAGATTGATTGTAGAAGCAAGTTATTTCATATAAGAGTAATAATGCGACACACTAAGATAAACACACTAATCGACAGTGGATCTCAATCTAATCTAATCTCAGAAGAATTGGTTAAGAAATTGGGATTAATAACATAAACACATCATAAGCCTTACACACTTAAATGGATGAGCAATCATCATCAGATGCACATAACAAAGCAGTGCACAGTCAAATTTGCAATTTCATATAAGTATGTGGATGAAGTAACTTGTGATGTAGTGTCGTTAAAAGAATGTGGAATGGTCTTAGGTAGTCCGTACTTGTATGATCGTCAAGCAATCTTCTACAGAACTAAGAATCAGTATCATTTCACTAAAGAAGGTCATGATTACGTAGTGCATGCTCATCATGTTAAAACAAGTAAAACTCTTCAAACAATCGAACAGTTAACGAAGGCAATGCAAATAAGCGACAAACCAATAATTGTTTCAAATGAAGTAATAGATCTTAAGCAAGAACAAGACATGGTTGTTGAGTGGAAAATCAATCATCAATTGCTACAAGATAAACTCATGTCGTGCAAATACTTCAAGTATATCAGTTCATTTGCAGTCGTTTTTCTGATGATATCATTAGCAATGTTTTCTACATGGATGATAGTGGCTTCAGTAAAATGTAACAGGGTTGCAATGGCTAACAATAATGGATGATAGTGGCTTGCAATGTAAATGTGGTTGTAATTGCTAACAATATGTCAGTCAGCTGCTCGCGATTGTGTTACGCCATATTGATGAGACAAAAGTACGTGACGTAGTTCAGAATGTGAGACGTTTCCGTGGCCTATCCCGAGTTTGATGACTGGTCAGTAACCTTTTGGGGACCAAAAGGTCTTTTTGTGGGGAGGTGTGATCCGAAATCGGATCCAGAAGCCTGATAGGGCTTGAAAAATGCTCAAAAATGAAAGTGCTCGGAATGCGACGAAACCTGTACCATTGCGTCTGTCTTGTCTTCCTGATTCCGGTGGTATATTTACTTTGTCAAATGGAGTCCATATGGAGAAGATATTGCGTTCTGTCCTAAAAGTCAAATAGGCAAAAAAGGGGATGACTGTACAGTCTGTACGGTCCACGTGGCACGTCCGTACAACTGACGTGGCAACTTCAGAAGGCGACATGGGGCAGATCCGTACAGGGGACATGTTTCAGGTGGATTTGGCATTTTCGGCGTACAGTTGGACCAATACGGAGGTGACACGTGTCACCACTAACAGGGTGACACGTGGTAGGGTGATGTCAACAGCTGACGTGGCACGCTGACAGGGCAGACACGCGGGATGACGGGTGGCAGTACGGAGATCGACGTGGTAGTTGACTTGGTAGGCACGTGGGCGAATTAGGT
This sequence comes from Picea sitchensis, assembly GCA_010110895.2. Taxonomy (NCBI): domain Eukaryota; kingdom Viridiplantae; phylum Streptophyta; class Pinopsida; order Pinales; family Pinaceae; genus Picea; species Picea sitchensis. The sequence continues at coordinate 58,926 of SNQJ01S0000055.1, forward strand.
GCTGACACATGTCAAGTTGTGATTGGTTTTTAAAGCGCCATGTGGCCCAGTCATGGGCTGCCACATGGCACCGTCTTATTGGCTGTTGGTTTGGTTTGTAAAAGTTGTTTGTTGTCGCCGGGGATTGAACCCGCGACCTCCGGTGACCGAAAGGACTGGCAGGGCTGGGCTAGCCACCCGCCTCGCCGGTGGAACTTGTTATGGCAACGACATATATTGTATATGAATTTGTTCATTGGTTCGAATGGGCGGAAAAAAGGCGGGGCTTAGCCCCAGCCCTCGACGGAACACACCAACATACATATGACCCTTGCTATGTGACCAGGGTTCACGCGCGTTTTGGTGGGAATCTTGGGGCGCGATTAACACCGTGGCCATATGGCCTATACCTACGCCATAGAACCGGACCGTTGAACATATAGAGCGGGGATGTGTATAGCCCGTGGCCATATGGCTGAGTATTATGCCACATGACCGGGAGCAGGTGCGAGAATGGGGTGGCCAGTGCATGGTGCTTGGCCACATGGCCACCCATATGACCAAATAAAAGGGCGCGCGCATAGGAATTGGGGGCTGCGCCCGTTTATGCCAATAAAACTTTACTAAAATGGGTTTTATAACAACAAATTTGATTTTTGTTGATTATTATGCCTATTTTTTATTGATTTTCTCCATTTTTGGGGGATATTGGGCATTTTTGGAGGCCAGATTCTTGGAGGAAGTTGGGGATGTTAAACCAACTCCAAGCCTATATAAACCAGGCCTGTTTGAGGCCAAACACAATCATTCAGAGCAGAGTTATCCTGAAGGAAAGCCAAGCCAAAGTCAGTTTGATGCAGGGAAGCTTTTGAGCTGGAGACGTTGTCGGATCGTTTCTGGGAGCTTGGAGCATCAGTTTTGCATGCCGTTTTTTTCTGCAGGGTTCTAGAGATCTGGGAGAACAAGACCAGATCAGTCTTGTAGCCATTTGGCATTGCAAGGATGTAATTTTGAGCACTTGAGCAGAAATAAAGAAGCCTCCCCCACAAGGAAAAGGCCCGGAGATGTAGGCAAAAGTTGTGTCGAACTCCGTTATCAACCTGCGTTCTCGTGGTTTGTTGTTTATTATTCTTTTCAGATCTTCATATGTGTATTTGACTATTATAATCCTCTTCCTTCCTCATTCTTTCATTAAATTCTCAATTGGTTAATTCATACGTGCAAGTTTAAAACTCAACCATAGTCATTTAAAACATAACATTGCATAGCCTACTCTATATTAATGTACCCTAAAATATATTAGTTGAACCTATCCTAACCTAGATTAGCTTAATCTATCCTATCTTAGCATAGCAAAACACAACCCTCATCCTAGCCTAGCCAAATTAAGCATAACCTAGCCTAACCTCACCTAACCTAACCTACTCTAAATCCTCTTATCTTATCCTAGACTATCATTTTCCTGACATTAGCCTTGTCTATCCTAACCCTATCTTTCCCTAGCTTACTGTAACTTAGCCTAGTTTACCGTAGCCTAGGCTAGGATATACTAACTTAGATTATCTTTTCAAGCCTCATTTACACTACCATAGACTACAGTATCCCACCATAACCTAACCTATCCCAACCTTTCTTACCTTGACCTACCTTACTCTATCCTACCCTACCCTAGCCTAACCTCAACTAGACTATCCTAACTCACCCTGGCCTAGCCTATCCTATCCTAGCAAAACCTAGCCTAATTTAACATAACCTATCATATCCTATCCTATCCTACCATACTAACCTTTTCTAATCTAGCCTAATCAATCCTATCTTATCTTAGTTTACCCCATATCAACCTACATAAACATACCTTACCCCACTCTATCCTAGTTACACCACAGTTTCATATCCTACACTATGTTAGCTCAGCTTCTCCTAGCCTAGCTTAGCCCAGTGTAACCTAACATAGCTTCTCTTATCCTACCATACCCTACCATACCCTACTCAAACCTAACCTAGCATGGCCTAGTCTAACCTAAACCAAACCTACCCTACCCTAAATTATCCTAGCCTATTTTATCCAAGCCCACCCTACCTAATCATACCCCACTCTAGCCTATCTTAGCCTAACTTACCTTGGCCTATCCTAGTCTGGTCTAGCCTCACCTAGTTTATCCTAATATAGCATGGTCTAACCTAGTTTAGGCTAACCTAGCCTAGCCTTTCCTATTATAGCTAAGCTCGTATTAGCCAAACCTAGCCTAACCTTACCTAGTCCAAACTAACCTAGCCTATCCCAACCTAGTCTAGCATTTTCTGACCTAACATAGCCTATCGTAGCCTACCCTAATCTATGCAAATACACCCTACCCCAACCTAATCTTATGTAGTATATACTAACTTAATCTACCCTAGCCTAACCTACTATATTATAACTTAGCATATCTTACCATAACCCAATCCTAACCTACTATATTATAACTTATGATAGCCAACACTAACCCTATCCTAACCTACTATATTATAACTTCGCATAGCCTACCCTATCCCTAGCCTAGTCTATCATAACTTAGCCTATATTATCCCAACCTATCCTAGTCTATAATAACCTAGCATATCCTAGCCTACCCTAACCTACCCTACCTCAATATATCTTAGCTTAACCTAGTCTAAAATTATTCAATTCTATCCTAGGCTAGACTAACCTACCCTACCCTAATCTAGCATATCCTAACCTAACCTTACATAAGTTATCCTACCCTATCCCAACCTAGCCTAGGTCATCCTAACTTAGTCTAGAATAGCCTAACCTAACATAGCCTACCCTAGCAAAACTTAACCTATTCTAGCCTAGCCTAGCCTAACCTAACCTACCTATCCTAGCCTTTCGTGACCTATCCTACATAGCGTACCTTACCTAGTTTATCGTACATCAAACTATCCTAGCCCATCTTGGCCAAGCTTACCTATCTTGGGATAACCTAAATTAGCCTACATTTCCATAACCTAACCTATCCTATCCTATTCTTTCATAACTTAACCTAAGATAATTTGATATATATAGCCTATCCTACCCTACCCTAACCTTTCTTAACCTAATCTAACATATACTAGCATAGCCTTTCCTAACACATCTTAGACTATCCTAACATCAATCTAACCAACCCTACATTATGCTAATCTAGGATAAGTTATCCTATCTATCCTACCCTACTCATGCATATCTTAGCCAATCCCATGCTACCATACCTTTCCCATGCATAATCTAGCATGTTCTAGCCAATATTAAATTATCCTAGCCCCTCCTAACCTAATTTTCTCTACCTTAATTCTACCCTTTCCTAACCTATTCTATTTTATCCTACCCTATTCTAACCTAGGCTAACCTAACATAACTTATCCTACCCTAAACATACATAAACTAACCTAATCTAGATGAATAACCTGCACTAGCCTACACTATCATAACGTAACCTATCCCACCCTAGTATACACTAGTCTAGCATATCCTACCTTATATTACCCTAACCTACCCTACATTACCCTAGATTAGCGTAAAGTACACTAGTTTAATATTAGCCTAACCTTGTCTAGGTCATGCTACCCAATCTTCGCTTATATTGAGCTCGCTAAGCTTCTCTATCCAAGGTTATCCTAGCTCAGATTTGCCTAAGCCAACCCCATCATAAATTAGCATAGCCTATCCTAGACTACCTTAGCCTAACCTATCCCAACCCAACCCAACCCAACCTACACAAGCCTAGGTAAGCATATCCTAGCCTAAGCCAACCTTATCCTACCCTAAAATAACTTAGCCTAGCCTAATCCAACCTTATCCTAGCCTAGCCTAACCCAACCCTAAGTTATAATTGCTTAAATCCTACCCTAACTTAACTCAGCCCAACCCAACCTAACTTACACCAATCTAACTTGGCCTAGCTTGGCCTAACTTAGCCTACACTACTTTTACCTAACCTACCCTAATCTATTCTATTTTATCATACCACAACCTTTCCTATCCTAACCTAAACCTACCCTACCAAAACCTTACCTTTCGTAACATAACCTAACCTAACCTATCCTATCCTAGCCTAACCTAGTCTACCCTACCCTAAACCTAACTTATCCTAGAGTAACCTATCTTGCTCCAAAGAGAGAGGGAATCAAAAGAGAAAAATTATCTATATACTCAAAATAAAAAATCTCTATCAAAATTATGAAATGAAATCGTGCTATATCATATCATTATTCAACCAAAACAAACTATAGTTATTTTTGACTCAAGACTGAAAAATCATGATAATTGAAGGTGTTTCAAATGCATAAATAAAGTGAACCTTTGGAGATTTGTTTCATAGGAATTCTGTAACCCATGGATGGTTCCAAAGAGAGAGGGACTCAAAAGAATGAGATTATCTATCCGTTAAATTTGAAATCATGGAGGGATCCAAATAGAGAGGGAGTCCAAAGAGTGAAATTATCGACTAATCAATGTTTCTTCCTAGAAACATGAGAATAAAGAATACAATATGATCGACTAATCAGTGTAGACAAATAGTACCATGTATGACCATCTATCCATCATAATGGAAGTTGAACATGATGTCCATATATTGTGTTTCCACCCTGATCTTACTCTGCATCATATCAAGATTGCCATGGAATTGTTTCTCTAGTCGACTGTCTTCTTGCAGTGTCAGTAGTCCTCCATGCACCTCTTGCTCGGTTTCCTTTCTGGTGCCCTGATGGTACATAAATGTGTTGAATCTCACGCCCTTTCCTTGATGACCATTTTTTCTATATATGATGTGTATGGACATATACAAAAACTATAGGAATATGTTATTTTTTCTTCAAATATGTAACACATTGTGCCTCCTTGAATTCATTATCGTGTCCTTGTTGTGGCTTTGTTTCATCTCCTTTAGTAGACTCTGCCTCTGATTCAACTTCAGAATCTAAGATTTTCCTTGAATCTGACATCCACGATCATCTCCTCGAACAATTTTGGTCCCTCGTCGCTCAATCAAGAACTTACCTCTCTTAGGCCCCACTTTTCATATGACCCTGGGATATGATCATGGGCCTGAATTTCAGGTGTGTCACAATTTTGTGTTTCATTAGGTGATGTTGTGCTCCATGCTCAAACCATCCGAGTCACGAAATTGCAATCCCTCGAATTGGATGACATGTGTCCCTCTGAAATGGATGGCCCATATGTATATCAACATTTATGGACTCGGGATAATGATTCTTCTCACTTCGACCTTCCCAAAATGACTTTCTCCATGGTTTAGATCTCGCATCACATGTCTTGCTGAAACATATGGCCCAAATTATTTCATGACTTTGTGCTTCGCGAGTCCTCATGACATTACCCTTTGACTTCTCCATCTTGCGAGTCAGTGAAATGTTGATCCTCTACCATGTGTCCTTCCCAGTACTAATGGCCAGGATTAGCCTTATGGATTCAGACCTCTGGATGATGCTAAAATTCATGCAACTCTCTGATCTTGATTACCCGATGGTCGTCGATCCAATCTACCCAATGGATCTCTGCCATTGAAAACTAATCTTACTCGCTCGCTTGAACTGAGATCACATCAAGCCGCTCTAAGTGTTACGCTTTGTACTCATGACTATGTCCCATGTAGATTACTTGAATGATTGGCTGAGGGCTCGGGAAAACAAAAAGGATCAACGACAAAGGAAAAGAGAGAGAAGTGATTGATTTTGTAGAAATGGACGATACTTCTGAAGAAATCTGATAAGGAAAAATAGGTCGATTAAACGGATGAAGGAAATAGAAGAAAACTATAAGCTGAGAATAATAATTTCATACACCCATTAACTATTTATATATATTTAATCATAAAGGGGCTTCCGCAGTGCAATATATTACATATTATTTTTGGGATTAATTGTGTAGTGTAAGTCCTTAATCTATGACCCATATCCATGAGTATTAGTCACAAGGGAGCTCTAATTGGGTAGTTCATAAGGCACAATACTTGCTAAGGTTTTGCAAATGGGGTAGAAAGCTAAGTGGGCTTGACTATGGGGAAAAATCCATAGTTAAGTGTGCTTGAGCAAAAGGTGTCTTAGGATGGGTGACCACCTGGGAAGTCCTGGTTACCAGGTGCAAGCCCCGAAAGTGATGATTGATGCTATGTGATTCATTTTGTTGGTTTCAATCCCACTTCTTCACCCCTGTGAGCATCACCCAATGCAATGAGTGCTAAGTGGACTATTCAAATCATGAGAATTATTGGTGAGTTGCGATTAATGCTCATGGATATGGGTCATAGATTAATGACTTACACTATGTAATTAATCCCTAAAATAATATCTATATATATTGTTGTAATATATATATGAATTTCATACATTCATTAATTAACTTGTGTCGACCCAACAATTTATCAACGCTTCAGATCTCACATTATAATATCTAGACTTGATTAATCAAACTCTTGTTATTCTTGCACATAGTTCAAGATAGATATTCTTATGTGTAGGTCAATGATCCCAGAACATGCACAAAGCTTAAACATTTCTAATTTAACGATGATGAGCTTGTTCTAGATGGAGAAGTGGCTCACATACTTGTTTTTCCACCTTGTATACCTTCTATGCCTACTCCACATGCATATTAAATTCATTACTTCAACATTTCACTTAACTTCTCTCATCTGAAAGTTGTAATAAAGGATAAATCCATGTTGGCTGAGTGGTAACTTGGAGTTGGATTTGTTTCTTTACTCCTTACCTACTTTGGCTAATCATACCTCCTTCTCTTAATTCATATTTCGAAATATGCGTTAGTCTTCCAATTCGAGCTCACTGTATCATCGATTATGTATCGAATGTAGGCCTTGGGATCTATTCACAATGTACATGATAGATGAGGGTTTGAAACTCTACATCCAGGCTATGCTATTGTAGCTAGGAGGTAAAAATGTTTCTTATTTTCTGTTTATACATTGAGTTGTAAATGCAACAGGGTTTTGTTTACCAAACTAACTACGGTCTTATCTCACATTTTATATTGTTATTGTTTGTAGAGATATTCTTCTAAGCATGGAATCAAATTATTCCTTAAAATCCCAAACATATAATGAGAATAATCGAGTAAGTATAATTGGTGTGCATTACTCTATTACTCTTACTCGTATGTAAATTTATAGGTATTAACATTACTCTTATGTGTTGTTTCTTGTTGGTCTTCTACCAGACCCGTGTCATGGATACGCAAGTGATAACCTAGATAGGTATAAGTTTGTGGGTGCTTTCCTTCTAGCCATAAGGTGATTGCTCTTACCTTAACACACTCCGACTAAATGAGTTTTTCCATCTATCTTTTGTTATTTTTTGTAAGTTTCATTATTAATTCGTTGTTACTATATTCTGTATTGTGTGTTGTGTTTCACGGTCGAATGGAGACCTCGAAACCACAAAAAAACAGCTCTATCAGAAAAATTCAAAGTAAATTATTTTTTCCAAAAACGAAAGGTTGGCCCTATGGGAAAAGTTAACTAGCATAATAAGCATAAATAAGGTTAATCTTTACTCAATTTGTGATCACAACTCACTGATCTATAGCACAATTTTGTTGCAGTTATAGCTATAGGAGGAAGGATAAGGTGCATCTTTGGTCTTGTTTGGTCTCTCTCTCATGCATTTCCTTGCTAGGGTAATGCATGAGAGTTTGGATTGTGCCTTGGTGTATGTCTTGGTATAATACTTGGTCATTAAATTGCTATGGTAAATCAGACCCTAACTAGTTTTAGAAAAAAATTAACAAATTATACCATAAGGAACATGAGTTTCCACCAAACATAGAACCATAATGACCTGAGGATAAGATAAGGCAATTACAAAAATAAGGGTCAACAATATAGTGATATTTTTTGTGTAACATAATAATTAGGAAGGAAACTTGAAATACCTCCAAAAAAGAGAAGATTCAAGAAATGATAGCCATCAATGTAATGGTAAAACCTATGTATGGTTTTGGACATCAATGATTTCCTTATATTTTCATGGAATCACCATGACAAATTAGCCACGTGTATCAAACAATCTTATGCATTAAACATTTAGTTATCCATGTGTGAATCATATCCATACAAGTATCCAATTATCAATGGAAATAACAAAAAAAATGAGTATTTTGAGTCATTACATAATTATGTTTAAAATGCCTTAGAGAATTTAAAATTTGAGTGTGCTCCAAATAAACATTTATTTCTGAATTCAAGGGCATAAAAGGAATGAAAGTTTAAGGAAAAGAGTGCATATCTATTATCAGAAATCCATAGCTCAAAAAATTCTCCATAAGGGGATTCACAAAGTGATTCTATAAAATATCAAGGATTTTTCAACATAAGGATCAAGGTCATAACAATTTCCTAGGTTATAGCCAATTGACAATAGCATTCCTTATCTATTAAATACCTCAAAATCATATACAAAGGGGAGGATCCGGAATATGCACCTCAATACAAATGCTAATGCACATGAATATGGAACCATCATTTTAGGATCAAGATGAACTTCCAAATGCTAATAAATAATCCTTTCATGCCCCAAATTTTATGGAACCATATCCACTAACTTTCTTTGTAAAATTGTTTGAGGAGATATTTGGAAACACTCATCAACTAAAGGAGTGAAAAGATTTACCTTATGTTCCCCATTTATCATTTCAATAGTTCAAAATTAACCCAAAGGAGATGGATCCATGTTGCATCCTATATTGAGTAGTGAAAGAAAAATTATATAGGTGCCTTTTGGAAATACTATTATTAAAAGTAGGATGGAAACATATTGGAAGTGTTACTAGAGTTTGTTAAATTATCAAAATAAATAAAATAAAATAGATCTCGCATATTAGAATAAATGTTTATGGAATTTTACCTTAAGATTAGAAAAAGTGAACCATCTTCATTATAAGTTTTGGTGTCAAATATCTTCATAGTGCATTAACATTATCAATAACAAATCATCCCCATGTCATGTATAACATGGGGTGACTCTCTTGGCATATACCTAAGGAATTTCACAACCAAGTGTGCCCATAGAAAAAACTATTGATAGAACCACTTTCATGGTTTTATTGACATGAGGCATGGACTAATCCATCCTAAATATTGTGTCCCTTTAATCCTTAATATTACAACTATTGTTTATCCCAATACAATCTCAATGATAAAGGAAAAATATATTATGGCTAGACCAACCTACAATTATTTGATCTTGATCGCAACAGACCATATCTAAATAGACAACAATTCACCTAAGGTGATAATAAAGTTTCTTAGTTAGTGGAAATCCAAACAATAATCAACTTTCCTAATAAGGGGAACTCAAAACAAGATTTACCCTATGATTTCATTTAAAAAATGTAATGTAACTCTATTCATGATGATTTCATTTTAAAAATGTAATGTAAGTGGCGACATTAACATGATCAATTTTTTTTTAAATATAAAGCTACATCAACAACTCACATATCAATGATTGAGATATTGCACACTTCTAATTATAAATGTTGATATTTTACATAGAATAAAGGACACTCATATAAAAAGGAATTTAATATATGTGCAAACTATCAATATGTTTTAAACAACTATCAATATATGATTTTAAACAACTATCGATATAAGATAAAATGTACAAAGAAAAAAAAATAATAAATTCTTACAAACTAAACCAATCAGATATTTAACCAATCCAATCTTAAATATGTGAAAATTATCTTGTCTCATAATATCTTGAAAAACCTTGCATTATTCAATTCTCTATACTCAAAATCAGAAATCTCTAGCAAAATTATGAAATGAAATGGTACTATTTCATATCATATCATAACCTAGACTAGCTTATCGGGACCTAACCTAATGTAGAATAACCTAGTGTATCCTAACCTACCCTAACCTACCCCACCTTATTCTATCTTAGCTTAACCTAGTCTAACATTATTTAATTCTAGCCTAGGCTAGTCTAACCTACCCTACCCTAATCTAGCATATCCTGACCTAACCTTACATAACTTATTYTACCCTAGCCCAACCTAGMCTAGGTTAGGMTRACTTAGTCTAGACTAGCCTACCCTAACATAGCCCASCCTAGCATAACTCAACCTAGCCTAGCCTAGCCTAGCCTAACCTAACCTACCTATCCTATCCTTTTGTGACATATCCTACATAGCCTACCTTACCTAGTTTATCCTACATCAAACTATCCTAACCTATCATCACCAAGCTTACATGTCCTAGGCTAACATAATTTAGCCTACATTACCATAACCTAACCTAGACTAGCCTATCCTATCTATCCTATTCTATCATAGCTTAACCTAAGATAACTTGATATATATATCCTATTCCACCCGACCCTAACATTTCTTAACCTAATCTAACATATCCTAACATAGCCTGGTCTAACACATCTTAGCCTAGCCTAACATCAATCTAACCAATCCTACCTTATGCTAATCTATTATAAGTTATCCTATCTATCCTACCCTACTCATGTATATCTTAGCCAATCCCATGCTATCATACATTTTCCATGCATAATCTAGCATGGCCTAGCGTATATTAAATTATCCTATCCCCTCCTAACCTAATTTTCTCTACATTAATCCTACCCTTTCCTAACCTAACCTACCTTAGCCTACCCTATTCTAACCTAGTCTAACCTAACATAACGTATCCTACCGTAAACTTACCTAACCTAACCTAATCTAGAAAAATAACCTACGCTACCCTAATCTACCCTATCCTATATTATCCTAACCTAACCTATCCCACACTAGTATACACTAGTCTAGTATATCCTACCTTATCTTACCCTAACCTACCCTACCTTACCCTAGCTTAGTGTAATCTACACTAATTTAAGATTAGACTAACCTTGTCTATGTGATTCTACACAATCTTGGCTCATATTGAGCGCGCTAAACTACTCTATGCAAGGTTATCCTAGCCTAGCTTGCCTAACCCAACCCTATCATAAATTAGCATAGCCTACCCTAGACTACCTTAGCTAAACCTAGCCCAGCCCAACCCAATCCACACAATCCTAGATAAGCATATCCTAGCATAACCCAACCTTTTCTTACCCTAAAATAGCTTAGCCTAACCAAACCCTATCCTACCCTAAACTATCCTTGCTTAAATCCTACCCTAACTTAACTCATCCCCACCCAACCTAACTTAGCCCAATCTAACTTGGCCTAGCTTGGCCTAACTTAGCGTACGCTACTTTAACCTAACCTACCCTAATCTAGTCTATTTTATCATACCATAATCTATCCTATCATAACCTAAACCTACCCTACAAAAACATTACCTTTATTAGCCTCACCGAGCCTATCCTAGCCTAGCCTAGCCTAGCCTAAACCTAACTTATCCTAGAGTAACCTATCTTATCCTACCTAACCCTAACCTAAACTAGCCTAATCTAAGCTACCCTTCCCTGACCTAGCATAACCTAGCTATCATAGCCTAGCCTTCCCTCCTCTCCTTTAACATACCCTACCCTCCCTAGCTTAACCTAACTTAACGTAACCTACATCGACTAATCTAACATAGCCTAGATAAACTAGTATTTTTTTATCTTAGCCTACCCTTCAACTTCAATCTATGTCTAAATCCCTAAGCCTAAGCCTAATGCTACTTAATCACACATCTTTAAATATTATACTCCAACCCTAAGCATAAATCCTACACCCTAGCCTAAATACTATGCCCAAGCCTTACATAATACGTCAAAATGAGAATAATTCTTTGGATAAATTTATAACCTAATTAATCAAATCCTTTTTTTAATATGGATTAAAAAATCACATATCCATTATGTCATTTCAAGTAAAAATTACATATTTACAAAAGAGGTCTCGAGCCAAGTGATTATGTACAAAAGAAAAGTGTTATATTTATATGTTGTTATATGGAATTTATTGTGTGGATGTTTATATAAATTCTATATGCTTTAATGTACACATTTATGCATGATTTGTATGTTGTTAGCAATGCATGTGTGTTCATATGCAGAGCATATTTATAAATTTATTGGTATCAGAGAGAAAAACATCTATGTGGCAATGCCCAACATGGGGATGGGGATTGTACATTATACTACAAACCCCAAAATCCTATGCCCAAGCCCCACATAATACTTCAAAATGAGAATAAATCTTTGGAAATATTTATAATATAATTACTCAAATCGATTTTGACCTAACCTAGCTTGACCTAGCCTATCCTAAACTATCCTAGAATAACCTATCTTATTCTACCTACCCCTACCTTACCCTAGCCTAGCATAGCCTAGCTATCCTATCCCACCCTTCCCTCCTTTCCTTTAACCTACCCAAGTGTAGGATAGCCTAACCTTCCTTGGCATATCATAACCTACCATAACATATCCTAGCCTTTCCTATCCCATTCTCACCTAGTCTAGCCTACCATAAATTTCTTAACCTAGCCTAAACTACCATACCCTATCCTATCCTAACTTACCCTACTTGATCCTAGCCTATCTTAACTTACTCTAGCTTACTCTAGCAAAGGGTAGCTTATAATGTCTTACACTAACCTAACCTACCCTAACTTAACCTCAATTTTCCTCACCCAACCATATAGCCTACACTACTTTATCTTATTCTAGAATATTCTATTTTAGCCTATCCCAGCCTATCCTTACCTATCCTAATATTCCCTAGCTAATCCTAACCTCTCCTAGGCTCACCTAACCCAACCTAGCTTTTCCCATACTACTGTTACCTACCTTAGTAAACCCAAACTTAGTTTATCTTATCATATCCTAAGCCTACCTCATCATGGCCAAACATAGCATTGCATAGCCTACTCTATAATAATGTACCCTAAAATATATTAGCTGAACCTATCCTAACCTAGATTAGCTTAATCTATCCTAACTTAGCATAGCAAAACACAACCCTCATCCTAGCCTAGCCAAATTAAACATAACCTATCCTAACCTCACCTAACCTAACCTACTCTAAATCCTCTTATCTTATCCTAGACTATCATTTTCCTGACATTAGCCTTGTCTATCCTAACCCTATCTTTCCCTAGCTTACTGTAACTTAGCCTAGTTTAGCGTAGCCTAGGCTAGGATATCCTAACTTAGATTATCTTTTCAAGCCTCATTTACACTACCCTAGACTACAGTAGCCTACCATAACCTAACCTATCCCAACCTGGCTTACCTTGACCTACCCTACTCTATCCTACCCTACCCTAACCTACCCTCAACTAGACTATCCTAACCCACCTAGCCTAGCCTATCCTATCCTAGCGAAACCTAGCCTAATTTAACATAACCTATCATATCCTAGCCTATCCTACCCTACCTTAACGTTTTCTAATCTAGCCTAATCAATCCTATCTTAGCTTAGTTTACCCCATATCAACCTACATAAACATACCTTACCCCACTCTTTCCTAGTTACACCACAGTTTCATATCCTACACTATGTTAGCTCAACTTCTCCTAGCCTAGCTTAGCCTAGCGTAACCTAACATAGCTTATCTTATCCTACCATACCCTACCATACCCTACTCAAACCTAACCTAGCCTAGCCTAGTCTAACCTAAACCAAACCTACCCTACCCTAAATTATCCTAGCCTATTTTATCCAAGCCCACCCTACCTAAGCATACCCTACTCTAGCCTAGCTTAGCCTAACATACCTTGCCCTATCCTAGTCTAGGCAAGCCTCACCTAGTTTATCCTAATATAGCATGGTCTAACCTAGTTTAGGCTAACCTAGCCTAGACTTTCCTATTATAGCTAAGCCCATATTAGCCAAACCTAGCCTAACCTTACCTAGTCCAAACTAACATAGCCTATCCCAACCTAGTCTATCATTTTCTGACCTAACATAGCCTATCCTAGCCTACCCTAATCTATGGAAATACACCCTACCCCAACCTAATCTTGTGTAGTCTACACTAACTTAATCTACCCTAGCCTAACCTACTATATTATAACTTAGCATAGCTTACCATAACCCAATCCTAACCTACTATATTATAATCTATCATAGCCTACCCTAACCATGTCCTAACCTACTATATTATAACTTCGCATAGCCTACCCTATCCCTAGCCTAGTCTATAATAACTTAGCCTATATTATCCCAACCTAACCTAGTCTAGAATAACCTAGCATATCCTATCCTACCCTAACCTACCCTACCTCAATATGTCTTAGCTTAACCTAGTCTAACATTATTTAATTCTATCCTAGGCTAGACTAACCTACCCTACCCTAATCTAGCATATCCTAACCTAACCTTAAATAACTTATCCTACCCTATCCCAACCTAGCCGAGGTCATCTTAACTTAGTCTAGAATAGCCTAACATAACATAGCCTACCCTAGCAAAACTTAACCTATTCTAGCCTAGCCTAGCCTAACCTAACCTACCTATCCTAGCCTTTCTTGACCTATCCTACATAGCCTACCATACCTAGTTTATCTTACATCAAACTATCCTAGCCTATCTTGGCCAAGCTTACCTATCTTGGGATAACCTAAATTAGCTTACATTTCCATAACCTAACCTATCCTATCATATTCTTGCATAACTTAACCTAAGATAATTTGATATATATAGCCTATCCTACCCTATCCTAACCTTTCTCAACCTAATCTAACATATACTAACATAGCCTTTCCTAACACATCTTATTAGACTAGCCTAACATCAATCTAACCAACCCTACATTATGCTAATCTACGATAAGTTATCCTATCTATCCTACCCTACTCATGCATATCTTAGCCAATCAAGGGTTCACTTTATCCATGCTTTTCTGGCACCAGCAGCTAGAGGTTCTTTGCTTTTCCGGCACCGTTAGCTAGAGGCTCTCTGTTTTTTTTTTTCAATTTTTCAACGGTTCATTTTATCTAGAGGTTCTCTATTTTTTTCAAATTTTGAACGGTTCACTTTATCTATGTTTTTTCTGCACTGTTCATTAAAAGCTCCCTGCTTTTTTGTTTGTTTTGATTTCAAATTTAACTTAATTTTTTTTAATAATTTAACAAAGGCTCCCTCCATATTAATAATTTATTTTTTTTTAATTTAACCCACTTCATGTCTAATAAACTCTTAGGATTAGTAGCCTCTAAAACTCCAATGATATCAGGTCTCCACCCACTACAGATCAAGCAAAACGTGGCCGGGAATATGGAGACTCCGCTGTTATTCACAATCCTAATTTGTGATCTTTAAATTATATAAATCCGCAAGTTGTGCATGTGTGTGTTATGCTTAACGGCTGAGAGGCTTTATTATACCTGCCGTGAGGTATGGTATATACCATTCGTTCACGTTGAATGCTTTGTTCGTTGAACAAAATAAATTTACATTTTGGCTATATTATTTATTTATTATAAATTAATATTTTATTATATTATCATTTATTAAATATTTTTAAATTTAATACTGTATTTATTTAACATTTGATTGTTTCATTAAATTGAAGTCTTATTGTCCAGCTACTTTTTTGTGCATTTGTGTATTGTGTGTTTTAGACAAACTATGGTTAGCATTTGTGTGTTTTTGTGGGTTTCACCTTGGTTGGGCTTTTTTTAACTCATGTTTTGTAATTGATAAATAAATTTAATTTTCTAAAACTTAAAATTAAAATTACATAATGTTAAAAGACATTAAATGAACAATCCTTGTATGGTATACTTTTTCCGATATATATTTTTCTTTTGCTATATTACAGATTATAAACATTACGGTATACTTCTTCATTGCGTTTTCAGAAATGAAGTAGAAATTAAATAACCTTATTTAACTTAAATATAAAGTAGAACTTAACTTAAATTAGAAATGAAAAAAAAAAAAAACCATAACCTTACATTTCACATCATCACTTAGCCTCTTAAACCCATTTTGATATTTTCATTGTCTCTCTGTCAAAAAGAATGCAACCTGTATGATATTCATATATTGATTGTTTTTTTTGATATGAAACATTTTTTTATACAGAGTGTATGGAATTTTTAATTTTAAATAAAAATAAACAAAATAAATTTGTATACATTGATTTGTCTTTAGAATATGAAATGTTTGCTTTTGTATATAAATATATATGAACTGCTTCTACTTTAGACAAAAAATAAACAAAAACAAAATTGTCACTACCATTCTGAATATGTTAAATTGGTTCTTCTTTATATGGACTGAATATATTTCTAAACTGTTTTTCATTATATATGAGTAGAATTCACTGTTCTTTAAATAAAACAAAACAAAATAAAATTAAAGTCAAATTAGTATTTAAACATAAATTGTGTATTTTAAAAATTTTCTCAATTTGATTTTTATTGAGCATTTTACCAAGCCTTTTGGTTATATATTCATTTGGTTCATTTATAAAGCTCATTTAACCTTTGAATATGTTAAACTGTATTTGAATCCTTTTAATTATTTATGTATTTACCATGTACGTGTGTTTATTTTAGTAACATTTGAATCTGTCTCAATCTGTGCATTTAAATTTTTAATTCATTTGCATTTGCCATGTCTCTTTGATTGAGTGCATGTATTCATTTGTTCATTTATAAAGTTTATTTAATATTAATTCTCAAAATAAAAGACTTCACAAGTAATTTGAATTCCTTTTAATTTCGTGATTTGAATGTGATATAAATTACTTGTCTTTATTATATTTCATTAAAAAATAAAGTTTCAAAAGTGTAAGTAAAGTTTTGTAAATTTTATAACATTAGATTGATTGTATTTAAATTTTAAGTTTGGATGTATTTGTTGGTAATTCTTTATATTTCATGATAATAAAATCATAAGTTTAATGTTTTCCAATTGTTTATTGTATTTATAGTTATTTTAGTTTTATAAATTAATTAAATAGAAAATTTATATCTTTTTACATTGAAAATCATAATATATTATATAATTTATAATATGTTTAATATAAATATTTATAAATAAAATATTTTTTCATTATCAATATATTTTTAAAATTTCTAAATACAATTCTAGTATTCATATTAATTACTTTTATTTAGATTTTTTTTCTTTTTAATGTGTGGGATGTACATTTATAATATATATTTTATATTGCTTTTTACATTTTGTGACTTCATTTGTATTGTTTAATATTTTCTATTAAAATCTTTTTACTTGAAATAACATAATGATGTCTTATTTTTTCTTCCATATTAAAAATGGATTTGAATAAAGAGATATATATTGTTAGATATAAATTTTCTTAAAAGAATTATTAGCATGGTTAAGTACTATTTTAGTCAGCTTGGGTTAAAAAAAAAAATATTTTGAAGGTTTTGTGCTCGGGTTAAAATATTTAAAGCTTGGATTAGGGATGTGATTTATGTAACTACTCAACTTTGCAACACACAAAAAGACGTACAACATGTAATTTGTTGTTGTTTTTTTTCTTTTTTTTCATTTTTTCATCACAGCAAAATAATGTCAATATAAAGTATATATGATACATAAATATAAAACACACATAGTGTATTAGCACATCAAGAAGCTTGAAGAAACTTTTACAAACATTTACTTCGAAGAAAGAATATAATGACTATCCTCCCATCCTACAAATCATAAGCGCAAGAGTTCTAGCAGTCAATGAGCAAATCTATAACGCAATTAAATAATTCCATCCATCACTCCTTAATACATAGGATCCGATTGCGCACTGGTCTAAATCCAAAACTCAAATAAGACAAGAATCCACTCCCGCAAGAGTAAGGTAAGCATCAATCATCCGTCTAAAATATGGGAATTCAAGCACATTACATCACAAGAAGGTAACTCAATATTGAATTATTCACTATCAACTCATTAATGGAAACCATATTAAAGCAACAACCTAATACCTAAAAGTCATTAAGAAGCTACCATTCTCTTTTCTTATACTAATTTAATGATATATTATTTTCCCAAAAGTAAATCTAACCACAATCCTCTATTATTATTTTATATACACCCCAAAGATCTTGAACATTCCCCTTTCCTCAATAACGTTATAATTAATGATATCAAATTTTACATCAACACTTGTAATTTTCCAAATTATAAATCTAAAGAAAACTCTATAACACCATTCCTTAATTTAAGGTTAGCATCCAAGTGTTTCCTTTAATTCCTTTAGAGCCGAATATCTAGGCTAATAATCAAAATAAAACAACATGATGCTATGAAAATGGATTATATTATGAGAAAATCTAATTTTTCTCGCCACCTCTTAACCCAATTTCAAATGATAAATCTAAGTATTACATTATTTAGAACTAGCCATAACAATTCAATTTAATATAAACTCATTTACTTAACACACTTCATTGAGCACACTCTCTAAATTATCTAAGTCTTAATTCAATAGTAAATCCAAATTGATATAACATAACTACTTAAACATATTGACTTAGCACCCTCTCCACAATATAGAAGTCTTGCATAAAAAAAAAAGCTATGAATATGTCATTAAAGGCTGAGTGTGAGCATTAAGTTCTGAATACAACAGTTTACAATGTTTAGGAGAAAGTTAAAGGTTAATCTATGACCACTAAAATTGGCACTAAAGGATAATGATTAAATAACGATATTACTATCTGCTAAATCCAAATAAAATTTACAGAGAATAAGGGTGGAAATATAAGATACATAGTGGTTATCTATGGTTATATTCTTAGGTTTTAATATGTAAATGAGGGTTGAGGCAAGGGGGTAACGGAATCAAGGGATCAAATTTTGTTCAATTTTAAAGTTCTAATTTTAATTTAAAACAAAGGCCATTTGTTCCGTCTCTGCCTTCCCTCGATTCGCCAGATATTTTCAAACCGTGAGTCCTGTAGCGGATGAGATATATATCGCGACCGTCACCAAGCCAAACAAAATTTGGGATGGTGACTGCATTCTCGCCCCATACAACCAGATGGCCGGAGTGGGATGTACCATCATGGTGATGTGGTAGTTTGATGATGTGGTGTATTTGTATTGGATGATAGTTGCTCAATGGAGTGTTGACATGTGTCATTTGTTAATAAGCGGACATGTGGCCCAACCATCGGGCCATGTGTCACTGCTGGTTTACGAGGTTGAGTGGTATAGAGGTAAAATGATATGGAGGCCGTAGGGTTCGAATTCCGCATCTCCCCACGTGCTATTAAAAGCTCTATTGAACCCGCTCTAGCCAACTGTCCAACAATTTTTTCTTGTTTGAAAGGCGGGAAACAATGTATTTAAGTTTGATCTATTGTTATATTTGAAAGGGCAATAGTCATTTAGCCCCGACTCATATGTTATACCATACATATAAACAATATGTTATAAAACATGTAATAAATATGCGCGTGGTTGTAATACATTGTTTCTATTGCAATGTATTTTAATATTATCATATGGATATAACTGCGGTATTAGCTGTGGTTTTGAACCCACTACCATATAAATGAATGGTTATACAAAGGTTCAAACTGCTTTTGTACGTAGCCAACCATTGACTCCTTTTCGGCCCCAAAGTTTGGCCCATACTACAGGGCTTCAAGAGCCAGAGGCTAGTTAGGGGCCGGAGGCTTCTTTAACCATCCTACTGGGCTTAAAAATTCCAAGGGTTGCATAATGACTTGGTTTTTTACGCCTTTAAAGAGTGTGTGTGTGCTAGGTTTGAAGCACAGAAGTGCGATTTGTAGAACCGGTAGACAGCAAAGTTGAAGAGGGAGATCTCAAGAAGGCTATCTTCTTCATTTTCGACCGATTGAGGTGTCGAAATAGCCTAGATAGGGGTTTTGGGACGTTGCGGATCCATTGAAGCAGTCATTTTGTCGTTTTGAGCACTGTAAGGCATGTTTTGAGCACTTTGAGAAATTTAATAATAATGATCCATTGAAGCCGGACTGTGAGATGTAGCCCGGAGTGGGGTGAACTTTTTTATCAAGTTGTTGTGTTTATGTCCGATGTTCAATGATTTATGTCATGGTTCATGTGTATTTTCTACATAAGTAATCCTTAATTATGTTAAATTGATCCGTTGCTTTAAAACATAACATTTCACTTGCACTTATTATTCAAGTTTCAAGTCTTCTTCATTTTTGGGATCAAGTTGGTATCGAGCACCGGTTTTGAAGACTTGATTGTTTGCAAGTTTTGTTTCCGATGCTCACAAGGTTGAAACTCACACGAGGAGAAGGTCAACTTGTGGATCCAAGTTCTTATCCTGATGAGGAGGAAGAAGTTCATCTCACCACAAGCCAAGTGAGATTCACTGCTACTTACACATGCAAGATCATGAACGTGCGGAAACCCGTGATGAAGAAGGCATCTTAGACGACTCTCATGAGAGAGATATGATGAAAGCCATATTGAACGAATCGATGTCGCAGGGTGAAGTCTTTAACCCTTCAATGCATAAGGAGGCAGATTAAGACTCCAGGCGAGATGGAGGGAATGGTGCTTCTCCACCAATTCCTCTCCTCCTCCATCATCCTTTATCTTCTTCTACAAGTTCAAACATCTTCCCAATGGGCATGGAAAAACTCCTTCACAGCAAATTTCTTCATTAAATCTTGATATAAATTTGAGTTGCCACTTTATAAAGGAGAAGTTAATTTCGAAAAGTTAGATAACTGGGGTTCACAATTGAAGTCTATTCTAGAATACAAAAGATTCAAGATGATGAAACTAAAAATTCAGTTAGCTTTCCATTAAGATTATATATATTCAAAGACTTATATGGTGGGAATCTACATTATGTGAAGAAAATGAAAAAAGAATGAAATTTTTTCTTCTTGGAATGATTTCATAATAGCAATTAAAACAATTTTATTCATTAGTTTATAAACAAAAGGCAACCATGGAAAAGAAGAATTTTAGACAAGCAAAAAGACAGAATGTACAAAGTTTCACTCAGGAGCTTAGGAGATGGAGTTTTGGTTTTGGGAGTTGATTTGTCTTCATAAGAAACATTGCTCAAATATATTGAGCTTTGCATAGTTATTTGAGGCATACTATATTAATGCTTAATCCCACGAATTTAGATGAAGTGTGCGCATGCTGCTTCCATTTGAAGCCGGGGAAATAACGCATTCTCGTAGCTGCTCTAAGAAGACATACATCCAAAGGAGATAAAGGAAAGAAGAAATTCAAAGGGAGGAAAAATGTTGCTGTGAAAAAGGAAGGTGAAAAGTTCACATAAACACTGTTTTAAAGGATGGCCATGATGAAGACCATTGTTGAAGCTCATCCCGAAATAGACCCAAGAAGTTTGTCAACAAAAACAAGGGAAGTCAAGACGCAGCAAATCATACAAGATTTGCCCTCAGATTCGCGATGAGAAAAAGATCAAAATGATGGGTTACCAAGGTAATAATTATGTTGCAGTACTAGCTCTTCAAGTACGTAAATGTCAATGTAACTCAACAGAGAAAACAAGAATTGAACTGCTTCATAAGGGTAATTTCAAACATACAAATATTGATACATTGTTTGATTCGGTGTCACAAGCAAATCTTATTTCAAGGACTGAAGAAATCCAGTAAATTGGAAACTAAATCCACATCCTCTAAGCCACTCCTCTTGGTTGGATATGTGATAATGCTGGGTTACAAGTAACCGAAGTGTAAACTTAGGTTCGCTATAACTGCCAATTTTATTATTTAGAAGGAGCGGATGTGATAATCAGTTGGATATGTGGCATCGTTTTTGGGAAGTTCTTATTTGGTGTAATGATAGGAAAGTTATATTCTATCGTCAGGAAAATAGTATCATTTGTTTAAAGATGGGGTTGAGTATGCTCGTCAGAGTTCACTAAGAAAATGAACTTATCGTCATTAATGCAGTGGTATTGTAAGAGATTAGTTAATGCAAGTAAAATTCTTGTTCTCTTTAATGATCAAACCTAAAAAATGATGTTGAGAATGAAGCTTTCAAGGTTGTGATTCTAAGTTAAAATCAAATTTGTTTGAAGTCGTTAATCGATATGATGGACATGTTTGAAGAACCTCCAAGGATTGCCTCCAAAGAGTGGAATCCAACATGAAATTCGCCATAACAGGATTGTCCATTTCCTAATATTGGTATGTATAGAATGTGAGTTATGGAAAATGTTGAAATTAAAAAAAATCCAAGAGTTATTAGACAAGGGTAATTCAGGTCGAAGTTCTTCGGGCCATGTATCTCTGATCAGGTTATTCCAAGAAGGATGGAACGGTGAATGTGTGTTGATTTCGTATTTTGAACAAGATAACAATTAAAATCGTTATCCTCTTCCACGCATTGGATGATTTTACTTGATCAATTAAAAGATGAAATATATTTCACTGCTTAGATTTAAGGAGTGCGGTTATCATCGATCGTGATTGCTACACATGGAAGACAACTTTTAAAGACTAAGCAAGGTTTGTTCTGAAATGGACGGTAATGCCTTTGGACTTTTAAATGCACCTGCTACTTTCATGCTAGTGATGAATGATGTCTTGAGACCTTTTCCGATGATTTGTTATTGTCTACTTAGATGATATTTCTTGATTTTCGCGAATAATGTAAAGCATATTGAACATGTGAAAAGAGTTTTGGATGTTTTTTAAGGAAAGAACGCTTGTTTTTGAAGTTGTCCAAATGTGAATTTGGTAAAACTCGCTTATCTATTTGCGGTCATATTGTTGGTGGAGGTGAATTCGTACCGATCCTTCAAAAGTTAAAGTTATTTTGGAAATGGTCCACCCAACAATGTGACGAGGTAAGGAGTTTTTGGGAGTATCCCAATACCGAGAAAGTTTATTGCTAACTTTTTCATCCATTGCAGCTCCACTACATGCCTTCGTGGTCATGTCAAGAAAGGTTTCCAATGGGGAGGCAAGCAAAGAAGCGCAGCATTTGATACTTTGAAGGAAAAGATCGTCACTGTTCTTGCACTTCCGAATCTAAGGCAACCTTTTGAAATCCGCATTAAATCCAAGTAATTATGCGATGGGAGAAACGTTGCTTCAGTATGGTAAGCCAAAACTACTCCCATCGCATAATTAATTGCATCTGAGACGTTTAATGGTGCCATGATTAATTATCCAACTTATGATAAAGAATTATATGCATTGGTTCAAAGTGTTAAGAAAATGGAAGCATTATTTGCTGGGAAAGGAAACCATAATTCATTAATGTGATCATCAACTTTTGCAATATTTACAATCACAAATAAAGCTACAACAAGCTAGGCACTTCGGATGGATGGGATTTCTTCAACAATTTCATCTGGTTATTAAGTATAAAAAAGGCATTTTAACAAAGTAGCTGAATGATGTCCAGGCCTATTGTTATTGCTTCCGCTTATTCTGCTGAGAGTCCCAATGCATGAAAGTTATGTGAACAAGATGCTTTAGATGCTGACTTTAAGGAAGTGCATGAAACTTGTGCCACTCTAACCATAAATGTTGAAGAATCGGATTATCATTTGCATAATAATCTCAGATCATCTTGGCAAGTTGTGTATTCCCGCAGGAGAAAGAATCAACATCATAAGATAGCACATTCTCTTATTGCCGGTCATTTTGGTGTTGGCAAGACAAGGAAAATTTTGCGCAGGTATTGCCATCGCCTAAGATGAACGAAGTGTTTTGGCGATATAAAAGGATCTCGTTTAGTGCTACAAGTAAACCAAGTAATCGAAGTTGGTCGGTACACTCCACTTCTAGCAGTTCCTTCTCGCCCTTGGGAAAGTATTTCCATGGATTTTGTTGGTGGTTTACCTATGTTGAGAAAGGGTCATGATTATCTTTATGTTGTGGTTGATCATTTTAGCAAGATGTGTATTTTGATGCCTTGTACTAAGCAGGTAACGGAAGAACAAACAACACAGTTGTTCTTTCAAAATGTTTGGGTGCATTTTGGTTTGCCCAAGTCCATCATTTATGATCAGGATTCTCGATTTGTTGGAAGTTTTTGGTCGAGTTTGTGGGCACTCATGGACACCAAGTTGAAAAAGAGCACAACTTTTCATCCGCAGACAGATGGTGAGACAGAGGTGGTGAATCGTACAGTGGTACATCTTCTTCGTGCATATTGCAGCAAGCATCCTAAGCTTTGGGATGAACATTTACACTATGTTCAGCATGCATACAATTGAGCTAAGCACTCTTCGACGCAGACGTCGCCATTTGAGACATGTTTTGGCTATTTTCCCAAGTCACCTTTATATTTCATCTTTGGGAAAGATATTCTTGTTGATGGGAAATATGATATTGATCGGGCAGAGAAGTTCATCGAACAAATTCAGTCGATACATCAGGCAGTGCAAGAGCAGTTGGAGAAGAGTCAGGCCAAGTACAAAGCGGGACATCACAAGCATTGAGTTGATCACAGTTTCAAAGTTGGTGATGAAGTGTGGCTTTACATCAGTAAAGAGAGGCTTAAAGGAGAAGGTAAAAAGTTGAAACCAATTCGATATGGTCCCTTCAAAATTGTTGGCAAGATTGGTAACAATGCTTTTCGTTTAGATTTGCCTCCATATATGCAAATGTATGCAGTTGTTAATGTTGAGAATTTGAAGTTGTATGAGCCTCCGTTGATCGATGATCAAGGAGAGGATGTCCATATTCCTTCCATAGATGATTTTTCGCGAGAGTATCTAACAGAACTACAGGAAGACACCATACTTGACAGGAGGATGCGAACTTCGAAACAAGGGAATGTGGAGTATTTGTGAGTTGGTATTAAGGGGACGAATCCAAGCAAGGACAAGTGGATTGAGGTTGGAAGGGTGAGGGAACTATACCCTCATCTTCACATAGACTGAGATAGTCTTTTGGAGGTCCAAAAGCTTCCCAATGAGGAGGTGTGATGAGGGGATCAAATTTTGCTCAATTTTCAAAGTGCTCGGAATGCGACAAAAATAGTGCCATTGCGTCCGTCTCGTCTTCTTGATTCCGGTGGTATATTTACTTTTACAAACGGAGTCCGTATGGAGGAGATATCGCGATCTGTCCACCAAGCCAAACAGGTAAAAATTTGGGATGCTGACTGTACATGTCCGTATAGTCCATACGACCACGTGGAGGGTCGTACCATCATGGTGATGTGGTAGTTTGATGACGTGGCATATTTGTATTGGATGATAGTTGCTCAATGGAGTGTTGACACGTGTCATTTGCAGCCAATAAAGTGTGGAGACGTGGCCCAACCCATTGGCGCCACGTGTCACTAAGCGATTGGTTTATATGTTTATATATATGTAAAATGATATGGAGGCCATGGGGTTCGACCCGCGGACCTCTCCCACAGTACAAAGCTCTATTGAAACTCCACTAGCCAACTTTCTGTCATATGTTCCTTGTTTGAAAGGCGGGAAACAATGTATTTAAGTTTGATGGTTGTGTTATTTTGAAAAGGGGGCAGGCCGGGGCTTAGCCCCAACCCATAAGTTATACCGTACATATAAACAATATGTTATAAACCATGTAATAAATATGCGCGTGGTTGTAATACATTGTTTCTATTGCAATGTATTTTAATACATTGCATTGGATATAATTGTGTGTTAGCGTGGGGTTTTGAACCCACGACTCATATGTTGAATGTTGGCACGCGCGGTTCAAACGGTTTGCACAGTTCAACGGATTAACTCATTTTTCGCCCAAAGTTTGGTCGCATGGGCCATATGGCCAAGAGCTGAGGCGGTTAGGGGCTCGAGGCACCTTAACCATCCTACGGTTTGTACCGGTGCGCGGTTGCGTACGGGACTTGGTTTTTCTGCTTTAAAGAGCGTGTGTGCTAGGTTTGAAGCACAAGGGGTACATTTTGTAGAACCAGAGATATAAAGTGGCATGATAGATACATTTTTTCTATCTAAACATTTTTCCGTCTACAATGCACATCTCTCACTATGTCAGAAATCGTAAAGTGAATGAATTTTGATTCCACTCTAGGAGGAGCACGCTACCAAACGTCTTCATCGAATTTTAAGAGCATAGAAATATGAAAAATGTAGTAAAAAGTCTGAGGCGTATAGTGGCCATTCAAATAGAAAACGCAGACATCATTAAAAACGCACAATACTACACAGAGACACATGAGACGGGATTCACATTTCCATCATCAATAAATAGGACATATCACTATACTAATCACACACCGAAAGGGAAATACCTAATTTATGTTCACCCAAAAACATAACACAGTACCCAACCGCACGAGAAGAAATACACATTTTCTGTCATTCAAAAAAGGAAAACGCAAGCTACTTTTCAACAAGAAATTGTGCCCATGTAATGGAAATCCGATCAACTTAACCACAATTCGTATCCACTAAGTATAAAACACAATCAACCATATACGTTACACCAATAAAGGGAAAACGTAGTCGTTGCACTAGAAACACAGTCAGCAGTTTAAAGGGTAAGACGTGGTCCTTCCAGCATCATAAGGAAACTACATTGTTGTGAATAATAAATTGGGCCACACGCAGTACAACCACACTAAAAGGGATGACATTGTTGCCATTAAAATTTGGCCAGTCACTATACAAGCCCACGAGAAGGAATACATACTTTCTGTCCTTGATAAATTAAGAAAATCACTATGCCAAACACCCCAAAGGGAATCACTTTGTTGTCATCGTTAGATAATAAAAAAAAATAACGTCCATACATCAACCAAAATGTAGTCAACAACCTATGCCACACACATAAGAAAATTGTTGTGCTAAATGCACCAGACTGGAAGCTACATTGTCATCACCATTCGGAAGGAAAAATTATAGGTAATAACCATGCCCTTCTCGGGTAAAATCGCTGGAGAAAAATTTCTGGGAGAAGTCGTTCAATAAAAAAAAAAGCACAGGAAAAAGAGATGTAGATCGAGATCCCCAATGTCATCAATAAGTAAGTAATCACATTTAGAAATGATATTGCAGAGCCATATAATTAGTACAAGAAACACCTTCAACAAGTAAAAATGCAGAGCCACAAATTTATTAAAGGAAACACCTTCAACAAGTAAATCAGGGTTATTTAAACGCATCAAGGAGCAAGGCAAACCTTCAGTGAAGGGAAACATCGAGGGTAGATGGCTAAAAGGTGCGTCCCTCGCTCATCATCCTTGCATAGAAAAGCAAGGTGTTGAGATCCATAGGTCTTTTAACGCTAAGGCGACGACTCTAGATCAGGCTCCTGGCCGACTGCTCAGGCAAGGACTAGCGAGCTAGGGATGAAGGGGAAAACAATCTCATGGGTCACAGTCAAATGCCACAGGGCTGTCAATTCATGTAGAGAATGAAGGCCATGGGAGTCAACAATAATCGAGCTAGGCTAAGAAAAGTTTTGGTCATCAAATTTAAAAAACAATAACTCAGTTTACTTCTTCATTAAATACGCAGATAAAAGCATAAGTCCTATTACAATATATAATACACAATGAATAGAGCGTACCATTGCCTAATCGCCCGCTCTGAGTGTTTTCCACGCGCTCCATGCAACTCCCTCTTGCGGACCGACGAGACTTCACCGGTACCTCCCAGCCAATGGTAGGGGTACTCTTCTTCCCCGTTAGCCCCCCGAGCTGCAAAGAGGCCACACACTCACTATCTAGAGATTCAACTAGCTCTTATCTCGCCTCGCAAGGTTGAGCTACCACTCCTCACTGAGCTGGGTATCCCAACTCCCATAAGTTAAGTTAGTCAAGTGAATATTTCTGTAGCATAACATTACACAAACAAAATCTCTCATCTCATCCCTCTCCCTCCTTCATTATATAGAGTTTTGAACTTCCTTTCTTTCCTCAAATCTCTTTTAATTAACAACTTTAAAAATAAATTCCTAAAAATTCTTCGTCGTACAAGTGTCCCCCATCCGCTACATTCCTCCATTAATTAATTTCTTTAATTAATTAATTATCTTATTTCCCTCACCCACCTAGAGTTACTCCTAGAATCACTCCTAGGTGTCCCCAAATTCCCTTACAGGTTTTAAAGGCTTTCCCTATTATTCAATTGCTAAATCAGTTTAAATTAGAAAGCTCTTAAATGGTAGATTCTTTACTGAGTTGACTTTCCGCTTTTTCCCTTAAGTTCCCCTTTTCCCCTTTTTATGTTTACCTCTTTTCCTAGTTTCCTATTTTTTTTTATTTTCCCTCTTTCCCCTTTTAAATTAGAACTCAAAAAGGCACGTGTGGAATTTAACCCCTTTTCCCTTTTTATCATTAACTTAGTATATTTTAAATTATCCCAAGATAAAATAATTAATTCCCTCTTTACATTTTATACCCACACATTTTAATTTTTATTAATAAATTAAATTTCTTACTCCCTTCATGTTACAGGATTTAACGAAGATCATAATTATTATTTAAGTTGTTTTTATTTTTATTATTATTTTATTATTTTTTTTTTTTTAGAAGACAAAATTTTACCACTAGCGTAATTTAAACTTAGGCCTTAAATTTCGTACTAGGCGACATTTAATTAGGGAAATTGTTTTAAAAATTACTTAACATGTTATTCGTCTTAGGGCCATCTAGTTTCATCCCTCTATCATCAACAATGTGATGTGCCCTTCAGGATGCACTAGGTGCTCCAAGGGTGCCACTCGCCTCATCTGTTCACTTATGCGATGTGCCCTTCAGGATGCACTATGTGCTCGAAGGGTGCCACTCGTCACTCTCTATTTTTCTTGCGCAACGTGCCCTTAAGGATGCACCACATGCTCCAAGGGTTCCACTCACCTCTTGACTGACTTGGTAGACATCATTAACCCCTAGAGTCAATAATCTGCAAGGTGAACTTGTGGGAGACTAAGGGCCTGTAAGGAATAAGGCCCCTACCCTATTGCGTGCCCCTTAGAATCATTGTGAGCGACTGTCGCAGTCTTCCCTCACGACATTGTGGGTCCTCTCGAGCTAGGTAATCATTAACCTATGGTTCAAGCCATGATGGGAGTGCTAGTAGGCTGTGGCAGGGCTGTTTTCCACACATCTCCCTCAATATCTCTGGTAGTCGGGCATGACCCCTTTACTCCATATGTGAGTCTGGTCGACAAGCTATTATCAACCTGCATCATCAACAAATCATGTCAGAACATATCCATATCATATCATCTAATTAGATGCAATAATATCACAGTAAAACAATAAAACTCCAATGGTACACTCCCTGACTCGATCAGGAGTCCAAGGGGTTCCATCGATGCCTCTACATCCTTGAGGTCCAAAATCTTGCACACTCAATAAATCGAGTCAATAGCACGTGTCTATGTCAATGCAGTAAAACAACATGTCATCAACCCATAACGCCTCATGATCAAAATAAAAAATTTTAATAGCATAATAATCTAGATCACTTGTTAGTAAGTGTCCTCAAAGAATATGTTCGCTCAGTGCGCCAGAGCGGGATGTTACATTTAGACATAATTGAGGTTAGGATAGGGTAAGATAGTTTATGTCACATCTATGTAGGTTAGTTTAGATTATCCCATGTATATTAGGGAAGACTAGGCTAGGATGAGATAGGTTATAGTATGATAAGATAATATAGGTCTAATTAGGATAGGCTAGGCTATAGTAGGTTACCATAGGCTAGGATAGTGTATGTTAGAGGAGAGGAAGGAAAGCTAGTGTACAATATGTTAGGGTGGACTAGGTTAGATTAGGGTTAGGGTAGGGTAGGCTAGAGTAAGGCTAGGATAGGCTAAGGTAGGTTATTTTAGGATATCTAAAGCTAGGTTAGTTTAGAGTAGTGTTAATTTAGGTTAGTTTAGAGTAGAGTTAATTTAGGTTAGTCTATGCTTGGGTAAGCTTCACTAGGCTAGTTTAGAGTAACATTAGGATTGGCTAATCTAAGTTAACCTAGGATATGCAAGGTCAAGTTAAGATAGGATAAGGATAGGGTAGGGTAGGGTAGGATATGATAGGGTAAATTAGGCTAATGTAGACTATAGAAATCTAGGTTAATGTAACATCACCTCATAACCAACATTTTTCTTTTTTAAATAATTTTTTAATTAGCATATATCTTCATAGTTAATAATTATACTTAAAAATTATATTTAAAGTTTCCATAGTAAAATATATAAAATGGATATATCTTATTTTTAATAATTAGAAAACCCTTGCAATATGATAATTTTTTTTACACCTTATCATCAATTATTATACCAATTTTCATATGAAAGTAATAAACCCACGAAGAATATAGATATGATTATTTTTCATAAATGGTGTTACTTTGATTGACACGGCTTAGAGAGGCATAGACTTTAGCCTCAAACGTTTACCCATCTACTAAATTTGTTAGCATTTTCCATGAGGACTACTAAGCAAGTCATATTTTTCTATTGTTAAATACAATAGAAATTTGTTTATTAAAAATTTTATTTTAACACTGTAACTATGAACTATTTCTTATTGTGTTAATGTGCAGGTTGACTCTATTTACACACTTAAATTACCACCAACTCGTCTTGTCTCTTCCGCCTTCTTTCCTCAATGTAAATTGATATTTATACTAAGTTTGTAAACTCTTTAACTGACGAGAAACGTTATACTACTTCTGGATTCATTTATATTTCAGGAGCTTTTATCCTATGATCAACTTCATGTAGCCTTCATATTTTATTCTTGTTTAATTTGTTCAAAGACTAAAACTCCCATGGTGTTATTTAGCTAACCCCTTTGTTTATTTTTCATGCACACCGCATTCAGTAAGAGGTTTAATACATTTCCCTTACCCGTGTCCTTAATAATATTTAGGATTAAGGTAGGGTTGCTTGTTTTTTTATGGATTTCACAATTTGTATAATGTTCACAACCAAACCAAACAAACATTTTTTTACAGGTTACTTACAGAGTATAAATAAATTATTTACCTCATTTATTTTTACTTGGGTTAATAAAGTTTGATGGTGTCCTCCTTGGGAAATTCCTTTCATATGCATGAAGATGGCCAAGAAAACTCATTTAAGGATTCGGGTAATGAACAACAATATTCATATTTTAAATTATTGTGTGTAACATTCAGGTAATGAATGTTGATTACTGTGCGTAACATACGTTCTCGTTGCACCTGGTAACACGACGTGGTGAGTGTTTAATGCTTGTTGTTGTCTCAAGTATTTGATGACTATCTTGAAAAAGCCTCAAGATAGTCATCAAATACTTGAGACAACAAGTTGGTCGAACTCACATACAACACAACCTGGGACAAAGTCCAACTCGAACTTGTTATCATGGACTCCATACTCAGTCTCACACTTCTGAGGTCAAGTAATCTCCTTGACATTCTTCACAAAGTAAACATGTGTTCATTACCAATACAAAGGTTTCGATTTTATATACTCTCGAGTGGAGTATACCATAAACGGGTAGCCATGAAATAGCCACAATGATCAACGTTAACCTATTAGTAACATTTTATTTTATTTTTTTGTTTTTTTATTCTTCCATACTACATATCATTTTGAGACTAGTAACAAGTTCTTAATTCTTCTCGTTTTGAGACTAGCAACAACTTCTTAATTCTTATGTTCATTGTTTACTTTTATCACGAGTGCACTTTTCGTTATTAATTCTAGGGCTTCTTTAAAAGTAAAAACCCTAACATATTCTTTGGAAAATAACTCTCGTATACAATTATTTTTATATATAAATTATGATATTCTCTAACTTATGATTACTCTAGCTATCCTTACAAGAAACAAAATAAAGTCCATTATATTGGTATTATCTTTTTATATAATATTATTTTTAGAGATTCAATGTGAAGTATTGTACTTGGAATCTTTATATTTAATGTATAAATATATAAAATAAAATATTTGGCATTTTTATTAATCCATTAGTTATTATTTAATAACATTATTTTCTCTTTACATTATTTTTAAAACGAAAATAATTTATTTCAAATGATAATATGTTACAGTTATAAAAACTATTTGTTAGTGCAACAAAACTAGTAGTAATTTGGTATATGTTATTGCACAAGTTCTAGGTTGGTAGGGTCCAACCACTAAATTGAAACAACTAAGAGGTCACCTACCCATTGTCACCTTAGGGAGTGTCCAGTCACATTAGAGGTGAGATAGTCCCTCCAAGGGGGGAATCTCGGTGACCCTAGGGGGGAAAGGGATGTGAAAAAAGTAAAGGAAAAAAGGGAGTCCCTAAGGTCAAAGATATAGATGAAAAATGGAAATACAATACTAGTCTCAAGTGTTTTAAAGGTTTCCAAAGACTTGGGTGAATTGTTGATATGTTGGTACTTGAGACACAAGAAGAACCACTTTGCAATGATGTATGTTAGTTTGTATCAATAAGTTAAGCTTGTTGTCCTTAATTTACAACAATATATAACAACATATATCGGCAAGAAAGAAGAAGTATCATAGATTCTTAAAATATTGCTTAAACTCAAGTGATATATGCTTGAAACAAGTAGATAATGATTAGAGAAACTTCACAATTTATAGCATGAAAATTTAAATATTAGTTGTGGGTTTCATAAACATTGTACTCAGAAGTATCTTTTGCATCCTTATGGCTTCAACAAGTTTTTTATTACAAGAGTAAAATCAGCCACCAAAATCCTCAAAGAAGACACCCAAAAATGCATTAAGCCTAGTAGAACAAGTTAGCAAACTTTTAGCAAGTTTTTGCAGTCAAGTTAACAAACATATGGTTTTATAAAAACAAGGCTTATATCAGAAAGTTTATCCAACAAAAATCACTTGTAATTATCTAAAAGGTGTGCCTAGGTTAGTAGTGGGTGAGGGTAGATTTTTAGGCCTAGTCTAGGGTTAGTTTAGAATAAAATGGGGTTAGTAAGATAGGGTTAGTGCATCCCTAATGGATGTAGGTTATTTTTACTAAAATAGAAAGAAATTGTGGTCAAAAGGGGAAACCCTAAGGGAGTGATAATCCCCAAGGCATCGATATCACTATACCAAAGAGAGAACTTTAAAAATTGAAAATTTTACGTTTACCATTGAAATGATTTGTTTCTCCTATGCAATAAGTAAATGACTAGTACCTTTAAAAAATGGGTGAATGGATTTAAGAAAATAAATAGCTATAGGTACTACCTCCTTGGGGGTGTAAATGCTCTTACTCCCCAAGACAAGTATCTCTAGCTCGGGTTTATGTTAAGAGGGTGTATGCCCTTATACTTCTCTTAGAAAACCCTTGTTAAACCAATAACATGTAAGCATAAAGTGATGGAGACTAAGGTGGGGGTGTATTCCTTTATACTTCCCACCTATCTCTAGCAATAACCTTGACTTGGAAAATATATGATACAAAAAATGTAAAAACCTTACCAATTCAAGGAAAAAGCTGAGACAAACCACCAAAAAATCTATATATAAGCCTTCCAAATCTATCGCATCACTTCCATCAACCAATAATATAAGGCATAGCCATAAAAAAATCATAAGAGAGAGAACTAGCCAAATAGAGCAAACATTTTAGTCCAAGAGCCTCTCACAATGGAGAGTTATGTTAAAATGAGATCGTCTAATCTCTTATTTATAAAAATTGTCACTAAGATAGTTTTTCCACATAATTAAGGGTAAACCAAAAGAATAGGGGTCAAAAACCCTAATCTTACCCATTTTACAAAGTAATATTAAACAATTCACTTTATTTTCACTTTTGCAAAACGAAAAACCCTTGTTCATATGGATGTCACCCCTTTAGGGTATGTTTTTAGATGAAAGGAACTTATCCTCAGCTTCGAGGCTCTCGTGCTCCACTACTTTAGGTTTTGGGTGTTTTCACCTCATAACATGGTAATGCCTCCAAGCAACAAACTTGAAAACTACTTTGGCACTCTCTGGCACTCTCCAACACCGAAGCTTCGAGATTTGGAGGATCTTACCACACAACACTCCACTTCCTCCAAACTTCGAAGCGGAGAACCCTCGAAGGGTTAAAAAATCAACGGTCCATGCTCCTCCAAGAAACAATAGCTAGGATCCACTCTCAAACTCTGGAGTTAGGAGTTTTGAGACTCTAATGTATGTTGCCTCCCAAATTTTTGAATGCGAAATTTTAGATCAAAGTCTCTTGCTCTTCCTGAGCCAATGGTTGAGATATCCTTTGGAACTCCAGGCTTCAGGAGTTCTCGCTACTAATCACCACCTAACCCCCGAATTGTAGAGCAATGAAATCGTGAAGGAAGGAGATCCATGGTTTACGTGTCCCCGTCAATCGATGACCAAGATTAACTCTCGGCTTTAAGATTTTTCATGCCTCAACACTTTTAACCCTTGATCCTTCGGATCACAAAATTTTTGAATAATTGATAATCCACTGACACATGTCCCAAATGAGAAATGGTCATGATTTTCTCTAGAGTTCGGGACTTTGGGAGATATACCTCCTAAAAACACAAGAACATGTTTCTTCTAGAGTGTTGAATATCTGAACTATCGTGATATCTACAACTCATACTCACCTTCGCCTAGATCCAAGGGTTGGGATATGATCTTCTCTATAATGATCCTCCTCCTATTTTAGGCTTGATGCAATGATCCAGATCTATACTCGACCAATCCAATTGTTGTTACTCTCTGTGTGATCTAGAGCAGAGATTCACTCTAGGACTTCAAAGCTTCATGGATTTTTCCTCCTTTTCAACAAAGAATTAAAAATAGTTGAAGCAATGAAGTATGAAGGACTCCAATGCTTACCGACCATGATCCTTCCTAATATCCGACGAATGTAAGGGATCATGATTCCTCCTGAACAAATATCTCCCATTCTCTTTCTTACAATGAGATTTCTCCTTTATCAAGGTACTTGCTCCCACTATCTCTCCTTGAAATCTGTCACTTGAGTGTCTTGAACTCGGGCGCACACCTTGCGCTTCCCTCCTGATATTGGAACTTGTAAAATTTCCCTGCACTTGACTTTCACTTTCTCTCCTTTGATCTTTTTCCAGTCAAAGGAACCAGACCTTTGGTGAACACCTTGCACTTCTATTGTAGTCTGGAACTTAGAAGGTTCTCTCCTTCTACACTCCTTGCATAGGCTCTCCGCAAAATTATGCTCTCTCTCCTAGGATTGGAATTCTTCAGCTTCAAAGGGTCTTGTCCCTTTGATCCTTCAGATGACTTCTTGTATCCTGCTAGAAACCACTCTCTTTCTCCCAATATTACAAACACTATCATATTTTTATTCCACATGACTTCTTGTTCCCTCCAGGAACTTTATGCTCTTCCTCTTGAGCTTCACCAACACTTCAAAAAAATGTTGGCTTCGTGAACTTATTGCACTCACTCTCCTGATTATTGTACTATAAAGAGTCACCTGCACACTCCTTTCACTTACTCTATGCACACTTGCACTCACCTTCCCTTTAGCTTTGACAATGATCTAAGTGTAGGCATACTCCTTGAACTTACTCTATGCACTCTTTGCAATATCCCTTCTAATATTTCTGGCATGTTCTGGTGTGCCGACATGGCACTCTCTTTTTGAACTCAAAACTGAGTTCTTTCAAACTCGTTGCATTGACTTCTCATAGTTTTCTAAAAACTCTTGTGTGCACTCCTTGCACTAACATTGAGAGCCTAGAACACTCAGAGACTCACACTAATAGAGAAGTCTATTTATTCCTACAAAGGGTCCATAATTCCACTCATGGAATTCATAAACATACACAATAAATATTCAAAAAAAAAACATTAAGAAAAAGATAACACACACACAGACTCATATGTAGGGAAATCTTTCTTTGTATTAAATATGAATGCTTTGTACAGTGTTTACAATAGTGGAATGCAACAAAGTTTCAGTTCTTCTTTCCTCTCATATATTCTATTTCTCTTCTCATGATCTCTCTCTCTTCTCTAATACTATAATTCTCATATAATGCCTCTAATCTTAATACATTTGGATTTTTACCAAAGAGGGGATTTGTGATCTTTCCTCACGTATGCACATTAAATTACAATAAATTTATATCTAGTCTAAAATATATCTAGATCAATCTGTCTATCGACCATTAAAGGTGACTTACAGTCATCCTTACACACACTCAATGGCTCATCCCTCCTTGATCACTACAACATTTATTACATAAAATGATAAATTTAAAACAAAATGAGAAGGCATCATCTGCTCCTTGATCCCTCCTTGATCATCTGCTCCCTCCTACTACGTTGTTGCACTGGCTACTGACGCATTGCTAATTCTCTTGCATCATACTCCTCTATTGAAAAAAAACATGAGCTCCTTCTCATGGCTCCTCTTCTACTACTGTTGAGATCCTCCTAGATCCCAAACTCCACTCTATAGCGGTCCCTCTGCTCCTTTGTTGTTGATGTTGCAAGATTTCCTCCAGGTCTCTAAACTTTATGTTGTAGTGGTTTATTCATATTTCCACTGCAATCTCTTCTTGTCATCCTCCACCTGTTGTTGACTATCTCCTCTATTGATTTCAACATCAACCTCCTTATCTCCTCAGTCTCCTCGTCCAACTTTTCTATTGGTTGGATTCTCCCGTGGAGTCTCCTCATCGAACTTTTCTATTGGTTGGATGCTCTCGTGGAGTCTCCTCTTTTGCTTCTTATCATCTTCTTCATCAATTTCCAACTTAACTTGATGGATGAGCCTCCTCTGGGTTATTTCTCCTTCTCCTAGGGATTATAATTTTTCACACATATAAAATGGAAGATCATCTTCATCTCCCATGTTGACTTCATCTCCCGTGGCATTGGATTTCCACTCCACTGCATACTGCAATTCTACATAAATATCACTAAGCGATTTCTCAGCCATATCCTCTGAAAATTTTCTTTATGTTAGTTCCTATGTTCCTCTGTCATCTCGTTGGTCTAACATAAGTCCAAATTCATCCAAATTTTCCTCCTATTGGAATTATTCTCCACTCTGCATGATTGTCTCCCTATGACAGTCTTTCTCTATCTCTGGATTTCCTAACCAATCCTACAACATCCTCAAATCTTCCTCCCACTGAGTGAGTATGCCATTTGAATGTTCCCACTGATAATTCCTTTGGCTAACAATTGTGTGGGCCTCCTTTCCTTTAATCTCTTGGGAAGATGTCAGTATCTTCTACTTCTCCTCCTCCATGACAATCTATGTTGGTTGTGCTTATTTTAATGCACCTCCGACACATAAATTGTTAGTTTTAAAACATTTGGACCAATGGTATATTCCTCGGATGATGCATGCATCACCTCCTCATGTGCAACACATGAATAGGCCTCTACTAGGCTTCTAGATAGGAATATTTTGATTCCCCCAATGATCAAAATGCACCTCTGATCATCCTCCTCTCCAATCAACACTCCTTGTTGATCTAAACTCTCTCTTAAATTATTGAGACTCTCATACATCCTCGTCTCCTCCTTCTTTTTCAGTACTCCTTGTTGACCTAAACTCTTTTTTGAGTTCTTGAGACTTTCAGATAGTCTCATCTCTTCCTTGCCCACCTGGAAACTTGAATTTTACTTTCTTCCCTCCTGTAAATATATGAGATATTCAACTGATCTCCCTTCCTCATCACTGAGGATTTCTCCATCTTCTGGTTCACAGAAGTAAATCATTTCCTCCTCTATGCTCCTGAGGTTTTCCACTTTCCTCAGCCACCTCCTCAGTATTTGCTTCTACTTCCTTGAAATTAACTCCTCGATAGGCCACCTCACCTTCTTCTTCATAGGCCACTCATACCTCCAACTTCCTTTCTCTTCTTGTTTTATCATTAGCATCAACTTGTCGAGCTCCTCTTGGGTCTCCTTGAACTGTTTATCCATCCTATCTTTGCTCATATTCTTGTGGTCTCCTCTTGGACATTGTCTATGGCCTTTAATATCCATTTTTTCCTTTTCCTACCCTCCTCACAAGTCTATTGTCTGCTACACACTTGCAAATAGTTATTTATGCAGAGCTTCAGTACTTTGTCTTGTCCTCCTTTTTTAGTTGTTTGCAAACAAAAATCTACTCTTATACCCCTTGATGCAAACCCCCACCCCTCCTAGGGGTTTGTGCAACCACCTGGCCTAGGATCGATATACTAGAGATGAATTAGATCTTGGACCCCTATTGGATCCTCTCCAAATGTTCATATGCCCTTTAAATCACCTCCAATTGTAGGTCCACACACAACAAAGACTTGATGGTGACTTTACTAAGCCCCTTTATCTCTAAATCCAAATTTCAGGAACTAGCTACTTAACATCAACAAAAATCTCATGTGACCAAGGGCTAGGACCAAGTGCTTGGTTGAAAGGTGCTTATCTAGAGCTTCATAGCTCCAGTGTTCTGTTGCTTCAAGATTCAGTATTTTTCAACTCACAACATGCTAATTCCTTTAAACACTGAAATGGAGAACTACTCTAGCACTCTCTGGTACTGGAGGTTCAGGCTTTAGAGGATCTTACACCACAAAACTTCAATTTATCCAAACGTCGAAGTGGAGAACCCTCAAAGGGTTCAAGAATCAATGTTCCATTCTCCTCGAACAATAAACAGATTGGATCCACTCCAGAACTTGAGGCTTCAAGAGTTTCGAGACTCCAATGTATGTTGCATCCCAAATTGTTGAATTTCAAATTCGAGATAGACGACTCTCACTCTTCTTGTAGCCAATGACGGATAAGTAAGGCTACATTAGGGTAGGTTAGTTTATGGTAGGTTAAGGTGGGATAGGGATCGATTAGGGTAGGATATGTAAGGGTATGTTAGATAAGGGTAGGATAGGTTAGGGTAGACTAGGTTAGGGTGGGTAGGATTAGGATAGATTATGATAGGCTAAGTTAAGCAAGAATAGGCTAGGGCTATATTGTGTTGGGCTAAGGTAGGGTAGGATAAGTTAAGGTAGGTTAATATAATCTAGGCTAGATTGGTTTAGGGTAGAGTTAAGTTAGGATATGCTAGGCTTGGATAAGCTTGTCTAGGTTAGCTTAGACTAGCATCACACTCATCTAGGCTAAGTTAAGACAAGATAGGCTACGCCAAGCTAGCTTAGGTCAAGTATAGGGTACGATAGGGTATTGTAGGGTAGTTTATGCTAGGATAGAGTAAATTAGGTTTTGTAGGCTATGGTAAAATAGGTTAAGATAGGATAGGTTGGACAGGTTATGCAAGTTTAAGCTAGTTTAGGTTAGTTAGGTTAGGATAGGTTTGGTTAGTGAGGTTAGGTTAGGTTAGGTTAAGATAGATTAGGTAAGGCTAGGCAAATATAGGATATATTAGGTTAGGATAACATAGGGTAGGTTAGTCTAGGGTAGGGTAGGATAGATTATGCTAGGTTAGAAAAATCCTATCTTGACTTCCACTAATAATACATAACCACATTCCCATTGGGTACCTCCCTAGGTACTACAGATTACCTGTCTAGGTATACCACATTGCATCCCCCTTCACATGTTTAGTCCTCAAAACATGAGAAGAAAGCATAAAATATGATTGATTAATCAATGTATCCAACTAGTACCAAGTAAGACCATCTATCCATCGTAATGGAAGTTGAATATGATGTCCATATTTTGTGTTTCAACCCTGATCTTACTCTGCATCATATCGGGGTTGCCATGGGATTGTTTCACTAGTCGATTGTCTTCCTGCAGTGTCGGTAGTCCTCTATGCACCTCTTGCTCAGTTTCCTTTCTCATGCCCTGCTGGTACATAAATGTGTTGAAGCTTAGGCCCTTTCCTTGATGACCATTTTTTCTATATATGATGTGTATGGAAATATACAAACACTATAGGATTATGTTTTGTTTTCTTCAAATATGTAACACATTGTGCCTCCTTGACTTCATTAGTGTGTCCTTCCTTGTGGCTTTGTTTCATCTACTTTAGTAGAATCTGCCTCTGATTCTACTTTAGAATCTACAATAACTTGTTTTCTGGCCACCATGGACCCATATTTATTACTAAGAGACACATCCTGGATTGTAATTTTATTTTTCTTGTACCAAATCTTGATAAACTTCTTTTGCAAATTAATATTAATTGTACCAACTAATTCCATCCAAGGATATCCCAAAACAATATCCACTTCATCCATATCCATAGCATAAAAATTTGATTGCATCACATATTTGTCCATGGCGATATTTAAATATTTAAAAATTTGAAGATTTTCACCCTCAACTTCTGTGCTTTGAGCACTTGTTGCAGGAACCTGCAATCTATTGACCAAATGAACATTGATAAAGTTATGCAGGAAACTAGGGTTAGTAGAAAAAATGATATTTTCTTTATGAATACAACCATGCACCTATAAAATAGAATTTCCACATGAAAATAAACCCTTGTGTCTTTATTTACATTTTGCATGAGACCATTTTTCTAAAAGGACTTTTTCAAATTCTTCATCGGAGAGTGCCATTATTTTTCTATAGTTAAGCAAATTCCACCAAATGGCAACATCACCTTGTAAACTCAAATTTATCATCACTTTCCAATGCTTTTTATTACATGAATTTCTATGTTTTATGACTTCGTCAATACTAGGGCCATCAAAATTTCATGTAAAATACATCTTTCTATGAAAACCCCAAAAATAGAACTATAACTTACTCTCTGAAACGCGTGGCTTTTTCGTAAAAACCCTGCAAAATTGTCGAATTTAAAATGTTGATAACTTCACTTCCCAGACTCTGTTTCTGCTTATTTGTTTTTTGAAATTGGGTATTGTTTCAAGAGGAATTCAAATAAAAATTTATTTTTGCAAATTAAACTCATAAATATTCATATCTAAACCTAAAGTGTGCCACCCTATTTTTTCCCTAGAAATTGTTTTTTACAAAAGGAGACAAAAATTATTGCCTTCTTTGTCCAAGGAAAGTTCTTTCATACCAATTATTAAGTAGTTGAATAGATATGAATATGAATCTCAAAATAAACACAATATAAACTAGAATAATCCAAACCATTCAACAAATACTGAACACAAGAAATAGCAAAAACCCTTGAGTAACACCATATATTATTCCTTATGGAAGGAATGCACTCCTCAAGCAATACTTGCTTTTTAGAATGAGAATATTTTTCACAATTCTCCATTACATTGCTTGAACTTATTTATATAGCTATATTTCTCTCCTAGGGACCTTTCAGAGAGTCTTCTCACATTTATTATATCTAACTACAATAGTGGGACTTATTTAATATAGTGTACATGATCCACCTTACATTGAATGACTTCTACTAATAATACATAACCACATTCTCATGTATTGAATGAAT
The DNA here is from genome assembly GCA_010110895.2 of Picea sitchensis. Classification (NCBI taxonomy): domain Eukaryota; kingdom Viridiplantae; phylum Streptophyta; class Pinopsida; order Pinales; family Pinaceae; genus Picea; species Picea sitchensis. Next base: position 100,123 of record SNQJ01S0000055.1, read on the forward strand.
TCCACTAATAATATATAACTACATTCCCATTGGGTACATCCCTAGGTACCCCATATTACCTCCATAGGTACATGAGGTAATATGGGGTACCTAGGTATACTACATGGTTTGGTTAAGTTAGGTTAGGCTTAGGAAAGGTAGGGAAATTTATGATAAGGTAGGGTAGGGTTAAGTTAATTTAGGATAAGATAATCTTGAGTAGCCTAATAAAATCTAGGGTAGGCTAAGTTAAAGTAGTTTAGGGTAGGGTATGATTAGGTTGGGTTAGGATGGGCTAGGTTAGTCCTAGGTAGGGTTGCATAGGGTTCATTAGGTTGGGACTGGTAGGGCATTCTAGGCTATGCCATCCTAGCCTAGTGTAGGGTAGGGTGTGGTTGGGTAGGTTAGTCTAATTTATCATAGTTTAAGATAATGCATGCTAGAATAAACTAGGTTAAGTTAGGGTAGGTTATAGTCTATGAAAGTTTAGAGTAGGATAAATAAGCTAAATAGGTTATGCTATCTTAGCTTAGGATAAACTAGAATAGGCGAGGCTAACCTAGGGTAGTGTGCATTATGTTAATTTATGGTAGGTTAGGTTAAGCTAAGCTATCTATGTTAAGTTAGAGTATGTTGGGCTAATTTAAGGGTAGTTTAGGATAATTTAAGGTGGGCTAGGTTAGGATAGGTTAGGATAATTTTGAGTAGGTTAGGTTAAGCTATGTTAGATCTACCTAGATTAAGATAAACGAGCTTAGGGTGAGGTAGGATAGATTAGAGTAAGTCAATATAGGATATAATCATCTTGACCTTGCTTTTATGGGCTAGGTTCAGACAGGTTGGGTTGGGATATGCTCGTTTAAAGTGGATTGTGTAGGACTAGGATAAGTTAGGCTAATCTATGGTAGGTTAAGGTAGATCAATCTCAGGTAGGCTATAATTAGCCAACTAAATCTTATGTTAGGCTTGGATAGTGTAGGTTTAGGTTAGGGTAGGGTAGGATAGATTAGGATGAGGTGTCATGGGATAACTTAGAGTAGGATAGGTTAAGCTCTGGTAGATCAAGATATATTAGGAGAAACAAACCTAGGACGAGGTAGGCTAGATTAGAGTAAGTTAGGCTAAGATAGAATCATGTTGACATAGATTTGTTGGGCTAGGTTAGGATAGGTTAGGGTAGGTTATGATAGCTTTGTTTAGGCCAAGCTAGGTTACATTGGGCTCGACTAAGCTAGTTTAGGGTTTATTTCATAGGAATAGCCTATGTTAGGATAATCTATAGTATAAGGTAGGTTAATCTCAAGTAGGGTGGGATTAACCAAGTTGTTCTTATTCTAGGCTTGGCTATGGTAAGTTTAGGTTAGGGTAGGATATATTAGGATCATGTTTCATAGAATAAATTACACTAGGAATGACTAGGCCAAGATAAATTAGGTCACGTTAGGCTAGATCATGTGAGGCTATGCTAGGTTAGGCTAAAGTATCGTAGGATAGCATAGGTTAGGCTAGGTTAGGTTACCTTAGAGTAGGATAGGCTAATATAGGGTAGGATATTTATCTTAGGATAGGTTAGTTTATGCTCTATTAGGAAAGGGTAGGTGAGGTTATGTTATGTTATGTTTGACTAGTCTTAGTTAGGTAAGGGTAATCTAGATTAGGTTAAGTTAGGATAGGTCATCTCAAGCCGAACTAGGTTAGTATAGGTTGGGATAGGGTATGTTTGGCTATGATATGTTATGGTTGAATAGGTTAGCCTAGGATATGATGGTCTAGGATAGACTTGTTTAGGGTTGGGTAGAATAGGCTTAGGAAGGTAGGATAAGATAAGGAAAGTTGGGATAAGCTAGTTTATCTTAGGTTACACTAAGTTAGGTTAGGCTAAGTTAGGCTAGGTTAGGCTGGAGTAAACCAAGTTAGGGTAGGCTAGGGTAGGTTATGATTAAGTGTAGACAAGGTTTCAATAGGCTAGGTGAGGGTCAATTAGGCTAGTCAAGGATAAGGTTAGGCTAAGATAGGCCAAACTAATCTAAGCTAGGTTAAATTAACCTAGCTTAGGCTAGGCTAGAGTAATATGAGATATACAAGGTTATACTAGGTCATGTTAGTTTAGGCTAAGGTAAGTTAGTTTGGAATAATTCAAGGTTAATTAGGCTAGGCTAAGCTATGTTAGTATGCTTTAAGATAAGTCTAAGCATCCAAGATAGGATAGGTTAGGTTCGCTTAGGTTAGGCTATGCTAGGCTAGGGTAGATTATGGTAGGTTAGGCTAGGGTATGATATGGTGGGATAAGCTAGGCTATTTAGATCAATTTAGGTAATTGTTGGATTAAGGTAGGTTAGGTTAGATTAGTTTAGTATAATTTAGTTTAGGTTAGGTGATGGTATTCTAAAATAGGCTTAGTTGGGTAAAGGAATGGTTAAGATAGATTTGGATAGGTCAGGGTTGGTTTCCTTGGCTACTCTAGGAAAGTATAGGCTAGGGTAGGTTCATTTTGGTTAGTTTTGGATAGATTTGGTTTAGGTAGCTATGTTGGGATATGTTAGGGCATGACAAGTTAGGTTAGGTTAAGGTATACTAGTGTAGGGTATTCTAGGGTAAGGTAGGGTAAGTTAAGTTAAGTAGGTTCAACGTAGTTTAAGGTAGATTAGTCTAGGATAGGTAGGTGAGGATAAACCACACTAGGATTGGACTTGGATAGGATAGGTTATACTAGGTTAGGTTAGGTGAAACTAGGATAGGCTAGGCTATGTTAGACTAGGTTAGGTGAGGGTAGGGTAGGGTAGCATACATTATGATAGGCTAGGATTAGGTAGAGTAGTGTAACACTAGGCTAGTATTAGGTGGGAAAGGGTATGCTATGACAAATTATGTTAGACATAAAATAGCCCAGTGTAATGTAGGAAAGGGTATGCTATGATAGATTATGTTAGACATAAAATAGCCTAGTGTAATGTAGGAAAGGGTAGATTAGGGTAAGATAAGGAAAGTAAAGTTAGGTTAGGTGGGGGTAGGATAGGCTCGACTAGGATAGGTTAGGGTACACTATGTTGGGATATGTCATGTTAGGTAAGATTGGGAAAGGTTATGTTAGTATAATATTAGTTAGATAGACTACAATATCTTAGGTAAGTTAGGCTAGTTGTTAGGGACATAACCTCCCTAATCCCTCATGTAGGTAGAATAATATATCTTCCATGTAATAAAGGATGACATTAGTTAATAATACCTATTTAATAATGTGAATAAGTCTAATGTATTCACACTTAATAGAATATTTTGCTTCTAGAAATATCTTCCTCTAAAATGTTCTTTAGAAGATAGAATTAGTAGAAATAAAAGTAGAAGGAATGAGAAAGAATTGTCTCTAGAATTATTGTAATAGAGATTTGTTCTAGTATAGGTTTCTCCCTCAAAGAGACAATTGAACTTGGCTTTCTATTAATAAATGTATCATTGATTGTGTTGTTATTCTTTATATTTTTTGTTTCTCTAGTATTTATTGTAATATTTGTGTTACTGCTTATTATAATACATCTAGTACCTCACAAGTGGTATCAAAACACTTTCCTCTACAAAAATTGTGGGAATTTTTTTTCAGGGTAGAGACATGTATTGTGAGTGTCTTCAAAGCATAGATATTTGTCATTTAGTGGGTAAAAATACATCTCGGGAAGACTACATGAAGGAAATACATGCGGTTTCATTAGGTTACTCGAAATAACTATTTCACCTTGTTGGAAACCTCTGTAACCCATGTTGGTACCCCTTAGAGTAGTACCACATTATATAGAATCTGTATATGGACATCACTCCCACATATTGTTAGGTATATAAAGAGTTCCCTAGGCCTCCTAAATCCATATCTATATTAACTAATCCACCACCTGACTGTTATATTGACACCGAGAACAATACTCTGAAATATACTCTCTAGCACCTCGATAATCGGGTAATATGACTAAAGGTATGGTCAATCCACCTTAGATCCATTTTCATGTTAGCCATCAACCATTAAAGGTGAATTGCACTTAGCCTTACACAAACTCAATGGCTCAACCCTCCTCCATACTTACAACATTTATTACATTAAATTATAATTTTTTAAAAAAAAGAGAAGGTTGGCACGTATCTTTCCTTGGGATCTACTCCCTCCTAGTGCATTGCAGTGTTGATGATGATCCTACATAAAAAAAAGCATGATAATCTCTAACAGAAGGTGCTTAGAATGCATGAAAAAGTTAATCTTTGGATATTTGTTTCATATGTTAAGGGTCGGTTGAAGAGAGTCTCATCTCTTGTTCCAAAGAGACACAGAGTGAAAAGCAACAAATTATCTCTCCATTAATTCGAAAAAAAAAATGGAAAAGCATGATAACCTTCAATGTCAAATTCGAAATCAAACCTAAAAAATCATGATAACCTCTAACCGATGTTGCTTCAACTTTGGAAATTTGTTTCACATGTTAACATGGCAAGGAATTTTGTCTCAGCAAAATATGAAGGAAAAACTATATATCTATTGAAGGGAAGTTGGAGAAGTGATATATACTCAAACCTTACCACGTTTCAACTTTATGCTCCTCCTCTATGATTTGTCTAGTATGCCTGTGTGTCTGGTTGTCTAAGACTATTTGTGGTCCAATTTTAGATCGAATTTGAGTTTGGATGTTTGATTCTAGATCGAGTTTGAGTCTGATATTGTTTGTAGATTGAGGATGTTTAAGTAGTTTGGGTCAAGTCGGTGTCAATCATGTGTATATGTGATAGAGGAGGTTAGACTCAACTTTAGGCAACTGGATTATCTGCTGGAGAAACCAACATTTGAAGGGAAGAGAAACATAGCTACTTAACGATCACTACTATGTCCAAGGTACATTTTATTAATATTATTTCCACTACCTTTTTTTTTGTAAATTTATTATTATTATTTCCTTTACCTCCTTCCCTTCTCAAAATCCCTAGATTGTTTTGTATAGACTTCTTGCTTATTTCCCTGGATTTTTTTGTATATACTTCTTGATTATCTCAAATCACATGTATATCCCCTTCCCTTTATTTTATTTTGTGAATATGATAGAAAATATTTCCATTCTATTTTATTCATATGTCAATCTTCATTTGTGGGAAGAGCTCAATGTCCAAAGGAATGAATACACAACTTAGATAGGGTTAAATCCTTTCAAAACCCTTTCACAAAATAAAATTGACCTACTAGGTAGTTTAATATGCTTATGCTTCCTCAGTAGTTTATTCATTGCATTTTCAACAGTTTAATCTACTTCCTTCCAAGTTTAACTCGACGATTTTTTATTATGGAATATAATATTTTTTATTAGTCTAACCCCACTCTCATTCTCTGATTAGTTAGCTCTCCCTCCTATTTATTTCATTACTCTTTTAAATTGGTTTAGCTCACTACTTTTTAAATTTAGATTTGGATTTTTAAAATCAAATATCAAGAACGACTCATGTCATATGATTAATCTTTTCTTTATTTTCAATTGAACCCACCTCTGGTCTATTAGTCTCTTATTAATAGTAGCCTCTAGAATTTCAATTATATCAGGGATCCACCCACTACAAGTCAAGAAAAAAGTGGCTATGATTCACAATCCTAATCTATGATCATTAAATTATTTAAAAAATGATTGCAAGGAAGGGCTTGGAGGGGTACTTAGAGAAAATGGGCATGTCATATGCTATGATTCAAGGAATTTGAAAGAGAATGAGAGACATTATGCCACTCATGATTTAGAATTGGCAGTCATAGTCCATGTCTTAAAAATTTGGAGGCACAATCTCATAGGAATAAGATTTGAGTTGAGAACGGACCATAGTGGTCTGAAGTATTTTTTTGGACAACCAACTTTGAATGACAGACAAACTAGATGGTTGAAATTTTTCATTGAATATGACTTTGATGTAAAACATATCAAAGGAAAGGATAAAAAGGAAGTTGATGCACTTAGTAGGAGAGTGCATGTGATGCATGCTACAACCATTAGCATGTACAAATATGATTCAAAATATATAATTTTGGAAGCTACAAAATGAGATTGACATTATATGGATACAAAAGAAACACTACAGTAAGGTAATTTGCAACATAAAATTAATTCTTTTGAGCTAAGAGAAGATGCATTAACTTACCGTATCCTACCCTACCCTACCCTGTCTTAATCTATCTTATATTAACCTAGTATAACCTTATTTAATTATATCCTAGGCTAATGTAACCCACCCTACCCTAACCTAGAATATCCTAACTTAACCTTTTATAACTCATCCTACCCTATACCAACCTAGCCTCGGTTAACCTAACTTAGTCTATCCTAGATGAACCTAACATACCCTACCCTAGCATAGCTTTACCTAGCCTAGCCTAGATTAACCTAACCTACCTAGCCTAGCCTTCCCTACCTATCCTAACTTATCCTACATATCCTACCTTACCTAACTTATCCTACCTTAAACTATCCAAACCTATCCTCGCCAAGATGACCTATCATAGGCTTATCTAACTTAGTGTACCTTACCATAACCTAACATAAGATAGTCTAACCTATCTATCCTATTCTAACATAGCCTATCCTACCGTACCCTAAACTTTCCTAAACTAATATAACATAACCTAACCTAACTTGGACTAACACAACTTAGCCTATACTAACATCAAACTAACCAACCCTACCTTAGGCTAAGCTAGGATAATTTAGTCTAGATATCCTACCCTACCCTTGCATATCTTATCTAATCCCATGCTACCATACCTTTCCCACACATAACCTAGCATGGCCTAGCCTATATTAACTTATCCTAGCCTATCCTCAACCACTTTTGTCTACCTTAAGTGTACCCTTTCCTTACCTAACCTACATTAGGCTAGCCTAGTCTAACTTAGGATAATGTAACACAACTTAGCCTACCCTAAAATTACATAACGTAGCCTAACATAGATGAATAACCTACCCTAACCTACACTAGCCTAACCTACCCTAGCCTATGCTAGCCTAACCTACCCTATCCCACCTAGCCTACACTAGTCTAACATATCCTACCTTATCTTACCATAACCTACCCAAACTTACCCTAGCTTATCCTACACTACACAAGTCTAAGCCTAGCATAATCTTGTCTAGGTTACCCTACCCAATATTAGCTTATATTGACCTATCTAACCTTCTCTATCTATGGTTATCCTAGATTAGCTTGTCCTAACCCAAACCTATCCTAAATTATCATAACTACACTATTCTATCATATTCTAACTTAGCCTATCTTAGTGTATCCTAGCCTAACCCAACCCTATCCTACCCTAAACCATCCTAGCCTAGCCTAGCCTCACCTAACCCTATCCTACCCTAAACTGTCCTCACTTATCCAACCCTAACATAACTCAACCTAACCTAGCCTAACCTAGCCCAACATAACTTGGTCTAGCTTGCCTAGCTTATCCTACACTACTTTAACATAACCTACCCTAATCTAGTCATTTGTAACATATTGTAACCTATCCTATCTTATCCTAAACCTACCCTACCCAAACCTTACCCTACCTAACCTAACCTACCCTAACCTAGTCTACTCTAACTAAAATATCATAGCCTAACCTAGCTTAATCTAGCCTACCCTAGCCTAGCCTAACCTAGCCTACCCTTTCCTATCCTAGCCTAACCTTCAACTTCAATCTATGTCTAAATCCCTAAGCCTAAACATAATCCTACCTAATCCTACATCTTTAATAGTATACTCCAAGCCCTAAACCTAAAAACTACACCCAAACCTAAATCATATTCACAATCCTCACATAATACTTCAAAAAACATTTATAATCTAATTACTCAAATCCATCTTTTACTATAGAATACAATATCAAACCTCTATTATTATGTTATTTGAAGTAAAAATTACATTTTTCTAATATAAAATACACTTAAATACAAGTAACATGATAAAGTGACAACATGCATATAATAAATAGATATTATAAATGTACCCCCTACACTCAATAAGAAGAGAGTCCACATAAAAAAATAATTAACCATATATAATATAATTAGATTAAAACATATTATAAATCACATAATAAAATAATTCACAATATACACAAAGGATGGATATACAAATTTTCAATTCATTTAAGTAATTAAATAAAAACTAACTACACAAAAATAAATACCAAAAAAAACTATAAAATATAAAACATACTTTTCATTATCACAACAACTAAATGCATTTAAATAAAAATAAAAATATAATAAACAGACTTTACAAATGCTAAACAGATATACCTAAGGTTATCACCAAAAGCATCATAACAACTAAATGCATTTAAATAAAATAAAAATATAATAAACAACCTTTACAAATGCTAAACAGATATACCTAAGGTTATAACCAAAAGCATTGTAAATACATCCCTATAAAACAAATTAAATATCGCATAAAGAAAATTAAAAAGAAAAAAACTATCAAACAAAAAACATACATTTCATGATCACGACAACTAAAAACATTTTTAAAAAATTAAAAGTATAACAAACAAATGTTATAAATGCGAGCGAGGTACACAAAGATATAACCAAAAACACAGTAAATACACTCTTAAACAATAAATTAAATACTGCAAAAAGAAAACTTTGTACGCACACAAAAGCCCGAGGTTTCACCCTTAAAGTTTTGGGGACTTTATTATAGTTCAAGGTTTTGGGGACTTTTATTATAGTTCGACGCCCGTATTTAAGAGTTTTAGTAGTACATATCTTTTCTATTTTCTTTTCAGGCACCTGCCGACATGTCAGGGGATCAACTCAATGACGTTAACTATGATGTGGTGAGCACTACCAGAATAATAAATTCGTTTCTACCCTGATGTTCCTTACACTCGTAAAAGAGTTCATTCAAAGTTCGTGAGTGAACTATGAAGCTATTATCAAATTATAATGGTTAAAGTTTATAATTTGTAATCTAGTGAACGAAATGAAGTTTATATATATTGGAAAAAGTACACCTTAAGAGTATACATTTTATGACTTTTAACCTAGATGGTGTTTTACATAATTATTTTTCAGTTTGAAATTGATTGAATTTATTTACATAATTACATAATATAAGTTGATGTCTAAAGGGTATTACAAAATAACATAATTCGTTAACATAAAAGCTCGATTATAAAACAAGGCTTCAAGGCAGTTGAGTCCCTCCCAAAGAGGTTGGAAAGCAAATTTTGAAAAATGGGGTTGAAGTGTAAATGAAACGAAGTGTTTGGTGCAAAATGTATATGAGGGAAATGTTGTGTGCAAGGTGCATATTTTTGAAGATGGGACAAAAGTAAATGATGGTTGGCAGGCCAAACACCATCTAATTTTGGAAAGTATATAGAAAACATTTTTTTTTTTGAAAGTATATAAGAAAGTAATAAATTTGTTGACAGTGCAAGATTAAATTTGGAAATTTAAATGCGTTTTCAATGTGGACCAGTGAAAGATAAAAATATATGATGACATTAAAAATATATGATGACATAAAATTAATAGGAGATAAGAAATATAAAAAATTTAATGTATTTGTGAACATTTGCCATACGGACTACTCAAGGATAAGAATAAAAGTCTAACATATTAAAAAATAAATGCATTTGTTATATAGAGTGTTGAAAGATAAGAGTCTTTAGGATATAAAAATTTAGATGCATTTTTATTTGAAATCTGTTAGAAAATAGAAGCTTGTTACATACCACTACAAATTTTGAAATATACATAAAAAACAAAGTGTGTTACATATAAACCATAATTTCAATGTGTTTGTCATGTAGACTGGGATTGGGGCTCCCACAAACAATTAGAGAAATATTTAAAAGAAACAGGATTGAACATAGGGTGCAACCGCTGCAAAATAAAATAAATGGAAAGGTATAAGTGTTTTCCTATACATGTTTCTTTAAGAAAGCAGAATAATTGGGTTGAGAAACAAAGAAAGATGGGATGAGTAAACTTACAGTGAGGGTACATATGAGTGCTTTGGCTATTTTCTTGTGGTCGCCCTTTCAATGATGTCAGGGACGACTGCGGTTTCAAGGATGTTCTCCATGACTGCTGGAATGCTAGCAACTTCTTGTTGTCTGTCTTTCGTTGGCGGCCTGTTTCAATTGTCTTTCGACCCATTCTTCAATGTACACTCTCATTGGGGCCATGTTGATCTCATTCCGGATCTTGATGTTGAAAAGATCATTTTCTAATTCCTGGAAGTCGATAGAAAGATAAGAGAGAGCCTGATAAATTTCCTCATTCTGTACTGCATATTTGACTAGCCAGTCATGGACGTGAGATTGATCAAATTGAAGGATGTTGTAAAAAAATTCCAGAGAGAAGGTCTTGAACATAGCAACCTTTCTATTGAACTATTCTTTGGTTAAGGGCAAGGAGTTTGTGATTAAGAGGGGGTCTTGGAAGTCGTTTGTTTTCTCGGCTAAGTCTATGTTTTTCATCATTGTGAATAATTTGTCTTTCTTCGATATGACTTGTTCACATGAATGAACAATGAGATGCAGGTTGTTTACTTTTTCTTTCCAACAGGGATTCAATTGGCCGATCCAGTTTTTGGATGGAAGATCTTCTTCTCTTCTTTTTGTTTATGTCATATTGTTGACAATATTGCCAAAAGGAATGATTGTTTTTAAGAAGAAAGTTTCTTCATCTTTTAATTCGGCTTGCAAAAGCTTGAGAAAGCTATGTGCCCTGGTACCAAGGGAAGCGATGGTTTGTGATCTTTTCCACGCATCAGTAACTAGTTCCATTCTTTTTGTGATATTGTTTTCCACATATCCTTTACAGGATGCGAGTAAGGTGGAGGGTGCTTTTACATTAGGTGCAGGGGTGCCAGGCATGGTTATTGCCAAAGCATCGACAAGCAATGACATAGGAAAGAAAGCATCTTCCAATTCCTTGATTTGGTCCTTCAGTCTGGCATTGTGGGTCTCCATGCATTCAATGGAGTCATGAAGTGCTTCTCCGATCGTGATGTGAAGTTGACAGATTTGGGACGGTTGCATGTTGGCAACCCCAATATCTAAACAAGCTTTTCCTTTGATGTTTTTAACATTTTTTTTTCTGAAATATCAATTTTTTGTTCTGGCTATTAAAAACAATGCTCTGGAACATGAAGGATTCATCTTCGTCAAAATTTTGGGCAACGGATATGTCCATTGGATAGCTATGGTGGATGGCATCCTCGGGCTGATTAAAGAAGGGGAACATGGAATCCAGATCAGTGTCAATTTCCATGTTGTCACTCTTAATTTCCGGGTCTTCTGGCTGCCCCACATTTTTTTTTCTCTTCTTCTCCACTGGAAGCTTGTGAGAACTATCAACTTTAGAGTGAGGAGGTTCGTTATCTCCTCGTTCGTTTGAGGAATTCTGAGTTTAGTTGTTGCTGTGATGGGTCGTTTGAGTGATTCTCTGAGATGTCGTACTTTTTGGTGTGGTATTTGCGGATTAAACACTCTTATCACTCGGGTTTTTCCCCTATTGTGTGTACAATTTGGTGTAGCTTTGCACTATCTCTACGTCGCTGGCATCAGAGGCAGGCCCGTGACTATCTTTGTTTTTGGGTAGGTGTTTATTTACAAAACAATCGTCAAGGCCAAGTGAATGTAAATGTTCTCTAAAAATATCATAGGGGTCGAATCCTTTTATGTGTTTAGCATATCTGATGTTGGAGATACTAAAATGTGTTGCAAAATCATCAAATTTGTTGATGTTTTTCAACACGAACTCCCCTATTTTTCAAGGCATAGGAATGAACTGTGTTTTTTTCTTCCTTTGGAACAGATGGAACCAGTCGCTGTATTGATATGTTATTTCTGCAATAAAAATTTGGTCCGTAATGTTGCAGGAAGGAGAGCAAGTTGTTCCATGGAGCCAAAAATTCTTATGACACTGTCATTATCCAAATGTTGGACTGTTCCCTTTTTGTCCAAAAAATTAGTTGCCTATTCAGATAAGTGGGGATCATTTTTTCCTAACAAGAAAAGTTTGAAAACAGACAAGAAGCCATTAAAATACTCATAAAAATAGTGGTAAGCCTTGTGCTTCCACAAGGCCTGATACCAGAACGTTACTAGGTGGAAATCGAAGCTGATATTCTTGGGCAAAGAAAGTTGTGAAAATCGATAGGAATGTACAATTGCAAAAACTAAATAGGATGACATATACAATTTATTTCCCCTTTTGTAGCTTGACAATTGGGAAGAGATTTCATAAGAAATTATCCTTCCCCAATAAAAAATGGCTTGTTCATTGACTATGAAATACAAAATGTAAAGAGCCATGCGGGAAATAATAGCTATGGATTCCTGTCCCGTTATTCTTGTAAACAGCTAGGCAATTTTGCGAAAAGGATTTTTAAATGAACTAACCTGCATGCTTGTAATATCTTGAGGAACTATATCTGAGTTTTACAAAAAAAGGGGCAAGAGGTCCAATCCGTTATTATGCTTTGGTAGGAATTCTTTGCAATCTTCTCCTTTGAACGTCAATGTTGGCTCGAGAAATTTCAGCATCTGCCAGAAGAGCTAAGGTGACAAAGAAATAGAATAGCGATTATGCAGTGGAATAATTCTTTTCTCTGTAATAAATTTATCGGCGCACTAAGAGACGAGGTCCTTATAGTCAAAAAGATCATGGACACAACCTGCATGACCAATCTCGGAGGTCCAAATTACTTGCTTCTCTGAGGCAGAGGTTAAGTAATAAGAAAATGCCCTGGACCAGTGGAAGTTTTGGTCGTGACTGCTGAAGATGTTCATTGTATCTCCACAAAACTGGTGCGGAACTGATGCCATAGGTTTATGAGAATGTTTATTTTCTATAGATGATGGTTTAAATGAACAGTCACAACGAATAATGTAACTTTTTGCTAAATCTTGGTTAAATTCTTATGAATGGGAAATCTCCTTGAACCTTTCGCTGATTAATGACAATTCATATTGGTGGTGCATGATGAACTGTTAGGAGTAAAGTTTATTTATTTCATATTTAGAAATGAGAAGGTGGTGGGTACGACGAAGAGAAATTAAGGAATGGAGGTTTCTTGAACATGCAAAGGCCGCACGGTGTGAAAGGGATTTCATGATTTTTAAATGAACACTAGGAAGGGACATTATAATCTCCTTGCAAATTTTGGTTTAATGAGCATGAATATGAGATTTCCTTGGCCCTTTCGCCCATTAATGACAATATATACAATTTCTTCATGATGGCCTGTTATAATTAAATGCCAGTGATTCCATATTTAGAAACAAGATATGTCTATATATAAAAAAAACTTTAGATTTTGTTTTATTGTAGAGAAGTGTGAAGGTGACAGAGATGACAGAGAGTAAGGAAAGAATGGAAAGTTCTGAAAAGCGCTTGGATGTGATTCGAAAAAGGGTTATGGGGATAGTCTGGAAGAGATCATGAAGGGGGAGTTCAGTGACTGTAACAACCCTAGTTGAATAAATGTTTAAGGGTTATTAAGTAAAAATTAATTAGGCGATTAATTGTCTTAATATGGTATTAATTAAACAAGATTGGTATAACGATACTAATTAAGTAATTATTAATTAATTAATGGTTTCAATTTGATTAATTAATTACATGTTGCATTCATTGACATAGGTATTAAATTAATAGGAATAATAAATTATAAGTTAATTTGTTAAATACTTACGTACACGGGAAGAGATAAGACATTGAATGTAAAGGGATAAGAAATTAATTATGAGGGGATAAGGTAATAAATGGGTGGGTAAGGAAGTAAATGCATGAGGCGGTGAAGGAAGGATATGGAGGCGGAGGAGGTTTAAGAAGGGCGTTATCATTCTATAGGAGATTGGGGATTGTTTGATGGGGCTCTCCTAGATTTGCAGAGAAGGGAGTTGAGTTTTGGAGTCAGATTGGATCAGTACAGGCACTGGTTTCCTAGAGGTTTTGGGCACGTGGGCCAGGATATCCATATGATATCTTGGAGCTAGGTAATTTTCCTAGTTGGCAGGGAGGATAGTAGGTTTGGGCAGTGTTGGTCAGTGCATCAGGCAGTAGGAAGGTAACAGCAAGGTAGTAAGATGAATTACCATCAGACCCAGGTAATTTAAATTGTGTATTTTTTTTATTTGCTATAGAATTTTATTATTTGTTGATAAATTTATATGCGAATGTGCTCAAAATAAGGAATATTTGAATTTTACTGTTTTGCTCAATTAAAAGAAATTAGTGAAAATTCTGAAATCAATACTGTTATAATTTATGTAATTATTTGACGTCAAATATATTCGGCCCCTACATATGGTATCGGAGCCCTGGCTCAAAATCTGGAACCAAGGGCCTACCTACCCACCCATAAATTTAAATAAACACTCCTATTTAGTTATAGTAAATCCCTAAATAAACGTATTAGGTTAAATATAAATTTGGGGCCTTAAGGGCCAAGTTCCCAACTCCAACTCTAGCTCCGCCTAAGCTGCAACCCAAACACAAAAATTTTAACACAAATATAAATATAAATTAAATACATATTGAAAATGTAAAAGCAAATTTACCAAAGTATCAACAAAGCTACTAGGGTTGTTAAAGGCAACATGGATCATGACAAATAGCATGTCAACTAAATGAAGATGGTGAGACAACTTCTGAACATGTGGGGCGTCTCATGTCAAATGCAGATGCCTTTTTGGAAGTGTTCATTATTATTCCAACACTTTATCATCTGGTATGCAAAAACTTGTTGCATATATAATAGTTTTCGTAGTATTAGAATTCTTTGAATTATGAAGACTTTAAATTGAAAAAGAATATTGCATTACACATCCTATCATTGTTAGTCGTGCATATTTTTCTGAAATGAATTATATTTTGTATTTTGTACCTTCAGTAAAATTTTACTATTCACTTTAGGAAACTAAGAATTTTGTATTACCTCTTTTTTTATATATTTCTTCAACAAATTAGATTTCTAGCAACTTATTAAATAATATTTTAAAATTTAAAATTTAGTAGAGTTCAATCTCTAAAACGCCCTTTCACAATCATGTAAAGGTTTATCAAGCAATTATTAACCAATGAAAAAAATACAGAATGCAATTTGCTAACACCAAGGAATGCCAAGCCAAATCTTCCAATTTTAAACTTGGACGACAAATCCAGGAAATAGAGAAACCTGAAACGATATATACAAGTCTTAATTCATTTTTTTTTAACCTTTAAATGTGAAATTCTAGATAAAACTCAAGCCATCTCTTTCTCCAAACTAATACTAACATTCACGAGAAAATTTTGGGCAGAGATCTACTGACCTGGGAAGATTGCAGCCCAAAGGTTGCCATTGCCATTTCATGTAAAATTTATCTGGTCACCCATTCTCCTGGCATCAAAACCCGGGATCAATGAAAGGACAATTGAGGATTGGTAAAGGGGATATGATTCATCCTAGACCCATGATCCAACATACAAGTCACATTGATTAAAACTCTGTGAATACTCAAGCCTAGGAAGATATAAGAAGCTCGTAATACCAGAGACCTCTTCCACATCAGAAGAATTTTCTGCAAAAAGATTGTGTTTGCCTTCCTCTTTACGAATCCTAAGGCCTGCAGGTATGGCCCTGATGTCGATGTACACGAAGTAGAAGAAAAATATAACATGGTGAAAGACAACCCATGGCCAACCAAGGTGAAATCTTACATGAGAATTTTGCACCATAAAGACTTTCTCCAGAGCCGTCCTTACCAAGCTTGTTGGGCTGCTCTCTACATTCTATGGAAAACCTTTTTAACCTTTGAAATGATTTTGATTCACCTCCAGTAAGAGATGCATTAACAACAATATTGCCATCCTGCCCAAAATTAGGATTCAAACCAAGATCCAAGGGGTTGGGAACCTTTCCTAGCTTGACATCACCACGGGTCAGCAACCCCTTAAGCTGCTCCGTGTCTTTGATAATCTGCCTCATGCTGAGCCTTTGGACCCTTTCTCTAAAATCCCCCATAATTGGAGGGCATGTCTTGCAATTTGAAGGGCAAGTCCTTAGGATGATACAATGTACTTCCCCAAAAGAGCTTAGTCTCCACCCCTTCCTCCTCGAGAGAAGACTTAATCTTCTCCTCCGTGGAAATCTCCTCGTGAGAGACCTCCTGGTGGGTGTAGGAATTGGGAGTAGACCTGTCGTGGAGGGGAGGAGATTGGAGGGGAGAATATAACCCAAGGCTAATGATACCAATGTCGAGCTCGTGAGGAGACTAGGAAGGGATATGGGATTGGGCTTCTATGCTTCAACAACATAGTATTCTGAAACAATGACCTCTTGTTGTTGTTTCTCAGGTTCTGGTGGGGGCGTAGGCCTGTGTAAATGTTGCTGATGTTGATGCTTGTGTGATGAAGAAAAGGGTGAAATTACCATTTATTGCCAAAGTATAAGGAAGGTTCATGATGTTTTTTGACTCAATCAACTCCACGTTCTTCATGAAATCATTGAATCTGTGCACAAGTTGGAAGACTGAATCGTACCTCTTGCCAAACCTGAGAGCGAAATCTAGAAACTGTACAGACTTGGGATTGCTTCCCAAAATTTTAAAGAGAATGGACTCTAGGTCCTAGATCTTGTCAGTGACCATATCAATACACTCTGTTTCTTCAAATGATTTGGCAGCAGATACAACAATGGACAACACTAGCAAAGTGCTCAGAACAATGGCAAGGATGCGAGCCATGGCAGGCGAGATTCTTGGAACCTCTAAATAGAGCAAAGGCAAGATCTGTGGTGCAGAAAAAATGGTACGAGGAAGGTCTCGGTGAATGAGAAGGAGGTGGCAGAGGAAGGATGCATAGGGTTCGAAGAGATGGCAGGTGTATGGTTTTAGGGATAAGGGATAAGAACAAGGAGAAGGGGGCATGTGGGCCTCATGTGAGGACCCACTGGCTGACTCAAAGTTTTGTTTTTTTTTTTTCTTATTTTATTTTAGTCATAATGTAAATGTTTTATTTTATTTATTTATTATGTTATTTTTATAATTTTAGTTTATGGTTATTTATTATTTAAAAATATATAAATATAAATATATATAACTATAATAAACAATTACTATAGTAGGTAAATTAAATAAATGTTTAAAATATATAAATATAAATATATAACTATAATAAAACAATTACTATAGTAGGTAAATTAAATAAATGAGGTTTATTTCTAATTAGGATTTTAAAATTTAAATTAATTAATTTAGACTCTGGGATGATATATATATATATATATATATATATATATATATATATATATATATATATATATATATATATATATAACCATTACAAAAAAAAAAAAAGAGGGGTGATATGAGTTCATGGGTTTTGAAACCATGAGCACCACCCACTACCTAAGTCTTAAGCAACAACCAAACATCAACGCACCATGTATGTGCCTTTGAAAAAAAAAATTAATAATGATATAATATACATAGAAAATTAAAACTAAGTATATTAATTAATTAAATAAAAAACATTTTGGGGTCCATGGGTTTTGAACCCAAGACCCCCACCAAATGAAGCATCTTAAGAAGAACACTAACGTCGAAAGGTATATAGCGTTGGTGAATGCCGAAACGTGGCTGACAGTTGTGGACAATTATTTAGATGCCACGGTTTAATCCTATTTAATCATTTAAACGTGGTAATTATATATCCTTACAACAATTTTTTTTTAATGTGATTAGGTAAATGTTAAAAAGTAAACATGTTAACGGATGCCTTGATAAATGCAAGAAAGTTATGAACAATAAATCTGACCCATTGATTTTAGAGGACAACTAAGAATATGTCAGCATCTTCAATGCATAGCCATCAGATAAGGGTTTAAGGTTAAATAAGATTAAAAGATCATTAATTGTGCCCATTGTCAATAGGTGTTCGCCTTTCGGTGCAAATTAATAAACATAAGGTTGGAAGTCACTTTAATCAAGTTTTAAGTGAAAAGTTAAAAGGGCTTAGACTAGGACAAGCAGGAAGGAGGCGACATATGCACTAGGAGAGTAAACATAGGAAATGGCAAGTATGGCGCAAGGCTATCATAGCTACAGGGCAAGGGAACCAATAATTTTTTCATAAGGGTGAAGAAATCAAGCTTAGATGCTTAATCCTAACCCTAACCTAGCCAATCCCCTAATGGAGTAATGTCTGTTTATAGACAAGTAAAGAAAACTTACGCCTAACCCTATTTCTAAGTTTAATTAGCACCAATTTGAAATGTCCTTGAACTCATCCTGAAAACTTTGGGGTGATGCAGGTTAAAGCATACAGGATGGTCAGGACTCGAAGGAGTCAAGGCAAGGGAGTGTCATCGCAAGCACCGCCAACACCGCCAGTGCCACCACAACCATCGCTCGAACTAGCCCTCATACTATGCTCATTGGAAGCCATTAACGAGACTTTAAAGGGGCGACAACCAAAAGGGACTGAAGTGGAACCCCCACCATCTAGAACAGGTAATCTAGAAGCGTCAAGGGATTGAGGGGGAGGACCTCCACCTGAAGACATCACACGAGAATTGCAGAAGATCAAACTTCTAGAGTTTGCCGGGGGTCACGCCAGTGAACGCGCGGAAGCATGGTTGGAAGGCATGACAAGGTGTTTTGCCTTAAGGGACTATGCATCCAAATCAAAGGAAAAGATCACCATTTTTTCAGTTAAGAGACAATGCCTTGAACTGGTGGGGAAACCTGGAAAGACAAATGCACCTTACCCCAAAAACAGTATCCTGGGAACTTTTCGAGGAGAGGTTCTGAATGAAATATCTACCAGCATACTACGAGGAATAACAGGTAGGGGAATTTCATGCCTTAGTACAAGGAAACATAACTATAGAAGAATATGGGATCAGATTTATGGAACTAGTCAAATATGTTTCGTATATGGATAATGATCAACGACAGGCATAGCGCTTCATCTATGGATTGAACCCAAAGATAAGAGATATGGTGCGAATGTGGAAACCGTCTTCAGTAGCGAAGGCAGTGGAAAATTCATGTTATGCGGAAGAAAACATGAACTTGACCCAGGGTACAAGACCGACATTTCTGCATCGCCCCGATTTCGTAGGGAAGGCCCAGAGGACATTTCCTAGGGGAGAGGGCTCAAGGCCAAAGCCATATGGTAATAGAGTCATGCCAAGGACAGTAGCTGTAGGTATTTCAATGGCAGTGAGTGCAGCATCTCGTTCATCACCAACGACGCAGACAGATCCACGACCATCTTAGGGAACAATGAGTAGGGGTAGGGGTTCCAGGGGAAGGAACTCATTTCAGAGGCAGTCACATAACAGTGCACAGGTTCAATCTCATGTTACATGTTGGGGATGCAGAGGACCCCATTACCAATGTGACTGCCCAGATTTACAATCAGGGTTCGTGCATAGAGAAGGAAAGGCACCGATGGGGAGAGCAAGTAGAAACCACCAGATTTACGTAGCGGTTAATAATCTCCATGCCAAATATCAATCCACGGTGGTGGAGTCATCAGGTATGCTAAATCATATCAATGTTAAGATTTTGTTTGATTCTGGTGTGATAGATAGTTTTATTTCACCATCTGCATTAGAAAAGAGTGGGTTGGCAGCCTACGAGCATGATGACTTTAAACAAGTCGAGATGGCTTGGGGAAAAAAACAAGCGGTAGGACCTAGTGTTGATAATTGTATAGTAGACATGGGACTGTGTAATACCAGGTTGAAGGTATACGTCACTGCCCTCGGGGCATATGACCTAATCATTGGAACATATTGATTAGCAGCTCATCAAGCTTTGGTAGATCATTTCGCAAAGAGGGTGGTTTGTGTCGATGATGAAGGAAGACCAATAGAGATCCAGGGTGTACAGAGAAAAGTGTCGTTACGCTTTATATCAACTATGAAGGTTAAGAAATGCTTGAGGCAAGGGTGTAGACTTTATGTAGTGGAAGCAGTAAATGAAAGGAAGGGACCCTCATTGGATCAATACCCGATATTGTTGGAATTTCAGGATGTTTTTCCGAACGAGTTACCAGGGTTACCTCCTGAGAGGGAGCTTGATTTTACTATTGAGCTAAAACCTGGTGCAGAACTGATCTCCAAGATTTCGTATCAGTTGATAGCACCGAAACTTTGTGAATTGCAAATGTAGTTGAAAGAGTTACTGGACTTAGGGCTAATAAGGCCTAGTGTCTCACCTTGGGGAACACCGGTAATTTTTGTAAAGAAGAAGGATGGATCCTTATGATTGTGTATAGACTACAGGGACTTGAACCGTGCTATAGTGAAAAATAGGTACCTGATTCCGTGAAAAGATGACCTCTTTGATCAAATGAAAGGAGCAACGGTATTCTCAAAGATCGATTTGTGATCAGGGTATAATCAGTTAAGGATTAAGGAAGGTGATATCCCAAAAACTGCCTTTTGAACTCGGTTTGGACATTACAAGTTTGTTGTAGTACCTTTCGGATTGACCAATGCACCAGCAGTATTCATGAGCCTCATGAACGGCGTATTCCGGAAGTACTTAGATCGATTTGTACAAGTTTTTCTCGATGACATCCTCATCTATTCCAAGAATGAAAGAGAACATGAGGAACACTTGTGAATAGTGTTGTCCTACCTTAGAGAGAACAAATTGTATGGGAAGTTGTCGAAGTGTTCCTTCTTCCAGAAAGAGATCCACTATTTAGGTCATATCATTTCCAGTGAAGGAATCTCTGTGGAACCAGAAAAGGTAAAGGCCATTATGGAGTGGGCAGTGCTGAAAAATGCCCATGAGGTGAGAAGCTTCATGGGGCTAGCAGGTTATTACCGGAGATTTGTAGAAGGATTCTCAAAAATAGTAAAACCTATCACCACCTTGCAACACAAGGGGGTCATGTATGATTGGACAAAACAATGTGATAGTGCATTCATTGAGCTTAAGAGGTTACTAACTAGTGCACCAATTCTACGAGTGCTAGATATGGAAAAGGACTTCACAGTATGCACGGATCCCTCGAAGCAAGGGTTGGGGGCCGTTCTAATGCAGGATGGAAGACTAATAGCCTATGCATCAAGGAAGTTGAAGAAACACAAAGAGTTATACGTGACTCATGATTTAGAGTTGGTAGTTGTAATGCTAGCTCTGAAAATTTGGAGGCACTATCTTGTGGGGCGAAACTTTGAGCTCAAAACGGACCATCAAAGTTTAAAACATCTCTTCACTCAAAGAGATATGAATTCTAGGCAAAGGCGATGGAGTGAGTTTATGAGTGGGTACGATTTTGGTATTTCGTACATCAAGGGAAATGAAAATGTGGTCATAGATGCCTTGAGTAGGAGACCATGTATATTCTCCTTGGTAACCTTAAAGGTCAACCTAAGAGAACATGTGTTGACACAAATCCTAGGAGACAATTGGTATTTAAAGGTTACTTCAAACCTCCAGAGCGAGAGGCAGTTGGATCTAAAGTATGAAGGATATAGTCTAGAAACAGATGGACTGTTAAGATATCAAGGAAGGATGTACATCCCTGAGAATGGGGATATTTGAAGCATCATATTGAAGGAAGCCCATATAGAACTTTATTGTGCGCATCCGGGTGTGAAGAAGATGTACACAGATATGAAGAAGCTCTTCTTTTGGGTAGGTGTGAAGTGTGATGTAGTCCATTTCATCGCCAAATGCCTTGAGTGTCAACAAGTGAAAGCCGACCACCATCACCCGGTAGGCCTCCTACAACCACATGATGTTCCTATGTCCAAATGGGAAGTCATCTCTATGGATTTTGTTGTGGGGTTGCCACTCACATCTCATAGACACAATGCCATTCTTGTGATAGTGGATAAGTTAACCAAGAGTGCTCATTTTATTCCAGTTAGAGACACTTACGATGTCACTAATGTGGTACGCGTGTTTGTAAGTGAGGTTATTCGTTTGCATGGGATACCTAAAAAGATTATTTTAGATAGGGACTCCAGATTCACTTCTAGGTTTTGGACAAGTTTACATTCAACGTTGGGGACTCAATTGAACTTAAGCATAACTTATCATCTTGAAATACATGGAAAAACTGAGAGAGTAAATCAAGTCATGGAAGACATACTTAGGATGTATGTAATGGATAATCAAACCTAGTGGGAGAAGTACCTACCTTTGGTAGAGTTTGCCTACAATAAAAGTTATCACAACTCCATTGGAATGCCACCCTATGAAGCTTTGTATGGGAGGCCATGAAGAATGTCATTGAGTTGGGATAGACTAGAAGACCGAATAACAGTTGGGCCATAATTGATTCAAGAAATGGAGGAACAGGTGATTCAGATTAGACAGAGACTAAAGGAAGCACAATATAGGCAAAAAAGCTATGCGGATGCACAGAGGACCAACCAAAGTTATGAAGTGGGAGACCAAGTTTTCATTCGTATCAGGCCTAATAAGAGTACCATATGGTTCGGGAAGGGGAAAAATTTGTCACCTCGATTTATAGGACCATTTAGGATCCAAGAGAAAATTGGACCCGTTGCATATCGTCTCGTACTGCCACCCCACTTGCATACAACTCATAATGTATTTCACGTATTTGTTTTACATCATTATGTTGCTGATGAATCACATAAGCTAAATTGGAAGGAACTGCAGGTATCGGACGTGGGAACCCTCACGGTAGAACCATTACACATATTGGAACATAGAGTCTGACAACTCAGAAATCATCTGGTAGACCAAGTTAAGGTCGAGTGGGATAGGTATAGTCTAGGATCTGCTACTTGGGAATACGCCGAGACACTACGACGAGACTATCCCTCACTATTTTGACCACCTCGAGAGCATGTTTCTCGAAGGTTGGGTGTATGTAACACCACCTTTTGACTTAGATAGCCAGGATTAACTGAGGCCTATATACCTTATTTTCTAGTAACAGTGAAACTATTAAGTGATACACCTAAACTTTAAATGTTTTAACTTTTACGAATGTTTAAATGTTATTGATGATGTTGTATGTAATGCGATCTATTAAGTGAATGTAATTTTTACGAATGTTTAAATGTTATTGATGATGATGTATATGATGCAACATATTGTGAGAATGTGAATTTAATGAATGTTTAAATGCTATTAGAATGATGTTGGATATGATGTAATCTATTTTGGGTAAATGATAATCTTATGAATAGATGTCGAAATTGAATTATGGGATATTATGAGATCTATTTCTAATTGGAAAACTTTGACGTTAATTTACCGGTACAGGGATACCAAATTGAAATGATGCTAGTATGCAATTACATGATGATAATGCATAGAAATGTTTGAGTTTGTGTTACAGACTAATCTACAGGTTATGGGCAATGAAATAGCCAAGGAATAATGATGATGAAGGTGGATATCAGGACCACTAACTGAGAAACATTATGGTATGAATATTGTATGTGAAATTTATATTGGTTTGGATGAATTGCTATGATATGTGGACCAGGGCATGATTTGAGGCATTGACACTGCCCGAAAATGAATAAACGATGAAAAAACCTCCATCAACATAGTGCCACTATGTATTCCATTGTAGGGTGTGGACCCTAGTCCTGTTAGGAGGGGTGGAGGCATTTCCCACTGCATATCCTCCATTGTAGGGTGTGGACCCTAGTCCTGTTAGGAGGGGTGGAGAAATTTCCCACCGTGTATCCTCCGAAACCTGAAGTCATGGTAGGATGGTGTTAGTTCATGCTCCCCAAGACATGTGATGATGACTATCAGATGCCTGCTAGGGAAGTTTGGTCGAGATAGTGACACTTCCTCTTACGGGTTCTATTTGGAGTTAGGTCAATATAGTTGATGCTCCATGATAGTCTAGCAGAGGAAGGATAGGAATGGAGATGGAAGTAGGTCAGGGAGGAAGGATGAGTAGTAATAGTTGAGAAGGTATGGAGATGTGTCTGGTGGTGGAATTTAATTTTTTCCCTTCAAAAAAAAAAAAAAAAAAGATAAATGTGTATATACGAATATTCATTATTACATAATTAAACCACAGTTGTTTTAAAAAAAATTGTTGAACAGGATAATAGTAATTAAAGGATTTCTCAAACAATTGATTGGTTTGTTGTCTTTTATAAAAGACTAGTCTTGATGACTGGATTGGATGCATACATAAATTACTAAAGGGTGGTAGTTTTCATTATTAGTACATGCACGAGACTTGTATGTGCTAGCTACACATGCATTTCTTGTACATATACACTAGTATGTATGAGTTTTCTTGACTTACTTACTGATAATGTCGGTTACTTGTTATGAATGTGTGAACCATGTTTCTTTTCCTTTGTACCATAAGATACCTTAACTTTGGGATGAAGTTTCATGAAGGGTGGGTCTATGTAACAACCCTAGTTGAATAAATGTTTAAGCGTTATTAAGTAAAAATTAATTAGGGGATTAATTTCCTTAATATGGTATTAATTAAACAAGATTGGTATAATGATACTAATTAAATAATTATTAATTAATTAATGGTTGCAATTTGATTAATTAATTGATTAATTAATTACATGTTACATTCATTGACATATGTATTAAATTAATAGGAATAATAAATTATAAGTTAATTTGTTAAATACTTATGTACACGGGAAGGGATAAGAAATTAATTATGAGGAGATAAGGTAATAAATGGGTTGGTAAGGAAGTAAATGCATGAGGCAGTGAATGAAGGATATGGAGGCGGAGGAGGTTTATGAAGGGCATTATCATTCTACGGGAGATTGGGGATTGTTTGATGGGGCTCTCCTATATTTGCAGAGAAGGGAGTTGAGTTTTGGAGTCAGATTGGATCAGTACAAGCACCCGTTTGCTGGAGGTTTTTGGCACGGGGGCCAGGATATCCATATGATATCCTGTAGCTAGGTAGTTTTCCTAGTTGGAAGGGAGGATAGTAGGTTTGGGCAGTGTTGGTAAGTGCATCAGGAAGCAGGAAGGAAACAACAAGGAAACAAGGCAACTTAGCATCAGACCGAGGTAATTCAAATTGTGTATTTGTTTTATTTTATATAGAATTTTATTATTTGTTGATAAATTTATATGCGAATGTGCTCAAAATAAGGAATATTTGAATTTTATTCTTTTGCTCAATTAAAAGAAATTAGTGAAAATTCTTAAATCAATACTGTTACAATTTATGGAATTATTTGACGTTAAATCTATTCGGCCCCTATAGTGACTGGTTTGTATATTTGCAGAAATTTGGGAAAATGGCCAAGTATGGAATAGGTAAATTTCTAATTGCATGCGTAGCAATAATATCCTATATATAATTGCCAACTGCTAATTCCAAAAGGACGTCGACACAGGAAATAACGACTACGAACTGAATATTTCTTCAACCCAGCAAAGGGACGATTGCCTAAAGAAATTTGAACAAATGGCGAAGTATGGAAAGTAGACAGATGGGCTTCAAAACAAGTTGGAAATACTTCCAGTAAATATGCAAGGAAGAAGTGGTTAAATTGTATTTCTCGAAAGTTTTCAGTGAAAAAAACCTGCATCACAGAAAAGGGCATGATAGGTGGACCGTAATACGGAAAAGGTTAAAATTTCATGTTTCAGAATTTTTTAGTGCAAAATGTGTAAAACAGAAGAGATCATGAAAAGGGCATGATAGGTCGACTGTAATACAAAAAAAGGCATGATATAAGAATGGTTGCAAATGTGTATATCTGTCAATTTGTATATAGCAAATCTACGAATGTTGTTTGGAGGTCCTAGAAAGGTAGAGGTGTAATGTTGATGTAGCCAGCAGGGGCCTTCTGTCAATTTCTATATGGCGGAACTCTGGGTGGTAGTTGTGGGATAGGGAACAATAGAGGTTCAATTTAAAGAAAGGGGAAGCGGTGGTTGGAAACGTGTGAATTAGGAAAATAGAAAGGCAAAAGACATTTTTCATAAGTGCAAATTGGTTTCAAAGAAGCCCCATTGTTGCAAAATCATGATCTACTAGTTATCAGGAAATGCGTTGTTGAAGATTACATTTTATTGCAACGTGCACATGCAATTATGTTCTTGATACATTATTCCATGACTGTAATATACCAACTGAAGTAGTGAACTTTGTTTTGTACTAATTAGCATTAAAACTTAATAATTGCATCTCTAGAAAGAAGACGAATGATTTTGCTAGAACATTTTACATTGGTATTAGTAAACAAAAGATCGAAGAATTATGAGAGCACCGAAGTATGCCAATTAGAACATGCGTGAAACCCCAAAAAGAGACAAAGACGAAGAGTCCAAGGCCAAAATTTTGTAATAGCAATTCCATTTAAAAAAATAAGAAAAGTACTAAGTATTGTACATCTATGCTTAGAAATTGGATCTAGTTCTTTGGTTGAAAACATTGAAGGTATCTACGACAAACACAGGCACGGGTTCTCTAGTACGTAAGATCCTTGGATTTTTCTCCTCAATTAATCATCCTTTGCTGAAATTGATATTTTTCAGAAGCTTTGCCTGAGGAAGAAGACGAAAATGGTTGCAGGGCAAGTGGAATATCCCTTAGTTGAAAGCGACTCTTCATAGTCAAAAAAAATTTAGTAGTACAGCTTGCACGTGCAATTACAGAGGCCCAAATTAGTCCATTCTGGGTAGAAGGAGATGACTAGTACGAAAATGCGTTGCAACAACAAAATTTTTGCACCTGATACCCGAAAATGTTAACCAATATTTTTTTGTCTTGAAATATATCTCTAGAAGCATCAACATATGATTTCTTTACATTCAAAATCTTCCACCCAGAATGGACTAATTTGGAACTCTGGAATTCCTACTTTGGCGATGCAAAGTGACTGTTGCGTTCACTGTCCATTTTTGTTTCTGAAACTCCTTTTGGTGTTGTCATGAGTGCAATCACCAAGTTGGGAAGGTCCGTTCATTATGGTTCATTTCAATTTAGGCCCAGGAGTTGAAATATTTTCTACATTTCCATCATACATTGCCGTATCATCGTCCATCATATCATCTTCTCCTGTCTTGGAATTCATTTCATAAAGTTCTGCAACAAGCATGACTGGAAGTGGGTAGGTTCTCTGAGTAGCCAAGGTTGGCATCAAATTTTTTCACTTGAAATATATCTCTCGGTGTACCAAGGCACCATCTCATTTTTTTCTCATGGTTGGAGAGAGATGAATAGTAAGAATATGCCTTGGGATAGTGTAACCTGTGGCCATTATGCCCCAATGTGTTAACTATGTGTGGAGAGAACTGCCGCCAAAAGTTATTAAGAATTTTTGTTTGATTCAGATGATGTTTCAAATGAAAATCGGGGAAGGATAATATAAGCCTCTGCAAAGTCTAGTTTAATGCCTATCAATGGAATATCTCCTCGAGCCTTTCGCTGATCAATGACAATTTCCAGGGTTCATGCAGAATGAGCTGTGACCATCACAACTCACTAATTGCACAATTTGAAAAAAGTGCGAAGGTGGTGGTGACAGTGAAAAGACATTAGGAATCATAAATTTCTTAAAAGTTCCAACCCGTTGGCGGAAAAAAGAAAAATATTGCATCTCCTTTGAAATGAACACTTGGAAAGGATAACATGCTTGTGTTCACATCTTAGATTAATTCGTACTAATGACAAATATTCTCCAAAATTTCGTACATTAATGACAACTATAGCGATTGTTGCAGGATGGCTACTAGCATTAAAGCTTAATTATTTCATATGGAAAGTGGTTAGGCAGGTTACAAAATAAAATGGAAGAAGATATACCCAGGAGACATGAAGGCTTGATGGTTCTCTTCCTGGTGGACGGGTTCTCAGCCTGGTGGGCTGAAAATTGAGCCTCTATTGTTTTGTGTCCTACAAATAGCACCTACACTTCCGCGAGATACAAAATGATAGGCGGAGTTGTGGGTTGGATGGTTCAACATTGCGGGTTGGTTGGTTAAACCTCTAATTTTATAAATTATGGACATCATATTTTATAGAACATATTTGAATTCATGATTCCATACTTGGGCATTTTTTGTTTCTCGCGTTCGCAGCCTGGCAGGCTAAAAATTGAGTATCTATTGTTTTGTGCCATACAAATAGCACCCACAATTCCGTGATATACAAATTGATAGTGGGATTTGCAGAGATGAGTTTCTATATAAAGTATAGACATGAGATTTTATACAGCATATGCAGACCACTCATTCCATACTTAGGCACTTTTTTTATCACAGATTCACGACCTGGCAGGTTGAAAAAATACTAAATATTGTTTTGTGCCCTACAAATAACACACATATTTCCATGATATACAAATTGACAGCATGACCTATGGGTTGCTTGGCTGAACATTGCATTTGTACTATTCTAGAACATATGCAGATTCTTCATTCCCTGTACTACAAATAACAACCACATTTTCACGATATACAAATTGATAGGAGGACCTACAGGTTGCTTGGATGAACATTGTATTTGTATTGTTCTATAACATATGCGGATTCCTCATTCCATACTTGGGCACTTTTTGGATCACGGGTTCGCAGCTTGGAGGGCTGAAAATTAAGTATCTATTGTTCTGTGTCCTACAAATAACACCTAAACTTCCTTGATATACAAATTTACAAGCGGGCTTCTGGAAATAGTCTCTATATAAAGTATGGAATGAGATTTTATACTGCATATGTAGATTCCTCATTCCATACTTACGCAGTTTTTGGATCCTGGATTCACAGCTCGACAGGCCGAAAATAGAGTCTCTATTGTTATGTCTCCTACAAATAGCACCGAGATTTTTGCGATATGAAAATTGACGGTGGGAGTTTTGGAGATGATTCTCTATATAAAGTATTGACATGAGATTTTATAGAGCATATGCAGATCCCTGTTTCCATATTTTGGCGGTTTTTTTATCGTGGGTTTGCAGTATTGCGGGTTGAAAAAAGAGTCTCTATTGTTCCCTGTCCTACAAATAGCACTAAGATTTCTGTGACATACAAATTGACATGATTCGCCATGGGATTATTGGATAAACATTGCATTTGTTTTGTTCTAGAACATATGTGTATCCCTCATTCCATACTTGGGCACTTTTTTGGATCGCGGGTTCATGGGCGGGCGGGCTGAAAATTAAGTATCTATTATTCTGTATCCTACAAATAGCACCCACACTTCTTCAATATACAAATTGGCATGCGGACCTGTGGACATAATATGTATATAAAATATGGAATGAGAATTTACAAAGAATATGCAGATCACTAATTGCATACTTAGGCAGTTTTTGGAGCACACGTTTGAAGCCTAGCACCCCGAAAATAGTCTATTGTTTCGTCACCTACAAATAGCATCTACACTTCAGAGATATACAAATTGATAGGTGGAATCAAGTTTCTTCCCTGAACATTGGACTTTTATTGTCCCGTTGCGATCCCATATCAATTTCATAGTTAGCGATATTTTTTGATCGAGGGCTCTGGAGCTGTCCGCGGCATATAAATTGACACAAGTTGCTATGGACTGCTTGGCTGAACATTGCATTTGTATTGTTCTAGAAGATATGTGGATCCCTCATTCCATACTTGGGAACTTTTTGGATCGTGGGTTCGTGACCTGGCGTGCTGAAAATTAAGTATCTATTGTTTTGTATCCTACAAATAGCACCCACACTTCCGCGATATACAGATTGACATGCGGACCTGGGGACAAAGTCTATATATAAAGTATGGAATGAGATTTTATACATCATATGCGAATCACTAATTGCACATTAATTTACAGGTGGACTCGAGCTGCTTCATTGAACATTGGACTTTTGTTATGCCATTGCGATCCAGTATCAATTTCATTGTTAGTGATTTTTTTTTATCGGGCACTCTGGGGCTGGCAGGCTGGAAATTGGGCCTCTATTGTTCCACATTGTAAAAATACATTGTTCTAAAACATATGAGGACCTATGGGTTTCTTGGATGAACTTTGTATTGTTGTAGAACATATGCGAAGTCCTCATTCCATACTTGGGCACTTTTTGGATTGTGGGTTGGCGGCCTGGCGGGCTGAAAATTAAGTATCTATTGTTTTGTGTTCTATAAATAGCACTTATACTTCCACGATATACAAA
Organism: Picea sitchensis; assembly: GCA_010110895.2. Lineage (NCBI taxonomy): Eukaryota > Viridiplantae > Streptophyta > Pinopsida > Pinales > Pinaceae > Picea > Picea sitchensis. Next base: position 130,222 of record SNQJ01S0000055.1, read on the forward strand.
TTTACACTTCGGATTGTTGACATAGCCTCTATATAAAGTATGGAATGAGATTTTATACAACATATGTGGATTCCTCATTCCATACTTAGGCAATTTTTGGATCATGGGTTCCCGTTCTGGCTGACCGAATATAGTGTCTATTGTTTTGTCTCCTACAAATAGCATCGATATTTCCGTGACATACAAATTGACAGGAGGAGTTGCAGGATTATTGCATGAACAGTGCATTTGTATTGTTCTAGAACATATGCGGATCCCTCATTCCATAGATAGGCATTTTTTGGATCATGGGTTCACAACCAGGCAGGTTGAAAATTAAATATGTGGAACCCTCAGTGCATACTCACAAGTGGACTCGGGTTTCTTTATTGAAAATTGGATTAGTTAGGTAGTCATATGGCCTAGCAAAAAATATGCTGGAATACTACTGAGATCCTTAAACGTTGAAGTGGAGGCTAGGTTCTTAGTGATAGAATTGGGGCCTACTTTTTAGAACCTCCCGAATCAAAAGGCTTGGACTTGGGAAGGTGTCTTACTTAATAGGAGGGTGTTTTCATCATCGGCATTAGAGCAAGAAATTTTTTTTTACCAAGAACTTAGACTAATACAAAGAACCTAAATTCTCCCATAATTACCAATGTATCTAGTTCCTTCCTCACCCTCATTCTTCGGGAGTGAGATTTTTCATTTTCCGAAAGAATAAGCTCAGCGAGGAAGATGTAGACTTCAACCAGGTTGCTATTCTAGTGCATGAGCCACTAGCTCTCATGTCAATTCGACTGAGGAAAAGAAAGGAAAAAGCCACCAAGCCCCCACCAAGCCTCTATTGTTCCCCGTTGTACAAACACATTGTTCTAGAACATATGCAAATCCCTCATTCCATACATGAGCACTTTTTGGATCATGGATTCTTGGCCTGGTGGGATTAAAATTAAGTATCTATTGTTTCGTGTTCTACAAATAGCATCTTCACTTCTGCGATATAAAAATTGACAAGCGGACTTGTTGACATAGTCTCTATATTAACTACGGAATGAGATTTTGTATAACATATGCAGATTCATCATTCTATACTTGGGAATTTTTTGGATCACGACTTGGTGGTTTGGAGGGTTGAAAATAGAGTCTCTATTGTTCCCTCTCCTACATATACCACCCAAGCTTCTGCGATATACAAATTGCAAGGAGGACTCGGGCTGGTCGACTAAACATTGCACTTTTAGGCAGTTTTTGGATGGTGGGTTTGCGGCCAAGTGGGCCGAAAATAAACTCTCCATTGTTCCCTCTATTAGAAATATCATCCATACTTCCTGCATATACAAATTGACAAGAGGACTCGGGTTGGTTCACTAAAGATTTCACTTTTATTGTCCCGTAACAATTCCGTATGTATTTCATATTTAACGATTTTTTTTTATCGGGGGCTGTGGGGCTGGCACGATGAAAAATGGGTCTCTTTTGTTCAGGCTTGCAAGCTGAAAATTGGGAATTTATCGTTCCACGCTATACAAAAGCTACCCACGACTCCATGATATACAAATTGACAAAGGAACCTGTGGGCTTCCTAGGGAAACATTGCAGTTTCATTGTTCCTTGTCCTCCGAATAGAGTTCAGAGATCTTCCATATACGAATTGAGAGATGGAGCATTAAATTATTAAAGGATCTTAAATTGCTTATTCTTAAAAGAATCAAGGAAATAAAAGATATTTTTTTTAAATTCCATAACCACAAGCATAATAAGGACCAATTTGAATTTTAAGGGCCTATTGTTTATATGATAGCACAATTTAATTCCACACACTAAATATTTGACGCAACCGCACCCTCAGGTACGATGCTTACACACGACCTTCTCTTCCCTAGGCCCAAAGAACTGAAATTCTCTTCAACTCCCTTATCGGGACTTCTCAATACCCACAGAGTTCTCTTCCACTGATCCCCCTTAATGGTCAGGAAATCAGACCTCGGGATTTCGCAAATTCTCTAGTCATGCACCTCGCACTTCACAATACCCCGAAACCCAATGGGTAATGACCAACTCTTTGTTGTTCCTATAGGGAATCCTCCCATCGGGATTTCAGAACTTATGCTGTCAATATTAACTTACCTTATTGATCCCCGATTCCTGATATGTCGATACGCCTATGCGCACGTGTGGGTTGACTTGTCCACTCCTGTTCAACACCTCTGTCGGGATTTCAGGATTCGCGGGATCGCAAATCCTGATGTTGATGGACTCAGGACTTTCCTTTCCCCGATCCCCAATATGGGGTGACACCTGTCCTCCACTAACTCTCGTCGTGGTCCACACTGCCCTTCTATCGGGATATCACCTTTCGCGATTTCCAGTTGCACGAGTTCTCTGCTTCTTCTTGCTGTCTTGCTTCAATAATCTAATAATAGAATGATACAATGAGGGTGTCTATATCCGTTTTCCCTCCCTGACTCTAAAGCTATCAAATCTAGAATTAAATTCCTATCTACCAGCATTAAGTTTATTAAATGTCGACTATCTACCTAAGGACAAGAGCTATCCACTCAAGGTCCATTACAATATACAAAGTGCGCCTTCATAAATGGCTTCATTAAAGACTTGCACAACAATCCCAAAGTATTTCAAAATTTGTGCTGGCTTGTCGAGCTATCTTTCCGCTTCCGTGTTGGCTCACTTGATGAATTGGTGATGCTCTTGCATCATACTCCTCAGCTTGAAAACTTTCATGGGCTCCTGTCCATGAGCTCCTGCACGGTCTGTTCATGTTTTTGTATTTCTGCTTCTATCTCCCAGCTGGCGTCCTCCACTGGGTGGTTCTTCCACTTGACCAGGTACTCGAAGTATTCTTTTCTTCTGGTCTTCTTACCCACTCTCTTGTCCAATATGCACTCCATCTGCGGATTTTCTGCAACTGGCAATTGTTTCATCCATTGGATCACTGGCTCCTCTGCTCCAGTCTCTGCTTCTCTAGACTTGTATGGATATAAATCTGCAATATTGAATATCGTAGATATGTCGATGCCCTCCGACACTTCAATCTCATAAGCATTTTCTCTGAATTTCTTCAGGACCTTGCATGGCCCAATTTTCTTCATTTTTAACTTATTGTATGTTGCCCTCGGAAACATTTCTTTCCTTAAATGTGCCAGAACTAGATCACCAACTTCAAACTGAAGTTGTGTCCGATGTTGATCTGCTTTGCGTTTATACTCCTGGTTTGAATTTTGCAGTCGTTCCTTCATTGCCTCAACAAATTCTTCTACACTAGCACTGCTAGTAGCAGTCTATTCTGAATCCCTCAGCTCATAAACTCCTCTCGGTTGCATCCCATATACAACCTGAAATGGACTCTTTCCTATGCTCTGATTCACTAAATCGTTGTATGCAAACTCTGTCTGTGGTAATATGCTATCCCAGCTGCTATGGTGCTCTGTCACTAGGCTCCTCAACAAGTCTCCCAGACTTCTATTTACCACCTATGTTTGTCCATATGTTTGAGGATGATAAGAAGAACTAAATGCCAAGTTAGTTCCTAGCTTCTTCCATAACATCCTCCAGAAATGCCCAATGAATTTCGTATCCCTGTCCGAAACTATGCTTTTCGGAAATCCATGAAGTCGAATGACCTCCTTGAAAAACAAATTCGCGATGTGAGTCGCATCACTGGTTTTTTGGCATGGAATGAAATGTGCCATCTTAGAAAACCTGTCAACTACCACAAAGATTGAATCAACACCCCTTTGTATCGTTGGCAACCCCAATACAAAATCCATGTTGTTCGCCTCCCATGGCCTCTCTGGTATGGGCAATGGCTGATAAAAACCTGCATTCTTCTTTCTCCCCTTCGCATGCTAGCAAATTCTACATCTATCAACAAATATCTTGACTTTTGACTGCATCCTTGGCCAAAAATATGACTCACTCAGCTTCGCAAATGTTTTGTCATGGCCAAAATGCCCTGCCAATCCTCCACTGTCCTTCTCCTTTAACAAGTTCTCCCTCATGGAGCAATTTGGAATACACAGTTTATTGCCTCTGAACAGCAATCCCTCCTGGATCATATAATCTATCCAAGGGCTTCTGTCTTTGAGAATTGTATTCTCAACTGCTTCATATGCCTTTGCAAAATCTGCATCACTTGCATACATGTCCCTGAGGTTTTCAAAACCCAATGTTTTGACTTGGAACTCCTGCAGCAACAAACACTTCCTTCTCAAAGCATAAACCACTTTGTTAGCAGTACCTGAAATATGCTTAATCACAAATGTGAAATTTTGCATATACTCTACCCATTTAGCATGTTTCTGATTCAACTTCTCCTGTTGAGTCACAAACTATAATGCGTGATTATCACTATAGAAAACAAATTCTTTTGGGATCAAGTAATGCCTCCACTTCTTCAGTGCTTGTATGATAGCATAAAATTCTTTATCATACGTGGATTATTTCACCTTTACCTCATCCAGATTCTCGCTGAAATATGCAACAGGTCTGTCCTCCTAGCTCAAGATCCCTCCTATGGAAAAGCCACTCGCATCACATTTCACTTGAAATGTTTTCTGAAAATCCGGAAACACCAAAACCGGTTGTTCTGTGATCTTCCACTTCAACAGATTGAAGATCTTTTCAGCCTCTGTTGTCCAGTGAAAAGTTTTATGTCGCTTCTTCACTGTATCCATCATTGCTACGCTAATTCCACTGAAATTCCTGATGAATTTTTGGTAAAAACTAGCTAAACCATGAAAATTTCTCACCTCGAAAATATTTCTCGGTGATGGCCAATTCTTGATCACTTCTACCTTATTCGAATCCATCTTCAACTCATTCGCTGAAATAACAAAACCCAAGTAAATGAGATCTGTCTTCATAAATGAGGACTTCTTCATATTAATCAATAGCTTCTCCTACTGTAGCTTCCTTATCACAATGGTCAAATGTTTCAGGTGCTCAGCCTCTGATTTACTGTAAATCAGTATGTCGTCTAGATACAAAATGACAAACTTTTCGATGAACTCCTTCAGGACTTCATTCATCAACCTCATAAAAGTACTTGGTGCATTTGTCAAGCCAAATGGCATGACCAACCACTCATACAAACCTTCGTTTTTCTTGAAGGCTGTCTTCCAATCATCGCCTTCTCTCATAAAAATCTGGTGATATCCGCTTTTCAAATCTATTTTTGAAAAAAACTTTGCCCTGCTCAGGCAATCCATCAGATCATCCATTCTTGGTAGTGGAAATTTGTACATGATGGTAATATTGTTGATCGCCCTTGAGTCAGTACACATTCTCCAACCTCCATATTTCTTTGGACTCAATACTGTTGTAACAACACACAGACTCAAACTTTCTCTGACCAATCATTTATCCAATAGCTCCTGGACCTGCCTCTTAACCTCCTCATTCTCCTGTGGCGTCAACCTGTACGGGACTTTGTTCGGCAAACTAGCTCCTGGTATGAGGTCAATGTGATGACTCACACTCCTCATCGGTGGCAACGAATGAGGTAATTCGTCCACTATGATATCAGTGAACTCTCCAAGCAGTTCCTGAATTTCATCTGGAAAATCATCCACTCTTGTGTTGGTCAGAATGATTTTGGGTTTCCTGATCACAAAGAATTGTGGATCTTCTTCCTTCTCCATCTCTGTAAGAAGTTCCTTCCCACTCATGAGAAGTATTGTGTTGTTCACTTCCGGTTTCACTTCCTTATCCTTTATCGGAAGCAACCTGTGTGTCCTCCCATCCTTCTCCAGGGTATATGTGTTCATTCTCCCATTATGAACCACATTTTTGTCATATTTGCATGGTCTACCCAACAATAAATGACATACATCCATAGGAATGACATCACATAAGACCTTATCATTATATCCTCCAATTTTGAATTCAACTAAACACTGTTTAGTGACACGCACCTGATGTCCCTTCTATAGCCATGAAACTTTGTATGGACTCGGGTGATCAGTTGTCTCCAGTTCCATATTTTCTACCATCTCGGTTGAAACGAGATTATCTGTGCTACCGCTGTCCACGATAAACTTGCACACCTTGTCTTTGGTCTTGCATGATGTTCTTAAAAGTTTAGTCCTTTGAGATAAGTCCTCCACCTCCTTCCCGGGTGTTAAGAGAACTTTACGCATCATCAACGACCTTCCAACTTCGGTTTCTTCGGTCTCAACATCCCGCTTCTACGCTTCGGTGATGTGAGATTATCCAATATCCTTCCTTTTCTCTGGACACTCAAATGACCTGTGCCCATTCTTTCCACATGTGAAGAAAGTAATTACTCCACCTCTTCCTCTTCCTCTACCTCTAGTACGAGGAAAAGTGTTTGTGTCAACACACTCTCCTCTATGTTTTGTCTGCTTCCCTCTTTGTTCAACATGTGGTCCCCTCTGTGAGGTTCCACCTCTTTATGTTCTAGTTTGAGGCTTCTTCCAGTCATCCTTGGATCTCTGAAACCTATCTTGGGCAATTGACTTACCTTTGGGCAGACTCCTACCTCGGCCTCGCTGTCCTGGCTTACGGTTCAGCTTCTCTTCAGCTTTCAATTCCATTTGATATGCATCCTCCACCGTTCGGATGGTTATCATACTCATCTCATCCTAGATATCATACCTCAACCCATTCATATACCTGGCTACTTTTTCATCATCGGTCTCCCGATGATCTGCTCTGATATTTAGCTTGTAGAATTCCCCAGTGTACTCCTTCACTGTCATCAACTTCTATCTCAGGTTTTTCATTCACCTTAACAGTGTGATTTGATAATCCCTTGGGATGAACTTTGCCTTCATCTTTGCAATCATTCGATCTCATATTTTAATCTTTTGCTTGCCTTTGCAGTGTCTATCTTCTTGAATCTTGTCCCACCATAATGCTATGTGTCCCTTCAATCTTGTGCCAGCATGCCTAACCTTCTTATCTTCTTTGATATATTCATAATCGAAATAAGTGTCAAGAGCTCTAATCCAGTCTAGAAGATCTTCTGCATCCAGATTCCCTTCATAAGTTGGAATGTCCATATTTGTTTTTGAACTCATCCAGGCGATATCTTTTATCAACCGCTCGTTGGCTGCATCCTCGGCTGCAACTTACTTCGACTTCATTGTCGGAATCACTAAGATCCCCTGCACTAGCTGTGCGTCTTTGCATTGTCTCCATCTCCTCAAGTCTTGCTCGGAGATCTCACATCTGTCTCTCCATTTCTGGATTTCCTACTGGCCCGCCTCTTCTTCGTACCTCTCTATCCTTTGGGTTAGGTGACTGTCTCTCTCTCCTTGGTGGCATTGCGAATCCTCTCCTCTACTACCGAAAGCAAAAAAAAATTCCTGCTCTGATACCACTCTGACGCAAAAGTGCCACCCAGGGCACGTCCACTCACACAGGACCTTCTCTTCCGTAGGCCCGAAGAACTGAAATGCTCTTCAACTCCCTTATCGAGACTTCTCAGTACCCATAGAGTTCTCTTCCACTGATCCCCCTTAATGATCGGGAAATCAGACCTAGGGATTTCACGAATTCTCTAGTCACACATCTCGCGCTTCACAATACCCCGAAACCCAATGGGTAATGACCAATGCTTCGTTGTTCCTATCGAGAATCCTCCCATCGGGATTTCAGAACTTATGCTGTCAATAATAACTTACCTTATTGATCCCCGATTCCCAATATGCCGATACGCCTATGTGCACGTGTGGGTTGAATTTTCCACTCCTGTTCAACACCTCTGTCAGGATTTCGGGATTCGTAGGATCACGAATCCTGATGTTGATGGATTCGGGACTTCCCTTTCCCCGATCCCCGATATGGGGTGACACCTGTCCTCCACTAACTCCCATCGTGGTCCACACTACCCTTCTATCAGGATATCTCCTTTCGCGATTTCCAGTTGCACAAGTTCTTTTCTTCTTCTTTCTCTCCTGCTTCAATAATCTAATAATACAATGATACAATGAGGGTGTCTATATCCGTTTTCCCTCCTTGACTCTAAAGCTATCAATACTAGAATTAAATTCCTATCTACCAGCATTAAGTCTATTAAATTCCGACTATCTACCTAAGGATGAGAGCTATCCGCTAAAGATCCATTACAATATACAAAGTGCGCCTTCATAAATGGCTTCATTAAAGACTTGCACAACAATCCCAAAGTATTTCAAAATTTGTGCTGGCTTGTCCAGCTGTCTTTCCTCTTTCGCGTTGGCTTGCTTGATGAGTTGGTGATGCTCCTGCATCAATATTCATTGATTTCAAATTATTCCAGGATATTAATTTGACTAACATCATTGAATAAGAAAAAATGCGAAAACAACGACTAATTTGTATTTTAAGAGCCTCTTGTTTGTATGTGAGGACAGTCATAGTTCAGACACTATATATTCGTTGATTTCAAATTCTTTCAAAAAAATTGTTTGAACAAGTTCATAGATCAAGGAAATTTGCTAAAGCAAGTGACAGTAGAGTTGCATCATAGCGCCATAGAAATTACCGGGCAGATCTGCATCCTAGCTGGCTAAAAAAAATAAATTATATTGTTCGGTGTCCTCCAAAGAACATCTTGAGTTCCAGGGTATACAAATTGACAGACAAAGTAGATAACCAAGAACCAACCATATGTTAAACAATCCACAAGCAAGTTCCCAGAAGGTTCCATAGAGGATAACCCATCGACCTTTACACCAAACAATTTGATATAAAAAGAAAAGACGTCGCTGCATTTGTTTTCTATTGAAACCAACTTTCATCTTGATGTTGAACAAATATTACAGAGAGACATGACATATTTTCGTTTCCTCTCAAAGTTTCATATAATTTTTTTCCCCTTTTTCAGCCGATATGGAAAATTGCATTGTCCTAATTTAAGGTGAATATGCTTTGTATCTGAAGCTGCCACAACATGTAGACACTGCTTACCTTTTTCTATAGATATGTTGCATACGACAACTCTGCCAACTCAGGAAGCACATTTTGTAATAGTGGCTACCTGATCGTACAATGCACGGTTGTGTTGCCCACGGTTTGAGTAACACCACTGAGGCAATGTCCATAAATATATGGACATTTTTCACCTCATCACATATAATCAATCATATCATCAGTTATCAAAGCGGAGGCAGAGGCAGCGGAATGGCATTTTTCACAAACAATCTCAAAGGGGGTCAAGTACACATTGGCTACAACTAAAAGACGTTCAACTTGGGAATGCAAGAAAATGAATTAATACATTGAACAATATAATACACAACTGCATCCCACCCTACCCTTTAAAACAAAAAAAATAAAATTAACAGTTGCAAAAATTTGTTGAAGGCTATCTCTACAAGAAAAGCAAGGATGATTTTGTAAATGTATACACACAATAATTGTACAACTAGATAGCTTCTCCAGATCATTTACTGTATCTACTCACAACTCTGTTACAGACATTGACTAGGTTGTCCGAAAGATCATTTCTCTAGCATCCTTTTTTTTTGTTATATTTTTTAACAACATAAGTGGAATATGCCCTCTATGCAATTGTTGTTCCATTAACGAAAACAAATCTGAGTATGTATTGAACAATAGTAGTTGCAACATGGAACAATGCAATATTTTTGTAACTTATTCAACATACATGCAAAAGTGAAGGTAAACAACAAAACTGAATATGAAAAGTGGTACCATTGCCTTCTCATTGTCCGACTCTCCATATTTTATATGGAGAATGTGTTGTGACCCAAATTTCTTGGCTAGTGTGTCAACAACCCCAATCATTCCCATTGGGTAAATATCAGTTCTCTGTGCAAGTTGCCTAATAGTCAAGTCCAGGAGGAAGCGGTATTCTGAAAAAATAGGAGGAATTTTTTCCATAATGCTTGTTTTGTTGACCAAAATAATTCGATCACAATCACCTATATTGTTTTCGACAATATATTAAAATTTGTAATGGATATCCCATTACATGGAAATATATTTTCTTCATGTTTATGGACAAGTTGTGGAGGAACAATCAGTGTGACTGTCATCATGGCGTCCTTTTATGTCATATCAACACACATAATGGGTCTACTTTTGTTTTCCTTGTCCAAGTGGGTCGTATAGGCAACCATTATGTCCCCAACGAACACTTGTCCAGTTTGGCGGTTGTTCAAGGCCTCTATTAACAATACTTTGGATGTCATAACTCTAGACCTGAAGACATTTTTTGAGTAGGAAAACTAAAGTGAATGGTAGTGTGCTACAAGTGCACACATACTTTTGATGAACTATGGAGCCAGAGTTTCGCAACGACACCTCTTATTCTGTGGAACATGCAGTAGGTTCAGCATCTCGCTCATACTTGTTGATACTTCTTGCGAGCTACAAACAATGTACTACAGATGGCATCAACATATTATCCATGCCATAGATGAATATATAGCCAGGGAAATTTGTATAGTAAACATAGTAAGAGAAGAGCGCATGCATATTTACCTTTGGCCTTGCCAATTCACCGATGTTTGGGATGACTGACTATTCATGGTTGTCTCACTAGTCCAAATTTTTTTGATGCAAGAATTTGCAGATGGACATCAAGACTATGAAAATATATGCATTATATATTATATGCCCGCACCCAGTTTATATATTTAATTTTCTGGCACACTTGGTATACCTTTTAGAAGATTGTACCGTAGAAGCCTCTGCTACTTAACAAAAGAATTCATCTCCTTGTCCAAGAAACCTGTTTTTTCCAAGGCAGCAATGCAGAAGATGCAATCGACAGGAAGGTAAGTTAGTTTGAAAACAAACATGTAAAACAAAAAGAAACAGATCTATTTACCCACCAAAGAGTTCTTCATCCTATCTAGCCATTATGTTTGTTTAAATGCAACAATGCAGTGCAAACACAACGGACATGCATGATGCAGGAGCATCTCTCCCCAACAACCAGCCAGCTAGCCAACCACGCCAGCGAATTCAAATCGCGCATTGAAGAGGGGCGTAGCCTCATTTAAATTTGAAATGAATGTAATTAAATGTTTAGGCTGGTGAGCCATGAAAGTCATGACTTTGTGCAGGCTGTAGATAGGATCGACTTTAATGCTAGATCGGCTGAGATCTAGATCCAGGCGCTGGACTAGACAACCATTGAATGTAATTTATTAGAGTAGGTAGACCTGGAGGGAAGCGCTCGATGAGCCCCTTAGGTAAAAGAGATTTTGAGATCTCATTTTGAGTTAGTGAAGTATGGTTATAGAGAAGATAAGAGCCAGAGAGAGCTCAGGAACACCATTTGTAAAATACAGGCATTTGTCATTTTAATATAATCATAAGCAATTTTTCCTGCATGTCATTCTGTGTTATATGGGTGTCTGTGAGTGTTCCTTTTATGTAGTGAATGTATGTGTGTGAGTGCATTCTGCGGGAGCCTGTTTGATTTCAGGTGAAGGTCTTTGAGGCTTCACACCGGGAGGGCGTGACAGAACACTGCGGGTTCTGAGAGCCGTGCACAGAGGATGCACTTCTAAACTCTACAGAGTCAGGCAAAGACGTGTTGAGGCACAGGAGTTGAAATCATCAACTCAGAGAATACCCTTTGAGGTTACTGGACACCTTAGGAGGCAAGGCTGTGTAGTTGAAACACAGTTGCAGATAGAACTTTGTTGTAAGTTCTGTGGGGCTCTGCCAAGTGGGCATTGAGCATATGCATGAGGTACAGTTGGATGAACTCTGCTGTGAGTTCAGAGGACAGAATCTCCGAGGGAGTTCTGTAGAGCTCTGCCAAGTGGGCATTGAGCGTGTGTACAGGAGTGCACAAAGGAAGGAACTCTACTGAGAGGTTGAAGGAAGACTAGAATCACTAAGGATTTTGAGAGCTTTACTAGTAGGGCATTGAGAAGGTGCAAAGGGTGCACAGGATAAAGGAGACAGAATTGTTGAATGTTCTATGGAAGAGATAGTCCACTAGGAGGGCATTGAGACTTCGTGCATTTAGGCACAGAAGAGAAAATAATTCTTGGAGCTCTGTGATTTGGAAGAAGAGTTCGCTGAAGGATCTTCACTGGGTTGCTGAACACCCAAAAGGACTCTGCATGGAGTGCAGGAGTTAGAGAATCCCTTGAAGAATTGGGAATAGAAGCTCAGGAGGGGCAGCGTTTTCATATGCGCGATGAAGCTCAAGGTTCAGGAGTTCACAGAGAAGAAAGCAGACAAAGGTTGAGGCCTTGGAGAAATCTAAATTCTTCCAAGCGCAGGAAGAAAGCACGTGAAGAGCTCAGGAGAGCACAACAACCGTCAGATCGACTGGGAATCAGATCTGGACCGTCGGTTTAAGCATCCAAGAGGAGCTCAGGAGGAGCCTACATAAGGAGGAGACCGATAGCTGTCGGATCTCACTTGGAAATCCCGTAAGTTGTTGGATCAGGAGGAGTTGCGCACAGTTTAAACTCTGGAGGAGGAGTGCACAAGGAGAATTGATCTGAGACGTCGGATCTGGGAAGATACCCGACAGTCGTTGAATTTGCGGAAGCTGCATGAGGTTTAGCCATCGGAATATCGGCCATCAGGAAATCGAGATTCCCGAGGTCGTGAGAATTGTGACATCAACAGCCGCGAAATCCTGACGAGGATCTGAGCCATCCGTTCAAGAGGATCCAAGCCATCCGTTAGCGAGAACACGTGGTGGAGATCAAGCACCATTGACGTTTTGGGGCATCGGGAAATCAACATTCCCCAGGTCAAGGGATCGGGGGAAATCCAAGTTGAAAACCCCGATATAATCGGAGACGTCTATTCAATAGGGACAGGTTTTGGAGATACAGAGCGATTCGAAATAGCATTCATCGGGAAATCGGAGTTCCTGAGGACAAGAGAACTGGGACATCGAAAGTCTCGAAATCCTAACGAGGATCTGGACTGTTCATTTGGGAGCGGATGTGTGTCACGAGATTACCCACATCAGGGACTCAGGCACTGGTGGTTGGAAGAGGAAGTCATTCAAATTCACGAGTGGCGAAGAGGCGAGAGCTTCGTGTTGTAGGGCTTAGTTGATTTCATATCGGGATATCGACATTCGAGAATGGTGTGGGGCCACAGGAGTTGGCAAGTGGACAGGTGGCACATCACATCTCCGGAGCTCGTAAGTGGAAGAGCTGAGAATTTGGTGTCAAGGGTTGCGAAGGTGCGAGGACACGAAGCGACGAAGTGGCGAGAGGATTGGGAGCCGTCCATATGAGAAGGACAGGTAGCAGAGATCGAGAGATCTCGCGAACTCGGGAGTTCAAAGGGTGAGAGCCCAAGTGTTGGGTACTCCAAGTCACGAAATGGCGAAGTGGCGAGAGGAGTAGGAGCCATCCATCTGAGAAGGATAAGTGGCAGAGATCGAGAGATCTCGTGAACTCGGGAGTTCGCAGGGTGAGAGCCCAAGTATTGGGTACCCCAAGTTACAAAGATGCAAGGAGTGAGAAGAAGAATAGCCATTGGATCTAGATCGTAGGAGAACCATCGGATCTATGCGTGGGATCATGTATCGGGGTCTCGTGAGAAAAGACTCGAGGATTTGGCCACAGAGATCGCGATATTGCGATCAGCGATATCCCAACAATTGGAGGATAGTGTGGGCCATAGTGAAGCCGGTGAGTGGAGTACAGGTGGCACGAAGCCATCAGGATCTCGCCACGAGAAGTCCCGAGTATTGGCATTAGGATTTGTGATCCCGCGAAGTCCGAAGTCTCGGTGAGATAAAGGACCGTTGAAAAGTCAACTCACGTGCGCATCGACATCTTGGCGCATCGGGTATTGGGAGTTGGAAAACCAAGTGCTTGATATAGCGAGTCGCAAAGTCGCGATAGGATAAATCTTGATAGGAGAAGGGTGATGTCAGCATTGATTCATATCGGTACTCGGGGACTCGTAATATTCACACCCGACCACTGACCTTTGAACTTGCGAAGTTGTGAGTTCTGATCCTCCGAGAAGTTAAGGAAGGGGGATCGTGTGAGAGAAGAGAAACTGTGGGTGTATATTTCTCGATAGGGGAATAGAAGAACAATTGAATTCTTTAGGCCATGGAGAAAGAATATCCTGTGAGCAGGAGGTCAGGTGAAGAGACCCTGCGGGGTGATAGGGTAGACCTCTCTACGTCAATGCACTAGCTTAGTATGTAGGAATAAATGTATGAAACCAATAAAACTTACCATGTAGGAAGGAACGCAACTAGCTTAACACATATCCAGACCATAAATGAAATACAAAACAATGCAATATGAAACAATAGTACGAGCATGTACCTTTCTATATCCTCTTCAGTTGATGTAGTCAAGACTCTCTCCTTTTCTCCAGCTACTCTGTTTGTTTCAATTTGGGAACCCACAAAATTTAATGAACATCAATGGACGCTGGTGTTCAATGAAGAAAAATAAATATGTACATAGAGAAAAGATGACTCAATGAACAGTCTACAAAGGCAGAAACATGAACCTTTGCGCTTCTCTATCCATGGTTGTAAATGTGTACAATTTTTTTCCCTGGCCAAAATATATTACAAGACACAAAATATCATGCAACTTCATGGCTGAAGCTAACGATTTCTTATTTTCCCTGGGAATTTATCCACATATGCCCTCTAGCCATGTTCTTTATCCTCTACGCATACTGTTGTGCACATGATACAAGTTCTACATTTTCCATGGCTAATTACCCACACATGCTTCCAGACATGAAAATATAATCTTGCAAAATCTTTGTTGCACATATCATATGTCAAGAACAACACAAATTGCCTCCTGCACACAACAATCTATGAAGAGAAGAAAGGACATGTCATGTCATATCCACACATCTGACCATAGATGGTTTATAAATGTACCCTGCATACATATGCTTTATTCCAACAAAAAAACAACGGGTATTGTAACTTCACATGTAATCCTCGAACAATTTTTCATGCAAATATTTTCTTTCATGGTAAGACTGCAACACCTGGAAAATCTCATAGAATAACAAATCTCAACTATGGCAGACATGGAAAATAAAACAACTTCATATCCACTAGTGGGTGCAGGGGTTGAACATCGTAAAGCGCCCCAAACAAAACAATAAGAATCCAAAAAAAAAAAGCTCCAACCACCACCACTGCACCCCAACCTTGCAAGGTTGAATCAAAGAAAAGAATCCAACAATGACCAAACTAGCGAGAAAGCACGAAGAGGTGGAACTACATGCCTATAACCCCAAAGCACAAACCCCAGCCAAACAAACAGAACCAACAACTCGGGAACCAGCAAGAACCACTAAGCCAGTGAGAAACATATGTATCTCCAATGATTACGAAACTGCAACCCAAATAGAAAAGGAACCGAAAACACACAAGGAAGTTGCGACTACAAATAAGCAAACATTCTTACTTGTAAATTGCAAATTAAACAAAAAGCAAGGAATACAAAATGAAACCATCGCATCGAAACTTACTTTGAAATGATGAAATGTAGAAGCACAACTTGAATCACCAGCAAAACAAGAACAAGCAGAAATCGAGAAACCATTGAACAAGAACCACTCACCGAACTAGTAAACAATGTATGTGGCCTCAACGATTACGAGGATGAAGCATACAATTGCAGCAACTGACAAACCAACAAAGAAGAACTAGTCACTGAACTAGTAAACAATGTATGTAGCTTCAATGGTAGAACAAGGATGAAACATACAATGGCTATTGAACTGGCGGTATACAATCAAGTGCAAATTCACTGTAACTGTATACAAAATTTCAAGGAAAAATGTACTCCGAGAACCGTATTTACATAAACATTTAAGACTCTTAGGACCTCGCAAAATGAAAACAATTAAGTTGTTAGGGGTGTTGCAGAACGTTGCGTCATGTGACCATTTATGAAGTTAGTCCTATTGACGCATCTCAGAATAAGTGTCAATACATTTCAAGAAATATACATCCGACAAAGACGCTATAAACTTTGGAATTCTCAATCACTACAAGGCTTGGATATCAAAACTTTTCAATATGCTTATTACATATCAAAACTTGCGGATATATTCAGGTAGCAGAAAATGCTAATATAAACATTCTAACTAATGCTAGCATTAATCAACCTTGAAGCAATATACAGGAAAAATATATGATTAAAACATACTGACTATGAGAAAAACTTTGGATATGTTGCCATATAGTACATTGGGAATAGTGAAGCCAACAATAATACCTCCAATCTTTTATCCAATCAGATCAGTACATATATGTTGCTTTTTATTATATAAAAATATATGCTTTTATTTCCATAGCTCCAACAATAGGTATTATGCAAATATTTCAGGTCAAAGGACAAAGTAATATGAAGTCAATGATTTATCGATTGCTATAGTCCCTCTATGCCTATGGAAGGGACTAATAAGACCTCGAATGCATTAATAATAACATGCAACTTGGAAGCGCATGCACATATAGGGTTTTAAATAATCACAAAATTAAGATTGTTAATCGCAGCATAGTATCCGTATCCCCGACCTATTTTCCATGACGTGCATAGTGGTAGAGCCCTGATGTTATTGGGGTTTTAGAGGCTATTATTCCTGATAATCTAATAGATGGAGATGGGTTAAATTAATAACAGAATAAAATAAAAAATAATAATCTAGACCACGTGTCTTTTTTTTATATTTGATTTAACAATTCGAGATATAAATTTAATTAGACAAGTTAAAACTTTGTTGAAATTGAATTGCATGGTGAGGGCAGCTTAAATTAGCATTCAAAGAAAACTATTAAGAGATAAAAAGCCAAGGAAAATTAATTAGGAATGAAATTGCTCTTCTGATTAGTTAACTAATTACATAATGCAGGCGGGGTTAGATGAATATAAAAACTCACATTCAATAAGAAAAGATGGACACGATAAACTGTTCAGAAGGAAAATTAAATTTCTGAGAGACAATTGAAACATTTGTTGGGGTTGGATGAATAAAAAAACCTAAATTCAATAATAAAAATGGGTCTGTTAAACTCTTCAATCATGAAATTAAACTTTGGGAAACAAATGAAAAAATATTGAAATAAAGACAGATAATATAGTTAGGTTAAACTACTGAAAAGATGGATTAAATTATAGTTAAATAAAGAGAGATAATATAGTTAGGTTAACTACTGGAAAGATGGATTAAATTATAAAACTGACGGGATTATACTAACGAAAATGATAATATAGGGGATTGGACTATTGAAAAGACGACAGATAAGTAGAGTAATGACATCAAGGATAAACTATTGAGAGAAAATGAGCCATACATACATGTTTCTCTAATTCATTTGTGAATGGTTTTGGAAGGGCTTGAATCCTCCAGTGAGATTTTACAATCAATGATATCTCGCATTCGTATAGAATAAGCGAAAACTCAAATATTTGTAATCAAATGGATAGAATGAAAGGAAAGTTATACCTCACATTTGAAAGCGAATAATTAATATTGCTGAATTAATTTACAAAACATTCAAAACATTTTAGGGCTTCTCAGAAGAGAAGAGTGCATAGGAAATAATAATAATTAAATGTACCGTTGACAGACTAGTGATTGTTGAGCATCTTAGCCACCCTTCCCTTGAAGTTGTTTTCTCCCTAGTTGCCTCCAATGCTCAACGGTTCTATCCATTCTTTTCAGTTAGATGATGTTGCGTTTTGGTTTGCTTGTTTTGATATGGAATTTCATTATAACTTTTTATTTTATCCCATGCCTTTTTTAATAGGGCTACGATGTATCACCATTTTATTCCAGAATTCAGCTTGAGACTTCTAGTATGTGTACCTAGATGATCTATGTCTTCTAGGCCCGAGTATCAAAATTTTCACATATTTAGAATTGGGATTGATTTATGTCAAAGGCACATATTTATTGATTGACATTTATTGTTTTTAGCCGATGGAGTGACGTATATCTTAGATATATTTTTATTTTTTTTTGCCAAATCACTTTACAATAATGAAATTTTGATTTCTCATTTGGAATTTGGTTTAGTGTTAAGGGTAAACTACTATGGTGATATTTGATTTCTCTTCCTAGTTTAGGTTTTTTTTCTTTATGTATTATAAAACTTTAAAATTGTGAAATGTTATCTTCTTAACCATAACAATGTTATACTTCAACAAGGATGGAATTTCTTTACACATTTCAACAAAGATTATATCTATTTACATTTTCCTTAGCAAGGATCTAATCCTTTTACACACTTTAATAAAGAGTGCATCTCATTAAGCTTTGTTATTTTTCTACCACATATCACCTTTTTCTTTGTACATTTTTTCTTATATATTATATATGCATTTTTTTAGGGGTATAATCTCATAACCGATATGAAACCTTTTTCTTTGTACATTTTTTCTTATATATTATATATGCATTTTTTTGGGGGTATAATCTCATAACCGATATGCATGTTTTTGTCTCATTCTTAGATCCACTTGCCAATAAAGTTGATTGTACATTTGTTTTATGAAAGGATTAAATGGTTTTGAGACATTAAAATATCCACTAGTAAAAAGATTAGATGTCTTTAAATGTTGATTTTCATTAGTAATTTTTTATGGGGATGATTAAGCACCAAAATTAATAGATGTACCTAAAACATGTACTCCAATGGGAAATATAATGGAAACAATCAAATTAGCAAGCCTTAGAATATTATAACAACATGTGTTTTAGGAGGATTCTTCTAGGTAATGATTAAAGAATCCATGATTAACATGGCAACTTCTTTCCAACCTAAAGGCAATTATTGATCTCCAAAATATGTTTAGAGAAAATGGAGGCCTCTTTTGATAGTAAATCATAAAAATATTAGTTTGGAGACATTACATATCGATATTTTATGTTTCTTTATGGATAATCAAGGTTTCTAGGGATTTGAGATAGGTTTTTCAATCTTCCTTTGCATATTCTCTAAGGGGAAAAGTCTTTGAATATTTATTTTGAAGGATTATTTGGGCTATGGATATATGAAAATGGAAGAACTTGTACTATTAGAGATATGCTTTATATTTCTAAATATTTCCTCCTTTTTTATTTTTGATTGGATCATTATATTATTTTTCATTTATCTTAGTTATTTGTATGTGTAGTAATGCAAGAGTAATCATTCAATGAGACAAGGTGGAGGATGACTCACCATCCACCAGCATAACACACTTAACTAGTTTCGATTCCAAGGAGGGCATGTCAATTTAAATTTTGAAAACCTTGTAATTAAAGTTCCCATAAGATCTTGAAGCTAGAGCCATTGTGAGTACTCTAGGAAATTGTAATTTTCCTTTAATACCTCAAGGATTGTACATATTTGAGCATCGACTCATATCTAGGTTGTAATTATCCATTTAATGTAATAAAATTAGTGATAGGATCCTTTAATTGTGATATGATAGCACTATCATAGTCTCGAGGGAAGTCTCGAGAATCCCCCTCATGTATAAATGTATGTAATGTATGACTTTGAGTAACTAGGTAATGTTATGTTGTTTATTTCTATGTATGTATGTGTGTGTGCATCTAAATAGTTGTTTGAATGAATCCTTAATGTTATTGTAAGTTTCAATTGTTTCTCTTGTAAATCATTTGTGCAAGGAGTGCATAGTTCCCATGGAAGGACTGTAAAGGCATAGCAATTTACAGGATCAATAGCTCATGAGAGATAGTGTGAGTTTGCGCAGAGCGAGTGTAAGGAGTGAAAATATAATTGTTAGAGTATTAAATATCGAAGGTCAGTCCTGTGCAAGGTGTGCATAGGCCGAAAAAATAGTGAAGTGTTAAAAAAATTCCAAGGAGAGTGAGTACAAGGAGTACGCATGAGAGTTCAAGGAGGAGGCAACTCCAATGAGTGAATGGAACCAAATTTTCATCTAAAGTGTTGGACAAGCTCAGGAGGAAGAGCATGGGTTCCTCAAGGGCATAAGATGTAATATGGAGGGACAAAGGGCTAAGACCCTTTGAATTTAAAGAATTCCAAGCTTAGGAGAAATAATGCAAGTGTGGGCCAGAATAAATTCTAGGTTCAAGAGTTAGGAGAAGCACAAGGTGTGCACGGGTGACTTCGTTAAGTCAACAAGATCAAGAGAGAAGTGGAAGGTGTGTGCCAGAGTGTAAGTCCTTTGAGTTGATAAATCTTAGGAAGGATAGAGAGATTCAGTTCTCAAAAGGAAGAATTCATTTTGTTTTGAGGGTGAGCAGATGAGATATGCTCAGAAGGAGTCAATATCTCTCATAGTCGTCATATCTGAAAAAGGAGTTTTGTCATTAATCTTATATGTCCTTCCGACTTCGTCACTTTAGAAAATTTGAAGTGTTGTTGCAAGAGTATGAAAAAACAGTGAAGCTCGAAAGCTTAGAGTAGATCCTGACCATTGGCATGAGGTGTACATGTCAACACATCACAAGAGTTCACATTTCGACACTCAATAATATCTGGGGTGTAATTTGTTACGGTAAAAAAAAATCGAAGGCCCGAAGGGGGGAGTCCATATCGACCATCCGTCAATAAGGACACTTGAACCATTGATCAATACCCTTCACATGTTCAGAGTTTAGTACTCTGAAAGGTTGTTGGTGAAAGATGTGAAAGGATATGAAGTTCCGGAGCCTGGAGTAATTCTAAACCATATATCTAGAATGGAGTGGGATCGTAGATCCCTAAGCCATTCATAAATTCAACATTCAATAATTCATAGGGAACTGGGTTTCAAGGTGTTAAAAACCCTAAATCCTAGAGTAAGTGTATATCACTAATCCGAGCACTAGCCGTCCGATTTGCAAGTTCAGAGTTCACGTATTCGGAGTTATTGCACATCTAAATGGGGGAAAATCTCGAATCGTGGAGCCTCAAAATTTATTTGAACCATAGATTACTATGCATAGAATGAGACATTGATCCCCTCCTTTGTTTCTCTATTCACGAATTCAGAATTCAGGGGAATTGTAGTTTGTTGGTGTCAAAAATCCCGAAGCCCAGAGCTCTCAAGTGCCTGAGTTCATGTCATCTAAAGGTTTATCCTATGGGTTTGGCCCAAGTTCCCATGGATTTATCCACTGAAGTAATAAGAACCTCACAAACATGATTTTTTGTGCAAGGAAAAGGGAGAAAAGGCATATGGTAACAAATTCTAAGGGTTTAGCGAGGACCCGAAAGATAATTTAGCTCCTTGTCAGAAATATAATTAGATCCAGAGATTGTGTGAGCCCATGTTAGCAGTGGGTTTTTGCATCAAGTGGTATCAGAGCACAAAAAATATTGTTTTTGATACCATCAAGTGGTATCAGAGCAAGAAATAATCTTTCTGAGAAAAATAAAATTTAGAATCATGCCGCCAAGAAGATGCAGAGAGAGACATGTAGTCAATGCAACCATGGAAGAGGAAATGAGACAACTTCATGAAATGTTGGACACTATGGAGTCAACAAAAATAAGAGCACATAAAGTTAGTGACATAAGTGTTGATGTAGAAGTAGAAGAAGTTGTAGCAGAACAAGAAACATAGGAGAAATTATTGAGGGCTATTGTCAAGCTAGGAACGAGATAAAAAATGGAATTCCCAATGTATGAAGGTAATTTGAATGTGGAAGAAATGCTTGAATCGATAGTTTCTTTAGAAAAGTACATTGAATATGAGGAGATTGATGATGAGAAGAAGGTAAAGCATGCAGTTACCAGATTGAAGGTACATGCAACTTTATGGTGGGATGAGTTGAAAGTTGACAAAAGGAGGAAAGGTAAGTATGATATTAAGAGTTGGGATAGAATGGTATCTAAGCGCAATGCTAAATTCACACCCAAGGATGATTAGTTAAATCTATTCAGGAATTTGCAGAATATGAGACATAAAGGTTTGTTGGTGAAGGAGTATATTGAGGAATTTTATAAGCTAAACATAAGATCACGACACAAGGAGAATGATGAAGAAACGACTGCTAGGTACATTAATGAATTCAAGTATGATAATTGTGGAAGATTCTTATCAGGTATCCATGATGGTAGCAGAAAATTTGGAAAGGAAGCATAATTAGAGGAACAAGGGAAATAATCCTAACAAAGGAGAGCAAACCATAAGAGAAAAGGTTGAGAATGTAGGAGAAGAAACTGGTAGTTATGAAAACTAGATAATTAGAGGAGAAATATCTAGAAGAGGACACTATCCAGGAAGAAACCCTTTTCCAAGAGGTATACAAAGAGGAAGAGAAGGATAAGTAAAGTGTTATTCCTGTGGAAAAACAAGGCACATGTCTTGGGAATGTCCTGCGAAGAAGAATGAAGGAGTTCGAGGAGCTCACATTTCAAAAGAGAATGTGATGAATGTGGGGAAAATAGAAGAAATGGAAGAAGGAAGATCGCTCATGATGATGGAAACTCTCATAGAGATAGAGAATGAGGTGTGAGGACCATTCTCGAAGAAAAATTTGTTCAAAACTTCTTGCAGGACTAGAGACAGGGTATGCAAGGTGATAATAGATAATGGGAGCACTGATAACTTAGTATCCATGGAGATAATGAAAAGTTGAGCTTAAAATAGGAATTTGTAAGGATGAGGTTTTATGTGATGTCATTCAAATGGAATTTTTTCATGTTCTTTTGGGAAGAACATTGTTGGAATAGGGGAAGACCTAGGGTTCAATGCTACAACAATGCACCAAAAAACCCTAACTACCGACCCTTTCAACAACACCTACGAAGGAGATGAAGTCTCACCCAAGCTAGAGGCAGGGGTGGTTGCATGACTCAAGTGTCTCCAACCTTAGCTGGGACATAGATCTATGATTATAACACTTTAATAAAGCACTTAGCACCTTCAGTTCCTTAATATACAATCATTATCTACTTCGATGATAAAATAGAGCCTCCTAGTATTCACATTAACCTATTGTATCCAAGCACTTAGCATAGGTAAACATATCATATTAATCACTAAGCACAACCATGTAGACCAAATCTATCATTCCCACATATAATAATAACAAAGAAAGTATATCCATCCAACTACATCAAATCACTTTAGCAAAAGAAGACATAAACTCATTAATACAACCACAAAGCATCACAACACAAGAATTACATGGTTCACCCCTCTCCTGGGGCTATGTCCACCAACTCTTCTTCTTTATAGTCTTCGATCAATTGGTTACAAGCACAGAGCCTCAAAACCCTTACTCCACACATGATAGAAGATCTGCACAACTCGTTCGATCCTTCTTCCTCGTGTTACAACACTAAGCCTCCTATCGTATCACACAGGGACTTGCACTCATCGCTACAAGTCTTACACAGAATGCATAAAGCCTTGATCACATAGATCCAACTCTTGGCACTTAGCCTACATCACATAGATATATCATCCACTACTTCTCTATATGGCCTAGACATCTATATATACTTACAAAATAGGCCTAAACATGGGTAAACCCATTGGCCGATATCCCCTTCCCATTACATATTCCCAAAAACCAAAAAAGGGGCCCAAAAAGGGGGCCGAGATATCTTGATATCCACTTCACCTTTCTCTCCTTCTTTCACATGCTGTCGAAGTTCCAAAACTGACCAATAAATTCCCAAAATTTGTTCAAAGGCCAACAAGACCCCAACACTCACCTGTGACGCGTCCTGAGTCACTCTGGTCTAAGCAATTCTACCTCAAACTCCTCAAGCTTGGATTGAGCTGCTTCAACTTGCTACTTTGTTGTGGCCTCTTGTACAGTGAACTCTTGGATCACTGTGTCATTCACTGGTCCTTCTAGGCATTGTTCTACTGTGAGGATGGACTTTTCTAGCTCTGCTCCTTGTCTCTCGACCTCCGTAACCAACATACATGCCTTATCTTACGGAGGTTGAAGTCATTGGGTGACTTCCATCACTTTTCTTTGAAGAATACGAATTTTCTTCTGAGTTGTATGTTTTTCATGAGACCTCTTCATTCTGTCTACAGCTGACAGAGCCTTCAACTGTGCCTGTAGTGTATCTGTGTACTACTTCACTTCTTGGAGTTGTGACTCCAATTCCTGTAACTTAAGATTCTCAGTGAGGTTTTCATATCTTTGAGCGCTCCAGTTACTCAACTGATTACACTCCAAGGCAAGAGCTTTTAATCTATCAACTTCACTATGGGAAGTGGATTCCCTTTGGTATCATACATCTTGAGGGGTATCGGGAACAATGCGGAGCTCTAAGTCTGCTATGCGTTACTGGAGCTATTGGATTATGTCTTCGAGTTGTGACACCTACTGTGGAACTCATTCTTTGACCTTTACTTTAATGACTATCACAGAGTGAAGTTCTTTGTGAACCATTTCCTTAACTTTGAGTTGTTCTGCAGGCAACTATTCCTTTTCTTTATGCAGCTGGAATTTTTTTTCATTGAACCGCTCTTGTAGAGTAAGTTTCTCATGTTTGGCAGTACTACACTACTCTATAAGGCCTTCGTGTACTTGTGCCAAAGACTGGGTGGCTTGCGCTGTCTCCTCCTATTCTCATCGAAGGCGAGCTTCGACTGTATCAGCAATCTGGTGGATTTGAGCTAGCTCACCTCCTATATCTGGTGTTCCTACTGATAGAGGCACAGTAGAAACTACGGGGATGGACTATAGTTCCTGCTGCACTTCTTGAAGTTCAACCTTGATCTGACTGAACATCTCCTCCTGCTTATCTTCTTTCTTCTCTCCTATCTCTAGTGATTCATTATTCAATGTTGCAATGATGAAGTTGAAGTCGTCTGAAGTGAGGGTGGTCTCAAACTTAGTCCTGGTTTCTTTTGATTTCTTCCTTGGGGAAAGTTTCGAAGGGGAAACCTTCCTTTTCTTCGAGGGGTCTTCCTTGTCTCTAGGAGGTGTAACCTCACCTTTCTTCTGTTCGACTTCAGTTCCATCTATGTCTTCATCATCACCACCTTTCTCAGGTGAGATAGAAGTAGTCTTCACCAAGGTACTATGGACATCTTGGGATTCTTAATTTTTCTTGGTCTTGCTCGGTCCAGGTGTATCGTGTGATGCTTCTGGACTGTCAATATCAGATATATTTGCGGGGTCCACTGGAACAAGGAGGTCCACCAACCATTCCTTAGTAATCTCTTATAAGTCTTCCTCCGTTAGCTTGTAGTATGACTGCAGTTGTTGTTTATGCTCATCATCGCGCATTGTGATATAGATAAAATGGTGGTCGGCACTGAATTTCATCAAGGTTCTAAACCTGTGGAGTGTGTTTGGGGTTATATGAGGATCAGACTAGATAGCAATCTTCAACTGGGTGTAATAAGTGTGAAATATGGCATTTGATTGCCATTGCTTGTTCGTGTTGTTGGAGTACCACAACGTACTGAACTTTGTAGCCAATGGTTCAAAGGGATCGATGTCTGGGAAGGTTGCACCTTCTGGCATATCCCATGAAATTAATGCAATTAATATGAGAAGCCAAATGAAGTGGAAGTCATATCCTTGGTCTTACACTTCCCTATAGTCTAGTTCTAACTGGTTCACCAAGTACTTCACCGAATTCATATGTAGGCCCTTTGCACAGTTCCCTGCGAGGTCGACTACAAATACGATTACTTGGGTGGGCCAGTTCTTGCAAACTAATTTCCCTACAATCAGTTGAAAGGATAAGTGCACTACACTGATCTAGATAGAGGCTACCTTGTAGCCACTTGTGCCCTTCTCTACATCTCTATAAGTATCCTTTAACCTCTAAGTGAGAGTGTGATTTGTGGTATTTCCATCGTAGAAATCCTGTGGGTCTGGGCCTTGCATGCTTAGCCTTGTGATCTGATTGATTAATTTTGGATCCATTGTGATGTGGCAGTTCAACCACAAATAACCTCCATGATAGCAAGACAACATTAATTTGATACATGTGTTCACCTCCTGGTGTCACCCGAAGTGCGGAATCTTCGTAACATTCAATAGGGTGGACTGCACGAGGTTATGGGTCCATGATTGAGGGGCAATCTTTGAGTTCTTTCCTTTTGTTCTCATCAGATACTTATGTAGGGAAAGCATACTGTAAACCTTCCTGTCATCGAGGTTGAAGTCGCTAAACTTCAACGTTGCAAGCTTATCATGGTCAACACGAACTGTGTGCACTTCTTTCGGAAGGTACGCAGTGACCAATGCATATTCAAAGTATTTGGGCACACTTTCTTTGTTTATTGTGTTTCTCAGAGGTGGTAGATAGACAGGTAGGATTCTTCGAGTCATCTTAGCATTCTCTAAGTCATCCTTGTGCTTAGTTCACCTTTCACGGGATGGTCCAGCTCTATGGGCAGTGGATCGAGAGGTCGATAGTGCTCTCGTTGATGATGCTTGTATACCTATAGACACTCCTCTTTCTGACATGACTCTCTCTGTCATCAAGTTGAGGAGAACTTATGTCACTGATTATTCAACTGCGGTGAGCTCGTCGGACATACGTGCTCAGGATTAAAATTATCAGGTTCACGATGGACTTAGACACTGCACTGGAATCAAAGCAAGGGTGCAATGATCACTATATGATATTCTTTCAGTCTGTGGGCGTCAAATTCTCAGTTAGCAAAAGTTTTCTCCATGCATGGTGTGAAGGGATAAGTAGGCAACTTAGTAATGGTTCTCGTGCAATGGTTATGAGCCCCTATTAACTCTTGATTTGATCCGTTATGGTGCAGTCCAACGGTTTGATGATGAACATTTATTTTTTTTATGTCCGTTTAGAGCGGAAGTCAAACAGATATATCAACCCCAATGGCTATATTGCTTTGCCATGGAGCAGTGTCATGTGTCGCTATTCTGATATCCCAATGAAGCTCCAATTATGCAAATTTTATTTTTGTGAAGTTCCCTCTTGGATCTTTTGTAACTTCCCAAGATCATCCCTCTTCTTAGTTAGCTTTCTATCCTTCTTTCTAGTGAGCTTTGTCTTGGTAGTCTCTTTTCCATTTTGATTCTTATCATCTTTTAACATAGTCACTGCACGATGTTGACATTATTTCCTAGAATTCAAGGGTAATACCTCTTCTTTATATGTAGTAAGTACTTCAGTCTTTTGTGGGTCTCCTAATGTTCTCGCAGCTTCGACATCAATTTTTCTAGTGACAACTAGATTTGATCTATTCTCCTGTTCTTCAATCAATTGTGCGATCCCTCTAGCCATGAAATATTTTAAGTCTTGCTTCTTCTGCTCCAAGGCTTCTTCTTCTTCCTTTCGTCTAGCTTGAGCTAATTCAATCCAAGATTTTCCTATTAACATGGTAAACACGACGCTGTCTTCAATAAACTTAATAATCTCAATATCTTCCTCTGTCAAAGTTCCATTAATGTTCATAGGTATCGGAGCGAGCTTCCCACATAAGTTTACAAGATTTCCTCTGAATAGTCCTATTCCTCCTAATGAAGGGATCATAGAAGGCCTTCCTATAGCTTCCCAAGTTATTTTTGTCATGATATTCACTTGTGTGTCCTCATCTAGAACATAGTCAATGTCGAAGTCCCCTATTCTTGCTTCAAGGCACTCCTTGTCTTTAAAAATATATGATAGTATAACGTCTCGATGGTCACCCAAGGTGTCTTTCCTCTGTAGTAATGCCTTATCTGATTCTTTCTGGGGTTCTTTTAAAGACTTAGTTTTTGGATCTGGCTCAGGGTTTTCTTATCTTATGTTCATACTTTCAACCTAGCAATCATTCTGGGGCAATCCAACACTTCATGGTGCATAGCCTTACATCAAAGACAACTAGGTCTTCTTCCATGGAATTCCTTAGGAGGATGTCCTAGACTTCTGCAACTATAATAGAGGGTCAATCCTCTATTTATTTTAAATGATCCCCAACCTCTCATGTACTACGCACTAGGATCGTATGAGCTAATATGCAACAATTTATTTCTAGGATCCTGTATTCATTTGTTAGTCCAAACATCTTTTCTATGCATAGGTATAAAATATATTTCATGATTCTTGTTAGATCTATTCATATCAAACCTTCTTTCATCTATTAGTTCCCTAGTTTCTAAGTTATGATAGAATCTATCAATCATACTTATATCCATACTCTAGAAATGGAAATTTTCACTTATCTTTATTTTACAGAGCACAAATCTTTCAGATCTAAAACTTTTTAACTATTCTTACCTTTATTAGAGCATAGAGATTTTCAGATGTAAAACTTTTGAACTATTCTTACCTTTATCAAAGCACAAAGCTTACAATTCTTACCTCTCGTCTTCTGATCAGAATTCTTCTCTTGAGATATGACCTTCCTCTTGGCACAAAGCTTCACAGGTCAAGTAAAATGTTGTGCACTACAGACACAAATCTATGGACAGAGATTTCACACTTTTAGATCGAATCTTTGCACAAAGTTTCTTCTTCCTTAGTTCCCAACAATCACAGTTTCAGGTCCCGACAGCAGAACCATTTGTTGGCATAGGGGCAGACCCAGGGTTCAACGCACCAACAATGCACCAACAAAACCCTAACTACCAACCCTTTTGGAAACACTTGTGAAGAAGATGAAGTCTCACCTAAGGTAGATGTAGGGGTGGTTGTAGGACTCAAGTGTCTGCAACCTTAGCTGGGACACAGATATGTGATTATAACACTTTAATAAATCAATTAGCACCTTCAGTCCCTTAATATACAATCATTATCTACTTCATTGATAAAATAGAGCCTCACAGTATTCACATTAACCTACTATATCCAAGCACTTAACATAGGTAAACAAATCAAATTAATCACCAAGCATAACCATACAGATTAGATCTAGCATTCCCACATATAATAAGCACAAAACAAGTATATCTATCCAACTACATCAAAGCACTTTAGAAAAAGAAGACATAAACTCATTAAGACAAGCACAAAGCATCATAACACATGATTTATGTGGTTCACCCCTCTCCCGGGGATACGTCCACCAACTCTTCTTATTTATAGTCTTCGGTCAATTGGTTACAAGCACAGATCCTCAAAACCCTTACTTTGCACAGGACAAAAGATTTGCGCATCTCGCTAGATCATTCTTCCTTGCGTTACAACACTAAGCCTCTGATTGTATCACATAGGGACTTGCACTCAACTCTAAAATTCTTACACAGAATGCACAAAGCCTGGATCACATAGATCCAACTCTTGGCACTTAGCATACATTACATGGATATATCATCCACTACTTCTCTATATGGACTAGACATCTATATATACATACAAAATAAGCCTAAACATGGGTAAACCCATGGGCTGACATCCCCTTCTCATTACATATTCCCAAAAACCCAAAAAGAGGCTAAAAAAGGGGGCTTAGATCCCTTGATCTCTGCTTTTTCTTGCACTCCTTCTTTGATAAGCTGTCGAAGTTCCAAAATAGGTCATCATGACCAAGAAATTCCCAAAACTTGGTCAAGCTCCAACAACCATGCAATATGACAGGAATTTCATACATGATGGGAGTAAAAATACTTATACCCTTGATAAGAATGGTTGTAAACATATAATATTGCCAATAGAAGATAAAGGAGTTAAAGAGGAGGCTAGTTCGAGCATACTTCTCATGAGTGGGAAGGAGCATTTGAAGGAAGAAGAATATTGCTAGTGTTGTGGTCTAAGGATCAAAGAGATTAATATATCTCTTGGAATGAGTTTCACAGGTGCTCATACTTATGAGGAAGTGATGCAAGAGGCATCTAGGGAAGAGGCAAAGGAGCCAAAGGTTTTTAAAATTCATAGTTTGTGTGTGATGACAAATGTAACAAAAGGGTGGTTATTAGAGACTGTCAATGAAAGGGAGAGTGGACGGTAGCCAAGTTCTGTTCAAAAGGAAAAGAAATAAGAGGAGACCTACATATTTCTTTAAAAAATTAATTCCCAAGGGGATCACTGAAATTCTATACTCACTCAATTGGAGAAGGAGTTAGAGATGCTAGATAATTGGTTAAGCCATCCAAATATTAGGGAAGACTAAAAGAGGAATGAAATCATGAAGTATAGCAAGGGGAACCTATAGGAAAGTAAAAGTCCTCAAGAAATAAAGAATAAAGAGAAGCAACCAATGGGTATCAGCAGCAAATACTTACAACAAAGAAATTTTCACGAGAGCAAGAGAGAATTGGAGGAAAAAAGTCAGCCAGAGGATATGATGGACAAGGAAACAATGGAGTTAAAAGGGTTGATAGAAAGGTTATACGAAGAGACAAGAGAAGTCTACAGTGGTAATATAAATTGAGCTCTGCAATGTATGATTTGGATACCAAGATAAAATCCAGCAACAATAGGATAACGACAAAAAAAATAATAGTAGCAAGGAAGAGAAGTAAATGGGCAACTTCAGGTCAAAGTTTAGGATCTAGGAGGACCTCAACCATAGAAGCAAGAGGTTCATGAATAGGAGCTCATGATTTTTCTCAAGAGAGGACTATGATGTAGGAGCAACATCATCATCATTCAATGAGGCAAGGTGGAGGATGACTTAACATCCAATGCAACACAGTTATTGATTGACATTCAATGAGGCAAGGTGGACGATGACTTTTCATATTTATTTATTGAATTTTTTTTTTTTTTTGCAGATGGAGTGATCTATATGTTAGATAGTTTTGACCAAATCACATTACAATAATGATATTTCGATTTTGCATTTGGAGTTTGGTTTAATGGTAATGGTAAACGACTATGGTGAGAGTTGATTTCTCTCCCTAGTTTAAGTTTTTTTCTTATGTATTATAAAACTTTGAAATTGTGAAATGTTATCTTCTTATCCATAACAATGTTATACTTCAAGAAGGATGGGATCTCTTTACACATTTCAACAAAGACTGGATGTATTTACACTTTCTTTAGAAATGATTGGATCCCTTTGCGCACTTTAATAAAGACTGTATCTCATTAAGCTTTTTATTTTTCTACCACATATCACCTTTTTCTTTGTACATTTTTTATTTTAAAATATATGCATTTATTTTTTGTATAATCACATAATGAATATGAATGTTTTTGCTAGAAACTTAATAGAGATTTAGGGATTTTTCTTAAAAAGTCCAGTATTATTCTAAATTCATTCTTAGAAAAAATCCCTTATAGGGTAGAACATGTGAGTTGATTATGAGTTCCACTTGCCAATATAGTTGATTCTACATTTTTTTATGAAAGGATCAAACAATTTTGAGACATTAAAATATCCAATGGTAAAAAGATTAGAGGTCTTGAAATTATGATTTTCATTAGTATTTTTTTATGGTGATGATTAAGCACCAAAATTAATAGATGTGCCTAACATGTGTAACCTAATGGGAAATTTAATAGAAACAATGAAATTAGAAAACTTTGACTATTATAATGACATGTGTTTTAGGAGGATTCTTCTAGGTGATTATTAAATAATCCATGATACATTGCAACTTCTTTCCATCCTAAAGGCATTTGTTGATCTCCAAAATATGTTTAGAGAAAATTGAGACCTCTTGTGATAGTAAAGCATCAAAATATCAGTTTGGATTCATTACATATTGATATTTTATGTCTCTTTATGGGTAATCAAGGTTTGTAGGGATTTGAGGTAGGTTTTGTAATCCTCCTTTGCATCTTCTCTAATGGGAAAATTATTTGAATAATTTTTTTGAAGGATTTTGTGGGCTATGGATATATGACAATTGAAAAACTTGTACTATTAGAGATATTCCTTATATTTCTAAATATTTCCTCCCTTTTTAATCTGGATTGGATCATTATATTATTTTTCATTTATCTTAGTTATTTGTATGTGTAGTGATGCAAGAGCATCACCATCATCATTCAATGAGGCAAGGTGGAGGATGAGCAAGTGAGGAGACTTTTAACTGGTTTGTATTCTAAGTATAAAGTTTCAATTCAAATTTTGAAAACCTTGTAATTAAAGTTCCCACCAGATCTTCAAGATAGAGCCATTATGAGTGCTCTAGGAAATTGTAATTCTCCTTTAATACCTGAAGGATTGTACATGTTTGAGTGTCGACTCACATATAGGTTGCAATTATCCATTTAATGTAATAAACTTAGTGGTAGGATGATTTTATTGTGATATGATCGCACTATAATAGTTTGGAAGGAAGGTTTGAGAATCCCCCTCATGTATAAATGTATGTAATTTATTTCGAGAAGTGGTTGTTGAAGAAAGATTCTTGGATAGTTGTGGAAAAATGTTGAGAGCTTCTGAAACCATTGTAAATATTTTTTGAAGGAATATAAAAGAAGATGATTTCTTTCAGATATCCGAGCATGTTTGTCTTTGAGAAGCTAGGTAATTTTATGTTGTTTATTTCTATGTATGTATGTGTGTGTGCATCTAAATAGTTGGTTGAATGAATCCTTAATGTTACTATAAGTTTCAATTTTTTCTCTTATGAAATCTTGGTGCAAGGAGTGCATAATACCCACAGAAGGAGTGCGAAGACAGAGCCATTTACACGCTCAATATGAGAGATAGTGTGATTTTGCGCCGAGAGAGTGCAAGGAGTGCACATATACTCGTTAGATTATAAAATATCAAAGGTCATTCCTATGCAAGGTGTGCATAGGGCCAACACTTCGTGAAGTGTTGAAAATTTTCCAAGGAGAGCCAGTGCAAGGAGTGCACATGAGACTTTTAGAAGTCCCAAGTTCAAGGAGGAGGCAAGTGCAAGGATTTAAAGGAGCCAAAATTTCATCTAAAGTGTTGGACAAGAGTAGGAGGAAAAGCATGGGATCTTGGAGGGCATAAGAAGTAATATAGAGGGACAAATGGTTGAGACCCTTTGAGGTTAAAGAATTCCAAGCTCATGAGAAATAACGCAACTATGGGCCAAAAGACAGTCTAGGTTCTAGACTTAGTAGAAGCGCAAGGTGTGTGTGGGTGAATTCGTTAAGTCATACATATCAAGAGAGAAGTGCAAGGTATGCGCCATAGTCTAATTCCTTTGAGTTGATAAATATCAAGAAGGACAGCGAGATTTGTTTCTCAAAAGGAAGAATTCATTTTGTTCAGAGGGTCAATAGATGAGATATGCTCGGAAGGAATCAATATCTCTCATAATCATTAGATCTGTGGAAGGAGCATTGTCATTAATATTCTCAGTCCTTTGGACTTCGCCACTCCAGAGAATTTGAAGGGTTGTTGCAAGAGTATGCCAAAACCCTGAAGCTCCAAAGCCTTTAGTATATCCTCACCATTGAAGACAGGTGTATGTGTTGAGAGATCAAAGGATTTCATAGTACAACACTTGAGAAGATCTAGGGTGTAATTCATTTTGGTAAAAAACCTGAAGGCATGAAGGTCAGAGTCTATCTCGACCCTCTACGTGTTCATAGTTTGGTACTCTGGAAGGTTGTTGGTTAAATATATGAAAATATTTGAAGTCCTGGAGCCTAGAGTAGTTCTAGACTATAGACCTAGAATGGAGCAGAATCGTAGATCCTAAGGCGTTTGGAAATTCAGCATTCAGTAATTCAAAGGGAATTGGGTTTCAAGGCATGAAAATCCCCAAAGCCGGGAGCCAGGAATAAGTGTAGACCATTGATCTGAGGAGGATGCCAAATGTCTAATATAAAATTTCAGATTTCACTTATTTAGAGGTATTTTACATCAAAACAGGGAAACATACCAAATCATGGAACCCTGGAATTTGTATGAACCACAGATCATGATGTGTAACATGAGTCGTTGATCCCCTCCTTTGTTTGACTATTTGAAAATTCAAAATTCAGGGGAATTGTAGTGTGTTGGTGTCAAAAATCTTGAAGCCCAGAGCTATGAAGTTCCTGAGTTCTTGTCGTTTAAAGGTTTAGCCTACAGTTTTGGCTCGAGGTCACGTGGATTTATTCATTGAAGTAATAATACCCTCGTGAACATGCATTTTTGTGCAGGGAAAAGGGAGAAACGGCATGTGGTATCAAATTATAAGGGTTTAGCAAGGACCTAAAAGATAATTTATTTCCTTGTGAGAACGATCCTTAGACTGAGAGGTTGTGTGATCCCCTGGGAGTGGTGGGTGTTTTCATTAAGTGGTATCAGAGTGCAAAAATGATTTTTTATGATGCCATCAGGTGGTATCAAAGTGGGAAATAAGCTTTGTGAGAAAAATAAAATTTAGAATCATGTCACCGAGAATATGGTAAAACATACGTATGTTTTGGACATCAATGATTTCCTTATATTTTCATGGAATCACCATGACAATTAATCACGTGTATCAAAGAATCTTATTCATTAATCATTTAATTATCCATGTGTGAATCATAGCCATACACGTATCCAATTATCAATGGAAATAACAAAAAATTGAGTATTCTGAGTCATTACATAATTATATTTAAAATGACTTAGAGAATTCAAAATTTGAGTGTGCTCCAAAGAAATATTTATTTCTAAAGTCAAGGGAATAAAATGAATGAAAGTTTAAGGAAAAGAGTGCATATCTATTGTCATAAATCCATAGCTCAAAAAATTATCCATAAGGGTATTCAACAAGTGATTCTATAAAATATCAAGGATTTTTCAGCATAATGATTAAGGTCATTACAAACATATACTCATAAAACCACTCATCACAATTTCCTAGGTTATACCCAATTGACAATAGCATTCCTTATCTATTAAATACCTAAAAATCATATACAAAGGGGAGGATATGAAATATGCAGCTCAATACAAATGCTAATGAACTTGAATATGGAAGCATCATTTTAGGATCAAGATCAACTTCCAAATGCTAATAAATAATCCTTTCATGCCCCAAATTTTATGGAACCATATCCACTAACCTTCTTTGTAAAATTGTTTGAGTAGATATTTGGAAACACTCATCAACTAAAGGACTAACAATATTTACCTTATGTTCCCCATTTATCATTTCAATAGTTCAAAAGTAACCCAAAGGAGATGGATCCATGTTTCATCCTATATTGAGTAGTAAAAGAAAAATTATATAGTTCCCTTTTGGAAATACTATTATTCAAAGTAGGATGCAAACATATTGGAAGTGATACTCAAGTTTCTTAAATTATAAAATAGGTACCATTTTTGTTTCTTCTCATATCATTTCAATAGTTTAATGGTTTTGATGAGATATTTACCGTCATCAAAATCATGGCTATTACCTCCAAATAGAGGTGGAAAATTAGTCATTGGAAAATTATCAAAATAAAAAAAATAGAATAGATCTCAAATATTAGAATAAATGTTTATGAAATTTTACCTTAAGATTAGAGAAAATGAAGCATCTTAATTATAAGTTTTGGTGTCAACTATCCTTATAGTGCATTAAAATTATCAATAACAAATCATCCCCATGTCATTTATGACATGGAGTGACTCTCTTGGCATAGACCTAAGGAATTTCACAACCAAGTGATCCCATACATAAAACTATTTGTATAACCACTTTCATGGTTTTCTTGACATGAGGCATGGACTAATCCATCCTAAATGTTGTATCTCGTTAATCCTTAAGATTACAACTATTGTTTAGCCCAAGAAAATCTCAATGATAAAGGAAAAGTATATAATGGCTAGACCAACCTACAATGATTTGATCTTGATCTCAATGGAAAATATGTAAATAGAAAACAATTCACCTAAGTTTATAATTAACTTTCATAGTAAGTGGAACTCAAAGAAATGATCAACTTTCCCAATAAGGGGAACTCAAAACAAGCTTTACACTATGATTTCATCGTAAAAATGTAATGTAACTCTCTTCATGATGATTTCATTTTAATAATGTAATGTAAGCGGCAACATTAACATGATCAAAGTTTTTTTTAGATATAAAGCTACATCAACATATCACATATCAATGATTGAGATATTGCACACTTCTAATTATAAAAATTGATATTTTACATAGAATAAATGACACTCATATAACAAGGAATTTAAGATATGTGCAAACTATCAATATGTTTTAAACAACTAACAATATAATATTTTAAACAACTATCGATATAATATAAAATGTACAAAGAAAAAAAATTAATAAATTCTTACAAACTAAACCAATCAAATGTTTAACCAATCCAATCTTAAATATGTGAAAATGATCTTCTTTCATAATATCTTGAAAAAGCTTGCATTTTTCAATTCTTTATACTCAAAATCAGAAATCTCTATCCAAATTATGAAATGAAATGGTACTATATCATATCATATCATAACCTAGCATATCTTATCCCAACCTAACCTAATGTAGAATAACCTAGCATATCCTAACCTACCCCAACCTACCCCACCTTAATCTATCTTAGCTTAACCTAGTCTAACATTATTTAATTCTAGCCTAGGATAGACTAACCTACCCTACCCTAATCTAGCATATCCTGACCTAACCTTACATAACTTATGCTACCCTAGCCAAACCTATCTTAGGTTATGCTAACTTAGTCTAGACTAACCTAACCTAACATAGCCCACCCTAGAATAACTCAACCTAGCCTAACCTAGCCTAACCTAACCTACCTATCCTATCCTTTTGTGACATATCCTGCATAGCCTCCCTTACCTAGTTTATCCTACATCAAACTATCCTAACCTATCATGGCCAATCTTACATGTCCTAGGCTAGCCTAACTTAGCCTACATTACCATAACCTAACCTAGCCTAGCTTATCTTATCTAGCCAATTCTAGCATAGCTTAACCTAAGATAACTTGATATATATAGCCTATTCCACCCTACCCTAACATTTCTTAACCTAATCTAACATATCCTAACATAGCCTCGTCTAACACATCTTAGCCTAGCCTAACATCAATCTAACCAATCCTACCTTATGGTAATCTAGGATAAGTTATCCTATCTATCCTATCCTACTCATTCATATCTTAGACAATCCCATGCTACCATACCTTTTCCATGCATAACCTAACATGTCCTAGCCTATCTTAAATTATCCTATCCCCTCCTAACATATTTTTCTCTACCTTAACCTTACCCTTTCCTAACCTACCCTACCTTAGCCTACCATATTCTAACCTATTCTAACCTAGCATAACTTATCCTACCCTAAACTTACATGACCTAATATAATATAGACAAATAACCTACACTACCCTAACCTACCCTAGCCTACACTATCCTAACCTAACCTATTCCACACTAGTATACACTAGTCTAGCATATCCTACCTTATCTTACCCTAACCTACCCTACTTTACCCTAGCTTAGAGTAAACTACACCAGTTTAAGCTTAGCCTAACCTTTTCTATGTGATGATACCCAATCTTGGCTTATATTGAGCACGCTAAACTACTCTATCCAAGGTTATCCTAGCTTAGCTTGACCTAACCCAACCCTATCATAAATTAGCATAGCCTACACTAGACTACCTTAGCCTAACCTAGCCAAGCCTAACCCAAGCTACACAATCCTATCTAAGAATATGCTAGCCTAACCCAATCTTATCTTACCCTAAAATAGCTTAGCCTAACCCAACCCTATCCTACCCTAAGTTATCCCTGCTTAAATACTACCCTAACTTAACTCATCCCCACCCAACCTAACTTAGCCCAATCTAACTTGGCCTAGCTTGTCCTAACTTATCATACACTAATTTAACCTAAACTACATTAATCTAGTCTATTTTATCATACCATAACCTATCCTATCCTAACATAAACCTACCCTACCAAAACCTTACCTTCCCTAACCTAACCTAACCTAACCTAGCCTAGCCTAAACCTAACTTATCCTAGAGTAACCTATCTTATCCTACCTAACCCTACCCTAAACTAGCCTAATATAACCTACCCTATCCTAACCTAGTATAACCTAGCTAGCATAGCCTAGCCTTCCCACCTCTCCTTTAACCTACCCTACTCTCCCTTGCTTAACCTGACTTAACCTAACCTACATAGACTAATCTAACCTAGCCTAGATAAACTAACATTTCCTATCTTATCCTACCCTTCAACTTCAATCTATGTCTAAATCCCTAAGCCTAAGCCTAAGCCTAATCCTACTTCATCACACATCTTTAAATATTATACTCCAATCCCTAAGCATAAATCCTACACCCAAGCCTAAATACTATGCCCAAGCCTTACATAATATGTAAAATGAGAATAATTCTTTGGATAAATTTATAACCTAATTACTCAATCCATTTTTTAATATGGATTAAAAAATCACATATCCATTACATCATTTCAAGTAAAAATTACATATTTACAAAAGAGGTCTCGAGCCAACTAATTATTTACAAAATAAAAGTGTTATTTTTATATGTTTTATATGTAATTTATTGAGTGGAAGTTTATATAAATTTTATATGCTTTAATGTACACATTTATGCATGATTTGTATGTTGTTAGCAATACATGTGTGTTCATATGTAGATCATATTTATTGATTAATTGCTATCAGAGAGGAAAACATCTATGTGGCAAGGACCAACATGGGGATGGGGATTGTACATTATACTACAAACCCTAAAATTAAATCCTACACCCAAGCATAAATCCTATGCCCAAGCCCCACATAATACTTCAAAATGAGAATAAATCTATGGAAATATTTATAATCCAATTACTCAAATCGATATTGACCTAACCTAACTTAACCTAGCCTATCCAAACCTAGCCTAGAATAAAATTCCTTATCCTATGTAACCCTACCTTACCCTAACCTAGCATAACCTAGCTAGCCTATCCTGCCATTCCCTCCTTTTCTTTAACCTACCCAAGTGTAGGATAGCCTAACCTACCTTGGCCTATCATAACCTACCATAACGTATCCTAGCCTTTCCTATCCCATTATCACCTAGTCTAGCCTGCCATAAATTTCTTAAACTAGCCTAAACTACCATAACCTATCCTCTCCTAACTTACCCTAGCTTACTCTACCAAAGGGTAGCTTATAATGTCCTACACTAGCCTAACCTACCCTAACTTAACCTCATTTTTCCTCACCCAACCATATCACCTAAACTACGTTATCCTATTCTATAATATCCTATTTTATCCTATCCCAACCTATCGTTACATATCCTAATATTCCCTCGCTAATCCTAACCTCTCCCGGGCTCACCTAACCCAGCCTAGCTTTTCCCATACTAATGTTACCTACCTTAGTAAACCCAAACTTAGTTTATCTTATCATATCGTAAGCCTACCCCATAATAGCCAAACATAGCATTGCATAGCCTACTCTATATTAATGTACCCTGAAATATAATAGTTGAACCTATCCTAACCTTGATTAGCTTAATCTATCCTAACTTAGCATAGAAAAATGCAACCCTCAT
Source organism: Picea sitchensis (assembly GCA_010110895.2). Classification (NCBI taxonomy): domain Eukaryota; kingdom Viridiplantae; phylum Streptophyta; class Pinopsida; order Pinales; family Pinaceae; genus Picea; species Picea sitchensis. Next base: position 169,435 of record SNQJ01S0000055.1, read on the forward strand.
CCTAACCTAGACAAATTAAGAATAAACTAGCCTACCCTACCCTAACCTAACCTAACCTACTCTAAATCATCTTATCTTATCCTAGCCTAAAATGTTCCTAACACTAGCCTTGTCTATCCTAACCTATCATAACCTAGGCTATACTAACCCTATATTTCCCTACCTTACTGTAACTTAGCCTAATTTAGCATAGCCTAGGCTAGGACATCCTAACTTAGATTATCTTTTCAATCCTCATTTATGATAGCCCAATCTACAGTAGCCTACCATAACCTACCCTATCCTAATTTGACTTACCTTGACCTACCCTACTCTATCATAGTCTACCCTAACCTAACCTCAACTAGACTATCCTAATCCACCCTAGACTAGCCTATCCTATCCTAGCCTAACCTCGCCTAATTTCACATAACCTAGATTACCCTAGCCTATCCTACCCTACCTTAAACTTTTCTAATCTATCCTAATCTATCCTAGCTTAGCTTAGTGTACCCCATATTAACCTACATAAACATACCTTACCCCACTCTATCCTAGTTAAACAACACTTTCATATTCTACAATATGTTATTTCAGCTTAGGCTAGCCTAGCTTAGCCTAGCCTAACCCAACATATCTTATCTTATCCTACCATACCCTACCATACCCTACTCAAACCTAACCTATCCTAGCCTAGTCTAACCTAACCCAAACCTACCCTACCCTAAATTATCCTAGTGTATTTTATCCAAGCCCACCCTACCTAAGCCTACCCTACTATAGCCTAGCTTAGCCTAACTTACCTTGGCCTATCCTATTCCGGCGTAGCTGCACCTTGTTTATCCTAATATAGCATGGTCTAACCTAGTTTAGGCTAACCTAGCCTAGCTTGTCCTATTATAGGTAAGCCCATATTAGCCAAACCTACACTAACCTTACCTAGTCCAAACTAACCTAGCCTATCCCAACCGAGTCTAGCATTTTCAGACCTAACATAGCCTATCCTAGCCTACCCTAGTCTATGCAAATACACCCTACCCCAACCTAATCTTGTGTAGTCTACGCTAACTTAATCTACCCTAGCCTAAACTACTATATTATAACTTAGCATAGCTTACCATAACCCAAGCCTAACGTACTATATTATAACTTAGCATATCCTACCCTAACCCTAGAGAAAGCTACTATATTATAACTTAGCAAGCCTACCCTAACCCTAGCCTAGGCTATCCTAACCTAGCCTATATTAGCCCAACCTAACCTAGTCTAGAATAACCTAGCATATCCGAGCTTACCCTAACCTATCCTATCTTAATATATCTTAGCTTAACCTAATCTAACATTATTTAGTTCTATCCTAGGCTAGACTAACCTACCCTACCCTAATCAAGCATATCCTAACCTAACCTTACATAACTTATTGTAACCTAGCCCAACCTAGCCTAGGTTAGCCTAACTTAGTCTAGACTAGCCTAAACTAACATATCCTACCCTAGCGAAACTTAGCCTAGCCTAGCCTAGCCTATCCTAACCTAACCTACCTATCCTATCCTTTTGTGACCTATCCTACCTAGCCTACCTTACCTAGTTTATCGTACATCAAACTATCCTAACCTATCCTAGACAAGATTAGCTATCTTAGGATAACCTAACTTAGCCTACATTGCCATAACCTAAGCTACCCTGGCCTATTCTTGCATATATTAACCTAAGATAACTTGATATACATAGCCTATTGTTGACAGGCGAAATTGAATGCTCGTCAACTGGAGGAGTGGATCCGGTCCAGGGTTGTCTAAATAACCCAAGCCATTTGGGTTGATCCACCCCGACAGGTTTAGAGGCTCTGTTTGCCGATCTAAGTCCTAGGAAAATGAAAGAAAACTAAACTAAAGGAACTAATCTAAAAGAAAAACAAACAATTGCAACAAACTATACAGAAATTTAAAGCATATATATAGTTTACTAACTAATATTATACAATAATAATTCTATGAGATCAAACATTCAGCTATCAACAGAATTAAATCTTAATTACAAATGTACAGTATTTACAAAATACAAATTTTAATTGAAACTTACAAAAATCATTTGTAAAATAACAACAAAGCTATTATTTTTTGATTTTTAAAATTTTTATGAGAAAGGGATAAAGTTAAAATTGTCTAAGCTAAGCAATTAAAATAATAATCCTAACTATAAATCTGAACTATATATATCTATCTAAACTACTTAAATAACACTAATAAGCTAACCTGTAATAACACTTTCCAATTTGTCCCGTGCAAAGTATCTGATTCAGTTGTTCGATGGGAGGAAACCTGCACCAGATTTTCCACAAGATTCTTGTATACAGGAAGCAACAGTGCTCTTTGAATATAAATGGCAGGACAAACAAGACATAAAATGATAGCAATTTTAAAATTTAAAAATCATCACAATTAGATAAACCCGTATGCAAAGATCTGTACAAAATGATTCATTTAACGAAGAAGATAAACCTTTAATTCATTAAATTGAAAAAACGTAATTGTTGTACTTTAAAATAAGAGATATCAGATATGGACAACATATAAGCCAAATCACATCAACCTGGAATGAATTATGATAGCTAAAGTAGTCGATAATTGATTGCAAACTGATATGAAGAAAACTTGAAATAAAAGTTTGATATATTGAAATCTAAAGCTATTACGAAACATCCACTTTCATCCCAGTTGGTATCATCATAGTTCCAAAGTCTTTCTTCTCCCAACAGTGATGGATTCATTACAAAAATAAATGAGTATATAAAAGTCATAGGGTAAAACATCCGAGAATTATCAAAAACAATTTACAAGAAATCTGGGAACAATCTCTCAAGTCTCTATTTCTGCCTATGACTAACAACTTACAACAAAACTATATCACAAAAAGTGTGTTCTAAACTGCCACAACATGTCCAATTTGCCATTGAAATTCGTAGGTACCTGTAGGTGGACAATAATAGACAAGTTTAGACAATGTTCAGCTAAAAATCATAAAAAAATCCAACTTTTATGACTAGCTAACATAATCAAATGATTCTGTAGTTGGTCATATTTGCAAACAGAGTTTTATTGCATCAATGCTATCACAACAGAACTAGATATGATTTATCCAACAACAAAATCATTTTTTCTAATTCAAAAACAAACCAAATCGTTTATGAATCAATTCAAAACTAATGAAATCGTATTCAAACAAAACATAGCTATATTTGATTTAGCAAACAAATCTTTTGATACTAATTCCACGCAAACACAATAGTTTATGCGAATTCTAAACTATAAAAATCGTTTTTGAATCAATACAGCCAAAACAGAACTACATCAAACTAATTCAGAGAAAACAAAAAAAAAAAAGAAATATATTTGATTTGAGCCAACAAAATCGCTTATTCTAATTTAAGAAAGACAAAATCATGCTAAAATTTAAACAAATCATACCAGCCATTTGTTGGAACCAAAAGTCACTCCTAGATTGCTTGCAGGAGCAGAGCCTGACACCCATTTAGTTTAATGTCACGATTTGTTTAAAGGGGTGATCAAATGGAGGAAAACTCAGAACAATATCGTCTCAACTCAGAAACTAGGCCAGGTATGCATGGACGAGTGAGGTCTTGACAAACTTCAAACAGTGAGATGCAATAAAGTGTGAGTAGGGGGAAGACTTGCATGAGAAGAGTGCGAAGGTCTATCATAAAAATCTGGTTTGTAACACACTGGAGAAGAAATCACTCGAACGCAAGATCCTCTTACATTTAAACACAGAAGACCAGAGAATACAATAATATCATAACAAATACTTTATCATAACATAACTACAACAATCCATGCAAATCCTTCGATAATGGACTCTCTGGCATAAGACAAAACATAGATGGAAAAGGAGAACTGTTTGTTATAAACCAAGAAATCTCAAACATAGAGGCATAACCAGGAAACCAGAATGGTCATGGAAACTTTACAGTTGGGAGCTTCGCTCTACCATCGATAGATACAAAAATGAAGAAAATGCCTACATATACTCAAACTAGCAACAACAACAAAATCGAGACGTAGCATTGAAGGCTTTGCATTTGCATGGCTTCTGACACTCTGCAACTGCAATCTTTGAATGGTCGTGCAACTTATGGCAGACGCGATCGATCTTCTGACAGTTTTATCGGTGACTCGACATGCCTTTAATTCATTGTCAGACTTTACCATTATGGCAGAGACGATGTCTAACCACCACCAACCGATTCAATAACTGCTTTCTTGGGATTGAAGACGACCTGGAAAACTCAACATTTTGGGATGTGGAAGACCCCTCACGCTGCCAACTGGAATAACTGAATGGCTTGATGGGTAGGCATGGAGGTGAGCGTGGAGAATGGGGCGCATGATAGGAGTGATGGCGTCGTATTATGAGGGCGTGGAAGAAGTGGCGAGGTGTGGGAAGAGTGACAGAGGACGGTTCATGGCAGAAGACATCAGGCCGAAGGGGGGGGAAGTCGAGAGATAATGAACCCACTTTTGGTGAGAGGCTGATGTGGAAAGGAGTGGGACACATGGAAAATGACAAGTGGATGATGAGAAGGAAGGTTTACCATGCGGACCAGAGAGTGGAGGCAGGTGGGTGACACACGGCAGCAGAAGAATGGTGGTTCTGGAAGATGGCAAGACGGGAGAAGGGCCCACGCTGGCTAAACACAGAGCGACTGAGAAGGACGGGGTTGTGTAAGCGTCGTTGATCCAGGCGCTAAGATCTCGGTTGTCTAAAAGCTGCATCCACGATTCCGGACCCCCCCCCCTCCTCTTAAAGGTAGAAAGGCAGGGGGGTCCGGAATTTCCTTTATCACTGTTGATCCAGGCGCACTGATCTGGACCATTGGAGAGGTGCGCCCCCGATTCCGGACCCCCCCCTCTTCAAGGTAGAAAGGCGGGGGGCATCTGGAATTCCATATGCGTTGTTGATCCGGGCACACGAATCACTGCCGCTCGGACTTGCTCGTTATTTACCCCGGGCGCATTATCACCCAAAACTTAGGACAAGTGGGTTTTTGACCCATTCTTTTGCATTCTAACCCCCTTACAAGAAATATCGCTAACATTTGGCTCCATGGGGGATAGAGTCGTCGCTGTGATGCTCTAAGATTTCTTTTGCAGATTCAGTGCCTTTGTTGTTGGGCTATGGAGTCATTTATTAGGCCGAAAACAAAACACAAACAATGTTTACAAAACAAAACAAAAGAGCCGACTGCGGATCACAAAAAACATTTTTTCAAGAAATTCCCATTTACTGGGCTGCTAAACACTTCTTTACCTTCCAGATCTTGCAACCTGTAAGTGTTGTTTGAAAATACTTCAAAGATATTGAAAGGCCCGAACCAAAGGGCATCAAATTTACTATGTTTTCCCTTTTCCTACCTGGGTGCATCCCATTTGAGCACCAGATCACCCTGCTTGAATCCTTTCTTTTTTCTCTTCCTGTCAAAAGCCTGCTTGATCTTCTGTTGATGATTGTAGTCTCTGTCCGTGACCTGTTCTCTGATTTGCTGCACTTCCACCATCTGATGAATCCTTCTGATCACATGATTATTTTCTCCTTCAAAGTCCTGGAGGAAATTTGCCACGGGTAAGGCGAGCTGAGTGGGGAAAACAACCTCTATTCCATAAACAAGTTGGAAGGGTGAGAGGCCCAGGGATTTCTTGGTTGTCACCCGATCAGCCCAAAGAGAAAATTTGAGCTTTGAGTCCCAGGCCCTTTTATTGTCCTCCAGTAGCTTCTTGATGAGCTTCATTAGGATTTTATTGGAGGACTCTTCCAGTCCGTTTCCTTGAGGATAGTAGGGGGTGAAGTGGATCAGTGCAATTTGGAATTGTTCACAGAATTTGACCAGAGGCTCAGACCGAAAGGGAGAGGCATTATCAGTGACAATTCGGCTGGGGCAACCAAATCTGGATATAATATCTTCTAGGAAGCTGATAATCACTTTGTGAGAAGTGCTTCTGGTAGGGACCGCTTCTATCCATTTGGTGAAGTAGTCGGTTGCAGTTAGAATCCATCTGTGTTGGCCACTTGAGGGAGGGTGAATTTCCCCGATGAAGTCCAACCCCCACTGCTGAAAGGGTGCCGAAACTACCATAGGCTTTAATGGTAGAGATTTGAGCTGCTGCTTTCCTGAGAATTTCTGGCATTTAATGCAAGCTCTGATCTCCTTGCAGACATCAGGAAATAAGGTGGGCTAGTAATACCGAGCTCGGAGGATCTTATGAGCTGTGGTTTTCCAAAAATGATGACCTCCACAGAGACCGCTATGGAATTCGAATATAACCTTTTGGGCCTGTTGTGGGTCCAGACATCTCAGTAATACCCCCCTGGGGGTCTTTCCAATACAAGGCTTCGTCAATGAGGCAATATCTGACCGCTTCGAGCTTTAAATCTCTTGCCTTTCTTTTTTCAATCCCATCTGGAGGCCTCAATTCTTGTAGAAAATAAAAGATATCCTTGTACTAGGGGCATGCTGCTAGTGGTAAAGCTCTTTGGGAAATCTTGTTGGATGACTCAACTTGTTCGTTGATGAAATTGATTCCCAAGGCTCTGCAATTTGACTCGGCCAACATCTTGGCTAAACCCTGCCCCTTTATCATCTTGGTGGGCTTAATCTCCAGATAAAACTCTATGATATTGGCGATCCATTTACCTCTTTTTCCATCTATGTCAGGTTGTAGAAGAATGTCCTTCACAAAAGCTGAAGGGATATATGCAGTGATCTTTGAATGCAAGACATAGACTCTGAAAGATTTGAGAGCTTTCACCAAGGCATAAGCCTGCTTCTCCATGATCTCGTACCGGAGCTTTGCATCCCTCAATGCCTTGCTAAAGAAAGAAATAGGTTGTTCTCCTCCTTGCTCATTTTTCTGCAACAAAACTGTCGCTACTGTATCACAGGAAGCAAAAGAAAATATCAGAAAATCTTTAGAATAATTAGGACTGATTAGCACAGGAGCCTCAATCAATGGCTTCCTTATTTGGGCAAAAGATTCCCTGGGTTCAGCAGTCCATTTTACTTCATTCCCCTTCTTGAGCATGGTTGTGATGTGTTTCACCAGCTCAAAAAAATTTGAAACAAACCTCCTCAGAAAATTAATCCTTCCCAAAAATGCCTGAACCTCTTTCTTGGATCTGGGAAGTGACAGGGTCTGAAGTGCTTCTACCCTGTCAGGGTCAATCCTCACTCCCTCTGCTGACACTATATGGCCTAATAGTTTCCCTTCTTGCATAGAAAATAATGATTTCTTGGGATTCAGGGAAAGGCCAAACCTGCGACACTTCGAAAAAACTCTCCTCAGATGGCAGCGGTGCTCTTTGTCAGTCTTGGAAAAGACTGTTATGTCATCTAGGTAAATCACCACAAACTTATCTTTTTATCCGATGAAGGCAATGTCCATGGCTCGCTAAAATGTTTCTCCTACATTCATTATCCCGAAAGGCATTTTGGTATACATGAATGTGCCCCAAGGAGTAGTGAAGGTTGTTTTTTCCCTGTCTTCAGGCATGACTAATATCTAATTGTAGCCAGAGAAACCATCAATCATGGATATTCTTGAAGCATCAGTGACCTTCTCCAATATGTTCTCCATGTTGGGCAGGGGGTAATTATCTTTCCTTGAGCTCCTGTTCAGGTTTCTGAAATCAACACAGAGTCTGATTTCACCACTTTTCTTTCTTACTGGGACCAAATTGGCCACCCAGTTATAATATCTCAAGGGGACAATGATCTGGGCATCCAACAACTTCTTCACTTCCCTCTCCATGACAGGTAGCAGCATGGGATTTATCTGTCTTAGCTTCTGCTTGAATGGCCTAGCCTCTTCTTTTAGTGGGATCTTGTGCTCAATAACTGATGTGTCATATGTCTTGAGGTCTTCGTAGGTCCATGCAAACACATCAAAAAACTCCCTCAGCAACTCAGTATATTCAGCCCTCTGCTCCTCGATCAAACTCCTTGACAACTTGACAAACTGGGGCTTCTCTGGTGTGCCTATGTTGCACTCAGTTGTGTCAGTGTCATCACCTGAAATTATACCCTTTACTGCCACATCATTTCCATCAAACAACCTTTCTAATGGGATTAGTCCTTTCGGTATGGGGTTGCTTGGTAGCTGTATAATCTGGTGGTCAGCAATTTTATTCAACAACTCTCCAGGGTGACGGTCAGGTTCTCCTCCAATGTCAGGATCCTCATCTATGTGCAATGCAGAAAAGCCCTCAACAAATTGAAGAAACTTTTCGATCTCTTGATCATCCTCAAATACCTTCCAATGCTTGACATTGTCCGGTATAGAGGGTCTGTATTTTATTTCAACATTGGATTCGACAGTGGGCAGCGCATGAACTTCGAACAAACTGGCCGTGAAAGCCAAAAAGTCGGCTGGGGCATTTTCTTCCCTTGGAATGTAGGAAATGTTAAAAGCCAAGAAAAAATTATTAACAAGGTCCCATACCTCGTTCCTGTAATTCCTGAGACGAGGATGCTTGGCTTGATAAAAAAATTTCACCTACTGGACAATTAATTCTGCATCCCCAAACACAACCATCTCCTTAATTTCCATTTCCTTTGCAGCTCTTAATCCTAGAACCAGAGCTTCATACTCTGCCATGTTATTGGTGACTTCAAATTCCAGCTTGTATGACAGAGATATGGTCTCTTGAGAAGGGGATATGAATACCACCCCGACACCTGCACCCATACTAGAAGAAGCTCCATCAAAGAACATATTCCAAACAGAGGTGGTTGGAGGGGGCATTTCTTGATTTAGAATGGCCTGCTTTCTGATCTCCAAAGGGGCCTCAGGAGTCTCAGTGGCCTGTAACAAGCTAGACCCTAAGTCAGTGTCAAGTGAAAATATGGGGTGATTAATGGGGTTTGCTTCATCACTGACAATGTAAGCTAGCTGGGCTTCTCTGTATAATCTCTTGTGTTCCCCTCCAAAGACTGGAATGGTGGAATATGTGAGATCCATATGTAATGTCCCTCCAAGTCTCTTAATCCAAGACCTTGACAACAACATGCCAAACTTGGGGGGAACATCAGCCACTACAATATCCATAACCATACTTTTCATGGGCAGCTGAAACAAGGAGACTACCAGGTCCTTGATGACTCCCAAACAGTGAACCCTCCTGGAGTCAAAAGAATAGAGGTCATGATAGGCTTGGGTGACTTCTAGTCCCAACTCTTCCATGACAGTTTTGGGCATGAGGTTGTGAGAGGCCCCTGAATCCATAAGGAAATTATGCAACACTTCGTCATGTATGTTCAGGGATGTGTAGAAAGGAGGGGATGAATCATCTCTGTATTCTACCATGGGACCTAGGACAACTGCAGGCCTTTCATATTGGAGGTTTATGGAGTCTGTGAGAGGGTATGAGGCTTCATATTTCAACAGATCAGAGAAGAATTTTTTGAATTCATCATGTTTGATCAACTCAGTGAGGGGCACAGGGATTCTGATCTTCTGAATCTCATGTTCGAAATTGAAAGGAGATATAGGCTTTGGGATTTCTTTAATTTCAGGAACATGATTATGGACAATGGGAGAGAGAGGTTGAGCCTTATTACCTCTATGATTTTCTTCTACTTCATTAGCAGTCTTCTCTGATCTAGTTGAATGCTCCGGAGAATCATGTATTGCTACCGTTTTGTCGGATCTCAGGTTATACCTGCCTCGACCACCGCTAACCTTGTCTTCTTTGCTCAATTCATTTAGCTGACTGTTCATGAGATACTCCTCGTATGATGATTGAGTCAGATGAGGGAAAGGAGGAGTGACTTCTAAGCAGTGGATTTTAGGTTCAGGCTTGTATGCTTCCCGTTCTTCATCAACCACAAAATTTTTCTGAAAGGGAGCCTGAATTCTCTGGTCGTCTCTGTCTCTTTCCTTTTCTCTGTGCATAGTTGGAGGAGTAAAATTATTTGGCCTTCTGAAACCTCCTCTGTTCTCGGTGCTCTGAGGGCCCTTGTTCATTTTTTTCCTTTCCAGTTTCCATCTCTCCATATTTTCCTTCAGAAATTTCATCACCTGGGTCAGCTCATTTACTTGAGGGTGAGGCAATGATGGGCCAAAAGTTGAGGCTTCTGATTTTCCCTTTCTTCTGTCTACGTCAGCCCTGTTCCCCAGTCTCCAGTCTATCCGCTGATAATATATTTGATTCCACTTCTATAGCTGTATCTTACATTTGAGCTAAGGAGGTGGCTCTTCTTTCTCTCAATAGAAGACAGAAATCAGGGTCAAATGCACCAGCATAGGAAATCTGAGCAGAGGCTTCAGAGGGATTTATCTCTGCAAGGATCTTATTGTACATCTTATTAAATCTTTTGGAGAAGTCCGAGACAGAATCTCCTTCCATCTTCTTCAAAGACCCAAACTATGTCATGTAATATATGTAATCTTTCCTATCTCCCCACTGCCTCAGGAAAACATTATCCAGGGCTTCAATGCCAACAATAGACCCAGGGGCCAATCCCCTGAACCATTTCCTCACCTCACCATCCAAGCTCTGGACAAAGACTCTCATCCAGACATCTTCATTCTCAATGTTCAGATTGTCTGCATAACTGTAGAAAGCAGCCAGGTGCTCTTCTGCAGTTATGTCTCCTTCTCCCGCAAACTTGGGCATGTATTTCAAATAGTCTCTAGAAGGGAGAGGGTTCATAGGATGGGGTAGGATTAACGGAGCATATCTAGCAGCGACTATAGCATCCATTCTATGCAGAGGGGGATTAGCACCAGCCATAGGGATATTAGGTGGAGGAGAACTCATAGGAGAAAAGGTGTGAACGAGAGATGCCGGAAAAGAGGTTCTCACAGGGGACGATGGGGAAAACAGAGAGAGGTCTAAGGGACCTAAATGTGCAGATGTTTTTCTTTGTGCAGTAGTAGAAATAAAAGGATGGGTGGTGAAACCTCCTAAGGCCTGAGGTCCGCACTGAGGCACAACTTCCAGGGAGGGGGGAGTGACAAGGATCTCTCCCTCTGATACTAGACCAGGAGGAGGAAACTCAGCAGGAACACTCCCAAAATTTAGAAAACGGGAAACCTTAGAGGAAGGACGACTAGGAAGTTGAGAATAAGAAAATGGAGTTTTTACGGAAGGAGGTGGGGAAATACCTAATTCGGAGGCAAATCTTTCTCTTTGAGAGGAATTCCCCTTTCTTCCAATCACCTCCAAATTTTCTTTAGGCACGAACAGGGGTAGCTGTGGATGCGACCGCATGTGTCTGCCACTGGAAGCCACAACTAATCGAACGAGTTCGCCGCAGTGGAGTCATCACAATGGATTCGCCAGGTGCACAGTAGTAATCTTCAAGTTCTGATATCTGATGCACCTTCAGAATCAGTTGATCGTTGTAGTTCAATCCCAGGGAAAATATTCAACCTCGTCCCCAGCAACGGCGCCAGAAATGTTGGAGCCAGAAGTCACTGCTGGATTGCTGGCAGGAGAAGAGCCTGACACCCATTCAGTTTAATGTCACGATTTGTTTAAAGGGGTGATCAAATGGAGGAAAACTCATAACAACATGGTCTCAACTCATAAACTAGGCCAGGTATGCATGGATGAGTGAGATCTTGACAAACTTCAAACAGTGAGTTGCAATAAAGGGTGAGTAGGGGGAAGACTTGCATGAGAATAGTGCGAAGGTCTATCATAAACATTCGGTTTGTAACAGACTAGAGAAGAAAGCATTCGAACGCAATATCCTCTTACATTTAAACACAGAAGACCAGAGAATACAATAATGTCATAACAAATCCTTTATCATAACATAACTGCAACAATCCACGCGAATCCTTCGATAATGGACTCTCGGGCATAAGATGAAGCATAGATGGAAAAGGAGAACTGTTTGTTATAAACCAAGAAATCTCAAACACAGAGGCATAACCAGGAAACCATAATGGTCATGGAAACTTTACAGTTGGGAGCTTCGCTCTACCATCGATAGATATAAAAATGGAAAAAATGCCTACATATACTCAAACTAGCAACAACAATAAAATCTAGACGTAGCATTGAAATCTTTGCATCTACATGGCTTCTGACACTCTGTAGCTGCAATCTTTGAATGGTCGTGCAACTTATGGCAGACGCGATCGATCTTTTGACAGTTTTATCAGCAATTCGACGTGCCTTTAATTCATTGCCGGACTTTCCCATTATGGCAGAGACGATGTCTAACGACCACCAACCGCTTCAATAATTGCTTTCTTGGGATTGAAGATGACCTGGCCAACTCAGCATTTTGGGATGTGGAAGACCCCTCACGCTACCAACTGGAATAACTGAATGGCTTGAAAGGGTAGGCATGGAGGCCAACACGGAGAATGGGGCGCATGATAGGAGTGATGGCATCGAATTATGAGGGCATGGAAGAAGTGGTGAGGTGTGGGAAGGGTGACAGAGGACGGTTCATGGCGGAAGACATCGGGCAGAAGGGGGGGGGGAGTCGAGAGATAATGAACCTGCTTTTGGTAAGAGGCTGATGTGGAAAGGAGTGGGACACATGGAAAATGACAAGTGGATGATGAGAAGGAAGGTTGACCACGCGGACCAGAGAGTGGAGGCAGGTGGCTAACACACGACATCAGAAGAAAGGTGGTTCTGGAAGATGACAAGATGGGAGAAGGGCCCACGTTGGCTAAACACAGAGCGACTAAGAAGGACGGGGTTGCGTAAGCACCATTGATCCGGGTGCTAAGATATTGGCCGTCGAAAAGTTGCATCCACGATTCCAGACCCCCCCCTCCGCTTAAAGGTAGAAAGGCAGGGGGCTCCAGAATTGCCTTTATCACCATTGATCCGAGCACGCTGATCTGGACCATTGGAGATGTGCGCCCCTGATTTCGGACCCCCTCCCCCCACTTAAAGGTAGAAAGGCGGGGGGGGGTCCGGAATTCCATATGTGCCATTGATTCGGGCGCGTGAATCACTGCCACTCGGACTTGCTCGTTACTTACCTCGGGTGCATAATCACCCAAAACTTAGTACAAGTGGGTTTTTGACCCATTCTTTTTCATTCTAACCCCCTTACAAGAAATATCGCTAACACCATTGTATAATCAAATCGAATGATGGTTGTAGCTGCTTGCACGTTTTTTCTTTTAAAAAACACATGTCCTGTAGATGTAAAAATTTGTTGGCATACTGATTGAATACCCTTTGAATTTATCAAGGGTTCAACAGGGGGCAAAGACACATGGTTGGACGAGTGAGAGAGGTGTTGTGGCCTAGGTCTGGAGAAGTAATAAACATTTCAACAAATGCACACAAACCAAAACGTTCCCTTCAACCATTGAGGATATATGAGATTTGACCTCTAAAACACAAGATATAACTCTGTAAAAAACCAATTTCTGATGAAACAACCCACAATGAAGGTAAACAGGCTAATTTTGGTTCTAGGTTTTCAAGGGTTCGATCTAATTCAACATCGTTTGCCCATAATCATTCACACCAAAACATGTCTCTCAGAGGCAATTACAGGGTTCAATTTACACTACAGGAACCATAGGAGAGGGAACATAGTAAGCAAGGTAAACGGACAGGGGTTTGGACAGGGTATACACAGGACCGAATGCTCACAGGTTTCCCCAAACCCAACAGAGGTAACCCGAGATACAAGGCAGGTGTTAATGCATATTCGTGTGAGGGTTTGACAGAGTAAGTTGAAACCATGCAAAACTATCGTGTTGTCATGGCACCTTGGTAAATCAAATTATTCACACCCAATCCAAAGATTTTGACACAATATAAAATGGATTATTCACATGAAAGCCATAACATTCATAACCAAAAAAATTATGACCAAATATCCAATAACTATTTACAAACCATAGTGTTCATAACCAACAATTGGTCCGCAATAATATGTGTATGATTTAAAACAAAATAACATTTCGAATATAGCCCCAAATATTTGATCATAAAATTTATGTGTTGTATGATACCATTGTGCCACAGGTCTAATCATAATGTTAATGTGTTCTCATGAAACCATTGCACCAAGGAATTTCATCAAAAATAATAGAACATCAAACCACCATTGTATCAAGGACTCAATCACAATCACAATAATACCATTGCATCACAAACTCATGAAATGAAGTCATATTAGCACAATCAAAATGAAAAGTGAGTAAAGGTTTGATGTCTTGCCAACTGTGCGACTGTCATTGAGTTAGAAGTGAGATGACCACATAAACAAGAGTAACCATAATAATCCAGTGACGATTTTTATGCCATCAACATGACTTCGAACTCAAAGTTTTCATGCTTGTAGTCGTGAAAACGAGAACAAAAGGCAGGTGTGAAAATGCGCAAGATAATAGTGTTGCTTCATTCAAATGATTGCGATGAGAATCAAGGGTTCCAAAACACTTGCGTAGGCAGCTTATAAGGAAAGGATAAAAATGTGAAATGGCTTCCAACACCTATCCTACCCTACCCTAACCTTTCTTAACCTAATCTAACATATCCTAAAATAGCCTTTCCTAACACAACCTATCTTTCCCATACTACTGTTACCTACCTTAGTAAAACCAAACTTAGTTTATCTTATCAGATTGTAAGCCTACCCCATAATAGCCAAACATAGAATTGCATAGCCTACTCTATATTAATGTACCCTGAAATATATTAGCTGAACCTATCCTAACCTAGATTAGTTTAATCTATCCTAACTTAGCATAGAAAAATGCAACCCTCATCCTAGCCTAGCCAAATTAAGAATAAACTAGCCTAACCTAACCTAACCTAACCTACTCTAAATCATCTTGTCTTATCCTAGACTAAAATGTTCCTAACACTAGCCTTGTCTATCCTAACCCATCATAACCTAGGCTATACTAACCCTGTATTTCCCTAGCTTACTGTAACTTAGCCTAGTTTAGCGTAGCCTAGGCTAGGACATCCTAACTTATATTATCTTTTCAATCCTCATTTACGCCACCCTAGACTATAGTAGCCTACCATAACCTACCCTGTCCTAATCTGACTTAGCTTGACCTACCCTACTCTATCCTAGCCTACCCTAACCTAACCTCAACTAGACTATCCTAACCCACCCTAGCCTAACCTATCCTATCCTAGCCTAACCTACCCTACCCTAGCCTATCCTACCATACCTTAACCTTTTCTAATCTAGCCTAATCTATCCTAGCTTAGATTAGTGTACCCCATATTAAACTACATAAACATACCTTACCCCACTCTATCCTAGTTAAACCACACTTTCATATTCTACACTATGTTATATCGGCTTGGCCTAGCCTAGCTTAGCCTAGCCTAACCCAACATATCTTATCTTATCCTACCATACCCTACCATACCCTACTCAAACCTAACCTATCCTAGCCTAGTCTAACCTAACCCAAACCTACCCTAACCTAAATTATCCTAGTGTATTTTATCCAAGCCCACCCTACCTAAGCCTACCCTACTCTATCCTAGATCAACCTAACTTACCTTGGCCTATCCTATTTCGGCCTAGCCGCACCTTGTTTATCCTAATATAGCATGGTCTAACCTAGTTTAGGCTAACCTAGCCTAGCTTGTCCTACTATAGGTAAGCCCATATTAGCCAAACCTAGCCGAACCTTACCTAGTCCAAACTAACCTAGCCTATCCCGACCTAGTCTAGCATCTTTTGACCTAACATAGCCTATCCTAGCCTACCCTAGTCTATAAAATACACCCTACCCCAACCTAATCTTGTGTAGTCTACACTAACTTAATATACCCTAGCCTAAACTACTATATTATAACTTAGCATAGCTTACCGTAATGTATTCCTAACCTACTATATTATAACTTAGCATATCCTACCCTAACACTAGAGAAACCTACTATATTATAACTTAGCAAGCCTACCCTAATCCTAACCTAGTCTATCATAACCTAGCCTATATTAGCCCAACCTAACCTAGTCTAGAATAATGTAGCGTATCCTAGCCTACCCTAACCTACCCTATCTTAACATATCTTAGCTTAACCTAGTCTAACAATATTTAATTCTATCCTAGGCTAGACTAACCTACCCTACCCTAATCTAGCACATCCTAACCTAACCTTACATAACTTATCATAACCTAGCCCAACCTAGCCTAGGTTAGCCTAACTTTGTCTAGACTAGCCTAAACTAACATAGCCTACCCTAGCAAAACTTAACCTAGCCTAACCTATCCTAGCCTAACATAACCTACCTATCCTAGCCTTTCGTGACCTATCCTACATAGCCTACCTTACCTAGTTTATCGTACATCAAACTATCCTAACCTATCCTAGCTAAGATTAGTTGTCTTAGGATAACGTAACTTAGCCTACATTACCATACCCTAACCTACCCTAGCCTATTCTTGCATAAATTAACCTAAGATAGCTTGATATATATAGCCTATCGTAGCCTACCCTACCCTTTCTTAACCTAATCTAACATATCCTAAGATAGCCTTCCTAACACATTTTAGTGTGGCCTAACATCAATCTAAACAACCCTACCTTATGCTAATCTAGGATAAGTTATCCTATCTATCCTACCCTACTCATGCATATTTTAGTTAATCCCATGCTACCATACCTTTCCCATGCATAGTCTAGCATGGCCTAGACTATCTTAAATTATCCTAGCCCCTCCTAACCTAATTTTCTCTACCTTAAGCCTACCCTTTCCTAATCTATTCTACCTTATCCTATCTTATTCTAACATAGGCTAACCTAACATAACTTATCCTACCCTAGACATACATAAACTAACCTAATCTAGATGAATAGCCTACACTAGCCAACCTACATTGGCCTACACTATCATAACCTAACCTATCCCACCCTAGTATACACTAGTCTAGCATATCCTACATTATCTTACCCTAACCTACCCTACCTTACCCTAGCTTAGCGCAAACTATAGTCGTAAACTATAGTAGTTTAATATTAGCCTAACCTTGTCTAGGTCATGCTACCCAATCTTTGTTTATATTGAGCTCACTAAGCTACTCTATCCAACGTTATCCTAGCTTAGCTTGGCCTAACGCAACCCTATCATAAATTAGCCTAGCCTACCCTAGACTACCTTAGCCTAACCTAGCCCAACCCAACCCAACCTACACAAGCATAGCTAAGCATATCCTAGGCTAAGACAACCTTATCCTACCCTAAAATAGCTTAGCCTAGTCTAGCGTAAACCAACCCTATCCTACCCTAATCTATCCTCGCTTAAAGCCTCCCCTAACTTAACGCAGCCCCACCCAACCTAACTTATCCCAATCTAACTTGGCCTAGCTTGGCCTAACTTAGCCTACACTACTTTAACCTAACCTATCCTAATATATTCTATTTTATCATACCATAACCTATCCTATCCTAACCTAAACCTACCCTACCCTACCCTACCAAAACCTTACCTTTCCTAACCTAACCTAACCTAACCTATCCTATCCTCACCTAGCCTAGCCTAGCCTAAACCTAACTTATCCTAGAGTAACCTATCTTAGCCTACCTAAACCTACCCTAATCTAACCTACCCTACCCTAACCTAACATAACCTAGCGAGCATAGCCTAACCTTCCCTCCTCTCCTTTAACCTACCCTACCCTACCCTATCTTAACCTCACCTAACCTAACCTACATAGACTAATCTAACCTAGCCTAGACAAACTAACATTTCCTATCTTAGCCTACCCTTCAACTTCAATCTATGTCTAAATCCCTAAGCCTAAGCCTAATCCTACATAATGTTACACCTTTAAATATTGTACTCCAAGCCCTAAGCATAAATCCTACACCCAAACCTAAATACTATGCCCAAACCTCATATAATACTTCAAAATGAAAATAATTCTTTGAACAAATTTATAACCTAATTACTCAAATCCATTTTTTAATATGGATTAAAAAATTACATATTTCTAATATAAATACAGGGAAATGCTATTGAAATGATAAAATGACAACACATATAATAAATCACATATAATAAATAAATGTTGTAAATGTACATTCCACAATCAATAAAGTCCACACATCAAATAATTAACCTAAATAATAAATTTATCAATAATAATAATAGTTAAAATTATATATATATATAGTTAAAGATAAAACAATATATACATCAAATGATAAAATAATCTTGAATATACAAAAAGACAAGAACTCTATATATATATATAATTAATTAAATAAGAAATAACTCCATACACAAATAAATACCAAGAAAAACTACAAAATAAAAAGCATACATTTCATTTTGATAACAACTTAAAACATTTAAATAGAAATAAAAATATAACAAACAAACTTTATAAGTTAAATAGTGCAAAAAGAAAATTTTGTACGCACGGGTTTCGCCTTTAAAGTTTTGGGGAGTTTTAAGAGTTTTAATAACGCCTGCCGACATGTCAGGGTATCAACTCAATGACGTTAAATATGACGTGAGAACTCCCAGAATAATTATACTCGTAATAATCGTTAATATTCTTAAGAATAATAAGCTAATGTTCATTAAACTCATACAAGAGTTCATTCCAAGTTATTATCAATTATGATATTCGTAATAATCTGAAAAAGATGTATTTTCGGTTTCAAAATGTTTTTTTAAATTACATAATATAAGTTAATGTTTAAAGATTATGACAAGTAAAATAAAATATAAATTAATAATATATACCATGTGTCATTTTTTATATTTGATTGAACTAATTCCACATCTAAGTTTAACAAGTACTTCTAATATATACCATGTGTCATTTTTTTATAGTTGATTGAACTAATTCCACATCTAAGTTTAACAAGTACTTATGGCATTTGCATGCTTATTAACTGTAGTCAGCTATGAAGTTTGTCGTTAGGTATTAAGTTAAGTTTGATAGTCATAAGATAAGAGTTTTAAATTTTTTAGATTTGTAGTAATTTTGGTATTAATAAATTTGATATTGTTATTGGTTGTATTAGTACTAGCACAGCTACATAATTGTGGTTGATCAACACAGAAAGGCTCATAAGATTAAAAGAATCTTTGAAAGAATATATTAAATTTTATTATTGATTAACAAATAAATGGTTGAGCTTCATTTATTTGGTGTTAATATTTTAATTTATGTTAATCACTTAAGTGGCAATCAGTTAGCTATCAAAGTAATTTTTAAATATGATTAGGTAAATGTAAAAAAGTAAACACATAAACTCATGTCTTTATAATAGCTAGGAAGTTAATGATTGAAATCACAACCATTTATTTTCTGTGACTACTAAGAATATTCCAGCCATATTTAATCTTGTCCATAGAAAACTTATTAAGCACTAAACCCCTATTAAATCTGCCCATTGTCAATAGATGTACCCTTTCGGCCTAATGAGTTCTGCAAGATAGACCCCCGTTTTTAATATGATACATAAAAAAAAATTAAATACTAATATTAAACTATATTAAAACCTCACAAATATTTTTGTAACCACCATAAGAGTTTCATTTGAAGAAGAAATCAGTTTATAAAAAATGTTTTCCAATAATTAAAAGATAAAAATAAAAAATTAAATCCTAATGTAACAAAGTGTGTAAAAATTTATGAGATTAGAGTATTCAGCACACCGGTTAAACTACTGCTAGTGAAAGATAAAATTTATTCAACATGGCAAGAGCCTTACATACCTGTTGCTCTAATTCGTGTATGGCAAGAGCCATACATACCTATTGAAGGATCGTCTTCATTCTTTCTTCCATTGAGCTTTTCCAACCTATTGAATGATCGTCTTCATTCAATCCTTCCGAACAGAACAAGTCGAACCTGAAATATTAGCAGTCAAATTGACAGAAAGAATGGAAAGTTTTGGTTTGTTTAGCCTTAGATTCATGGGTTCTCATACACAAAAATTCGGCATGGCTTTCCAATAAATAAATAAACTGTAAAGAACTAAAATCTGGTGGAAAAGCAGTTCAATTACCTTCATTCAAATTAAAATTTGTTATAAAGCGATATCTGTGCTCAGTAAAGCAGTTTTTAAACTAAATATGCATCTAATTTGAATTCACTGGAAAAGCATATAACGAAACATTACTGGAATATATAAAAAGATAGAGGCCGAATTATGAGACCCTTTGTTGATACATTTACCCAATAATATGGCAAGGTCCTCGGTGATTGAAGCTGGAGCTCTTTTTAGGGTAGCGCTAGAATTTGTGTTGAAGTTGTTTGCTTCAGTCCATCCTTCTCAGTCCATCCTTCTCGTCTATTATTACACACAACATCACTGATTTAAACACGAACCATACATTCAGACTCAGACTTAACCCAATCTTACCACACATATGATCATACTAAAATTTGATCTAGATACAAATGAGACACAGTCACGCAGACATATCCGATAGATTGTTTCCTACTTTTTCCTCCTCTCTCTTGAAGCATCTATGGGTTACATAAGCGACAAAATTCTTCTCTTCAACTAACTGTTAACGTCAAATTCTCAAGGGTTCACTTTATCCCTGCTTTCTCGGCATCGGCAGCTAGAGGCTCTCTGCGTTTCCGGCACCGTCAGCTAGAGGCTCTCTGTTTTTTCTTCAAATTTCAACGGTTCATTTTATCTGTGCTTTGTCTCTGCTTTTCCAACATAGTCAGCTTGTTCTCTGTTTTTTTCAAATTCTGAACGGTTCACTTTTTCCATGTGTTTTCTGCACTGTTCATTAAAGGATCCCTTCTTTTTTTGTTTGTTTTGATTTCGAATTTCATCATTATTTTTTATTATATCAGGTTTTTTTCTAATTCTAAACTGTTCACTTTCCGGCACTTTATCCATGCTATTCATGCACTGTTCATTAAAGGCTCCCTGCTTTTTTGTTTGTTTGTTTTGATTTCGAATTTTTTATTATATCCTGTACTTTTTCTGAATAAGGCTATGATGTATCACCATTTTATTCCACGATTTAGCTAGACACTTCTGATTTAGGGTATGTGTAATAAGCATTTTATTCCAATATGAAGTATGCAAATTCTCACATGTTTATATTTATAATTGAGATTGATTTATTTCTAAGTCACATGTTTATAACTAAGATTGATTTATTTCTAAGTCACATGTTTATTGATTCTTATTTATTTTTATTTGGTGACGCGGTGATCATATTTTTGACGAAATCAGATTATAATAATTACATTTTGATTTTACATTTAGAGTTTGGTTTATTGTTAATTGTAAACTATTGTGTGAACTATTATTGTGACCATTCATTACTCTCCCTAGTCTATGTTTTTTTTCCTTATGTATTTCAAAATCTTAAAATTCTAAAATGTCAACTTCTTGAGAGTACATGGTATGTTGGGGATAACAATGTTATACTTCAAAACTGATCTCTTTACACAATTCAACAAAGATTGGATTTCTTTACATTTTCTTCACCAAGGATAAGACCTCTTTACAAATTTCAACAAAGATTAGATCTCTTTACACTCTTTGATTTCTTTAGGGCACATCACATTTTCTTTGTACATTTTTTCTTATATGAACGATTGCAACCTAATGAAGGTCTCTCATGACACTTTACTAGCAATGTAAACATGGAAAAAAAAAACTAGAAAATTGAATTATCTTTCAGGATATACAACTTTCATTCATAGAAATTGTGAATAACTATGTCAAATATAAGGTATATATTAGTACATTCCAAAACTTGTATATTTGTAGAGAACCAATTTTTCTAGTGTGTTTTATTTTTTGCAAATTTATAATATTAATTAATTTTGTATTTTTTTTAGATTATCTAAGTCAAGATACCCTTGAAATGACAACACATTTTGTTCATGCAAGCTAAGAGGGTCTTAACATGATCAACAATTTTTTTTTATTTTTAGATTGTGGATATTGGTCTCCTCTAACTAATTCAAGAAATGGTTAAGTCGACAAAAAGTTATAGCAGAAATAAGAGAGGTATGTATTCTAGGATTTCGGTATATAAGAATACAAAAATAGATTAAAAATAGTAAACAATATTAATTTATATATATATATATATATATGGATAGCCAACTCTATCTATGTCTGTAGTTTTGTCAACAAGTGAATTGTTTAGCCTATAAAAAAATAACATCAAAGAAAATATATAGAGACTTATTCACAAAATGGAGGTTTTGATCAATTTGCAAACTTAACCACTAGATTTGTCATCCCAAACCTAAATCTGAGGCAGCCAAGTTGGCGTACACGTTGTCAATCCCGCCAATTTTTTTAATTCAAATGAACATGCACACGTTCTTAAGGGCACACACATGCTCTTGAAACATGCATGCATTCCTAGTAGCCCACATGCACTACAAGAATGTGTACTCATTCCTAAGAGTGTGCACGTGGTCCTATAAACTATTTTTTATTTGACATTCCCCCCTCCCTCTCTCTCTCTCTCTCTCTCTCTCTCTCTCTCTCCTACATCTACCATCCCTCTCTATCTTCCTCTCCCTCTCCCTCTCTACCCCCCATGTTTGTCTTCCTCTCTCTCCCTCTCACACTCTTATACATGGTAATACCTACACATGGCAAGACCTACACATCAAAATGCACAGAAAAACCTAGACCTATACCTTGCCTTGACATGACTTAGACTCTCACAGAGACTCCCTCCCTATCCTCCTCCTTGTTCTCTCTCTCTCCCTCTCTATTATTTCCCCCTCTCTCTTCACCCTCTCTCCCACCCTTTCTCTCTCCTCATTGCTAGTCTCACTCTCACTCTCTCTCTCTTCCCCTATTTCTCTCTCTACTCCCCCTCTCTCTCTCCCTCTTTATCCCACCCTTCCTCTCACTCTCTCTCCACCCCAATTTATATGTTTCCTCTCTTCCTCCCTTCCTTTCACTATCTCTTCCCACCCCCCCTCTTTGCCTCCCTCTCACACCCTCTCTCTACCCCTCTTCTTTGTCTTTCTTTATCCCGCTCTCACACACTTTCCCCCCCTCCATCTCTCTCTCCCCCTCCCTCCCAAAATATCTCCTTTATATCTCCTACATATACCCCTCTCTCTTATATTTACATCTCTCTCTACCCCCCCTCTTTGTCTTACTATCTCTTCCACTCACACTCTCACACACTCTCTCTACTACCCTTCTATATTTTTCTATCTCTCCCTCTCAAAATCACACACACACTCTTTCTAGGCGCCTTATATGCCTTTCTCTCTTTCCCTACCACACTCTACCTCCTCTCTTTGTCTTCCTCTCTCTCTCATACTCTGACACACTAGAGATTTTGGTGCATTGTAAGGCAAGGAATGGTAAGGAAAGAAATGGCCTTGAACTAGACATGGAAAGGCATGTCAAGACCTAGAACTAGACCTATACCTAGACTTAGACCGTGACCTAGACCTAGATTTAGACCATGACCTTGACCTAAACCTTGCCTCACCATGCCTCATACTCTCACACTTAATCCTTCCCTATATCGAATCTCTTCAAGTCTATCCCTCTCTCTCTCTCTCTCCCTCTCTCTCCCTACATCTATTTCTCTCCCTCTCTCTATCCCTCCATCCATTTATCTCCCTCCACCCTCCCTCTCTCTCCCTCCTGTTAGCACATAAACTTGTCAAATTCTTGTGGGTTGTGGTTTTCACCTAGGTCTGTAATTTTTCTTATTCTTCCTCCATTGGCAGACCTGATTTTAGGTTTTTATTCTCGGCTTAAAGTTTTCTTTTATTTTCCTTCATCCATTTAATCGACCTATTATTCCTTATCGGATTTCCTCAGAAGTATCGGCCATAATTTTTTTGTTTTCCATAAAATCAATCACTTCTCTCTCTTTGCCTCTATCACTGATTCTTTTTGTTTTCCTGAGCCCTCAGCCAGTCATTGAAGTAAACTATAGAGGTTGCATTTGTGAGAACCAAGTGCAACACTTGAAGGAGTTTGATATAAACTCAAATTAAGTGAGCGAGCAAGATCAACTTTTGGTGGCGGAGATCCATCAGGAAGATTAGATTGACGACGATCGGGTGATCGGGATCATACAATTGTGCCAAATTTAGCATCAAATAGAGGTCCAAAATCGTAAGGTCAATTGTAGCCATTGGTACGGGGAGGGGCGCATGGCACGAGATTCACATTTTGTGGTTTTACGAGATGGGATGGTCAAGGAGCAAGTCATCAGAACTCACAAAATGTGAAATCGCGATAAGATTGCATCCATTGATCAAAGGAGAGATATGAACCGATAGATCAACTTTTCATGATTTCATAAGTCGGGAAAAGTAGGAGGGTAGAGTCTTGAAGACTTGTGACACGCGAAGTATCAAAATGATCTTGGTCATCAAATACAAAGAAGTTCCAACTGTCGATCTAGGTGGGTCATTTCGCGGTATCAAGCATCAGAACATTTGAAATCAAGGTGAGTGAAGACTCCATAAACACGAAAGCCGGAAATTTCATATGGGATAAAAGCGGAGACATGGCGCGAGGTCATGTGGGGCAATGAAAAGTAGCTGCACAAAAGATCATAGCGCTCAAGTTGGTCACAGGGAAATATGTGCGTGACCTCAAGGCGCCAGAGTTGACTCGAAGGAGTTGTGAGCTTGCTTGAAGCATTCATGGGTGTCAAGACTTGTCATAATCCTAATAAAAATAGTTAATGCAAATGGTGAAGGTGGTTGAAACCTCGTTTCACCACATAAATGGAAATCATGAAAAAATTGGACGTGGAGGGAAGACTGTTAGTCAGGAGTTCCTTGTCATGGATTTTCTTGTGAAGCCCATACTAATCTGATCTTGCATCTAACAAAAGAATGCAAGTGCAGCCTGACAGAAGAAGATGCAAATGTCAAGCCTTGAATACAGTGACTAGAGCACGCTCTTGTGGGGAGCAAGTTACTTTGAGTATATATACTTGGTTTTTATGTTTTGTAATGGTCAATGGTAGAGAAAAGATCTTGTATTGTAAAGTTTTAATGAACACTCTGGTTCTTTGGTTATGCTTTGTAACCTGATATTTCTTATTTAATGACAGTCAGTTTTCTTTCTCCCTCTCATTTTCCTCCATTACTAAAAGAGTTCATGGTTGATTGATTCAATTGAATTATTATGACTGCATTATGATCAAAGTTTTATTATAGTGTTGTTATAATTTCTTTCAGTTCCTTTGAAATTTGAATTCAAGAAGACCTTGTGTTTAAGTTTTTAATCCTTAGGTTACTGGAAAGCCTAATGTTCATGGCAAACCTCTACATTCTTCATTGAAGTCTTCCTCCTACTCACCCTTAATACAACCTACTGACTGAAGTTAAACCAGACCTCACCTTCTTGTGCATATCAGTCTAGTTTTATGAGTTAAGTCGATATTTTCTTGAGATTGTACCCATTTGAACTTTTTATAACTAACCTGTGACACAAAATACCAATGGGTATCAAGATTACCTCTGTAACAATCCAGAGGTGACTTCTTTGCTAACATTTATGGCACTGCTGCCAGGGACAAAATTAAATCTTAATAGTTCTAAAGGTGCATCAGAGCTTAGTACATCAAAGATTGCAACTGTGCACTTGTCGAATCCACTATCGTGACTCCATTGATGTGAATCCGCTAGCAAATCCACCATTTTAGTTGTGGCTTCTAGACGCAGACACACGAGGTCTACTCCACAAATTCCTTTAGAAACACCTGAAGCTGACCCAGAGAAAATTGTCAAGAAGGGAAAGGCACCTTGAGAAGTTACTTTTGTTGTTGAACCAAGTATTTTTGATAATTTTCACTGTCCTCCTTTAGAAACTGTGATAATTTATTCTCATTCTCCTATTATACTGGGTGTTGAAGTTTTCTAAAGTTTAAAGTTTGGGAGTATTCCTGTTGAGTTTTCCCCTCCTGATCTGGATTTGGAGGGAGAAATCCTTGTCACTCGTCTCTCCCCTAAAGTTGTACCTTGTTCTACACCCCAAACCTCGAAATATTTTCCCACTATAAGTTTTATTACTCCTCCTCCTGTTAGAGTTACTGATTTTGCAGAAAGGGAGTCATCTTTTCCTTCAATCCCTTTAGACTTTTCTCCAATTGCTCTGTTGTTTCCCTTTCCTCCTAGAAGTTCAGTTCCAGTTTCCCCTGTTCAAACCCCTTCCCCTCCTATTTCTCCTCCACATATTATCCTTATGGAAGGTTCCCATCCTCCTAGGAAGATAATGGATGCCATATTGGCTACAAGATATGCTCCTCTAGTCTTACCTCAACCAAATAATGTTCTCCCTACAGGGAAGAAATTACCAAAGAAATTTTCTTCCTGCTGGAGATTACCTAATGTATATTCCCAAGTTCATGGGAGAAGAAGACATAATTGCTGAGGAACACCTTGTTTCCTTCTACAGTTATGCAGACAATTTGAATATTGAAAATAAAGATGTGTTGATGGGAGTCTTTGTCGAGATCCCTGATGGTGAGGTTAGGAAATGGTTTAGGGGATTGACCCCTAGATCCATTGCTGGGATTGAGGATTTGGATGATGTTTTCATGAGACAATGAGAGGATAAAAAGGACTTTATGTATTATATTACAGAGTTTGGGGCTGTGAATAAAGAGTAGGGAGAGTCTGTCTTTAACTTCTCCAAAATATTCAACAAAATGTACAATAAGATCCCTGCTAAGATAAAGCCTACAGAATCCTGTGCCAAAATTAACTATGCTAGTGCTTTTGACACTTATTTCTGCCTCTTATTGAGAGAGAGAAGGGATGCTTCCTTGGTTCATATGGAAGATGCAGCCCTGGAAGTAGAGTCTAACATATTTGTAGTAAACCGACTCAGGAATAAGGCTTATAAGGACATTCCAAGAGGAAGATACGAAGCCTCCACCTCTGGCTTCTCTGTGTCCCCCTGTCAAATGGATGAAGTAACCAAGTTACTAAAATCACTTTCAACTAGGATGGAAAGATTGGAAATAGAGGGGAAACATAAATACATTAATCCTAAAAATGTTGATAATAGAGGCAACTTCAGGAGGCCGAATAACAATGCTCCTCAGATTATGCAAAGGGTACAAAGGAATATATATATAGATGATTAGAAATTCTAGACCCCTCTTCAAAACAACCTTGTTGCGGATGAGGGCGGAGAGAAACAAGACCTCGATCCATAAATCCATTGTCTTGAAGACACATCATATTCTCCTCACTTAACTCAGTTAGAATATGAGGAGTCTCTCATGGACGACCAAGTAAATGAGCTAAGCAAGGGGGACAAGGCTAGTAGTAGCCCAAATAGATATAACCTTGGGTCCAAAAATAAAGAGGGAAAGATTGATGTTCTTGATCAGCCTACCAGAGCAGAAAATCCTACCAACGTTATATCAGATGACATCAAAGGTAGAAATATTCAAAAACCCCCACCAGTAGCTAAATATTCTATCCCAGAAGTGAGATAAATTCTAATGCCCTCCTCCTCCTTTATCTTTGAGCATGAAATTCAAAAAATCAGGATCCTTGTGCCTCTTTCAGAGCTATTCAAGAACGAAGATTTCAAGAAATCCCTATCCAAACTATTGCAGCCTGAGCCTTCATCTTATTCCACAGACTCAGTAAATCTTCAAGATGAAAATCCAAGAGTCATATTAAGACCTATGGTAGAAGATAGAGATGATTGATCCTCTCCCTTATATACATCCCTAAATATACATGATAAGGTGTTGCATAATTGTTTGATGGACTCAGGGGCATCTCATAATATTATGGCCAAAACTGTCATGGAAGAACTCAGGTTAAAAATCACAAGGGCTTATCATTATTTGTATTCTTTTGATTCAAGGAGAGTGCAATGTCTCGAGGTCATAAAAGATATGGTCATGACCTTGTTATAGTTGCTCATGAAGACTGTTGTCATGGATATCATGGTAGATGATGTTCCTCCCAAGTTTGTCATGATTTTGTCAAGATCTTGGATAAAAATACTTGGGGGAACCTTGCAGATGGACCTCACATATTCTACCATTCTAGTGTTCAGAGGGTAGCATAGTAGACTATATAGAGAATCTCATTTGGCCTACATTATTAGTGATGAAGCATACCCCACCAACCATCCAATATTTGCACTCGACATTGATTTGGGATCTAGTTTGTTAAATCTCACTGATACTCTTGAAGCTCCTCTTGAAATTAGAAACTAACCCATCTCTTTTTCGTGAAATACCTCCTCCAACTACTTATGTGTGGAATGTTTTCTTCGATGGAGCCTCTTTTAGGGAAGGTATTGGTTCCGTAGTCGTTTTGGTGTCATCTTGTCAAGAAGCCATACCTTTGTCCTATAAACTAGAATTTGAAGCAACCAACAATACGATGGAGTATGAGGCTCTTGTTTTGGGTTTAAGGGCTGTGAAAGACATGGGGATTGAAGAGATAACAATATTTGGAGTTGTTGAACTAATTTTTCATGAGCTCAAATTTTTTTATCAAGACAAGAACCTTAGGCTAAAGACTTACAGGAATGAGGTGTGGGACCTAATTGACAATTTCTTCTCAGCCTTCAACATTTCATTTATTCCAAGAGGGAAAACTACTATGGCTTATTCTTTGGCTTTCTCAGTGAGCTAGTTCAGGGTCCCATTTCCACCTAAGCTCAAGTACGATGTTGAGATTAGATATAGGCCCTTTGTGCCTGATAATATCAAGCATTGGAAGGTGCTTGAGGATGATACTGAAATCAAAATATTTCTTGAGCTGGTATATGAGTTCTGTGCATTACACATTGATCAAAATCATGATTTCGAAGGTGACCCTCCCCCTAAAGTACTTTTGAATAAAATTGTTAATCACCATATTGTTCAACTACCTAGCCACCACATTCAAAAGGGACTAGTTCCTTTATAAATATTGTTCGGTGGGAATGATGTGGCAGTAAAGTTTAAAGGGCCAAGTGAGGATGTTGATGTGGATGAGTGCAATATTGGCATAGAGAAGGATCCAAAATTTGTCAAGCTGTCAAGGAAGCACATAACCAAGTATGATTATTTATTAAATGGATTTTCTGATTTGTTTTCTTGGACCTATGAAGACCTCAGAACATATGACACCAGCGCCATCAAGTATAAGATCCCATTGAAAGAGGAGGCCAAACCATTTAGGCATAAGTTAAGATAGATAAATACTTTGTTATTTCCCATCATAGAGAGAGAGGTAGTGAAGCTGTTGGATGCCCAAATCATTGTCCCTTTGAGATATTCTGAATGGGTGGCCAACCTAGTCTCAGTGAGGAAAAAGAGTGGAGATATCAGACTCTGTGTTGATTTTAGATATATGAACAGAATTTCAAAGAAGGACAATTACCCTTTCCCAAAGATGGAACACATATTGCAGAGGGTGATAAGCGCATCCAGGATCTCCATGATTGATGGATTTTCTAGCTACAATCAAATATCTATCCTACCTGAAGACATAGAAAAGACAACCTTCACCACTCCTTTGGGCACATTCATGTATGCCAAAATTCCCTTTGGATTGATCAATGCAGGAGCAACCTTTCAATGAGCCATGAACATCACCTTCATTGGAGAAAGAGAAAAATTTGTGTTTATCTATCTATATGACATAAAAGTCTTCTCCAAATCTGATAAAGAACATTTTCAACATCTTAGAAAGGTATTTTCAAAATGTAGAAGGTTTGTTCTCTCCCTAAATCCCAAGAAATCTTTATTTTCCATGTAGGAAGGAAAATTGTTGGGACACATCGTATCAGTCGAGGGGGTCAGGATTGATTCAAGAAGGGTAGAATCTATTCAAACCTTGTCACTTCCTAGATATAAGAAGGAGGTTCAGTCCTTCCTGGGCAAAATCAATTTTATGAGAAGTTTTGTTTCAAATTTTGTTGAATTGGTGAGGCATATCACATCCATGCTGAGGAAGGGGAACGAAGTAAAAAGGCACTGACTAAAGAACCTATTCTCATCAGTACTAATTATTCCAAGGATTCTCTATTTTTTCCTTTGCTATATTTGACAGAGTGGTCGTCGTTTTACTACAAAAGAATGATGCAAGGCTAGAGCAACCTATTTCCTTTTTCAGCAGAGTGCTAAGAGAATCATAGGTCAGATATGACATCATGGAGAAGAAGGCTTATGCCTTGGTGAATGATCTTAAATCTTTTAGAGTCTATGCTCTGCATTCAAAAATCATTCCATATGTTCCTTCAACTTTTGTGAAGGAAATTCCCATTCAGCCTGACAAAGATGGGAGAAAGAGCAAGTGGATTGCCAAAATCCTTGAATTCGATCTAGAAATAAAACCCACCAAAATATTTAAAGGTAAAGGTTTATCGAGGCTATTTGTTGAATCCAATTACAAAGCTTTGGGGGTTAACTTCATCAACACTTGCTCAGAAAATCAACAGGCTTAATTACCTGATAAAATTCCTCGAGACAACCCTCAATTGGCAGAATGCACTTGGTACAAAGATATTATATTTTTGCTGCACAATTTGTGACCTCTAGATGGTATGGGAATACGGAAAGAGATTTAAATCTCAAAGAAATTAGATATTTCCTTATTGACTAGGTCTTGTATTGGAAATACCCTCTAGGCATGCTTCTGAGATGTCTAGACCACAAGAGGCCCAAAGAATTATGTTTGATTTTCATAGAATCCTATGTGGAGGAAATCATATCTGGAAAACCACAACCTACAAAATTCTCAGGGCTGGGTACTACTGACCTACTCTATTCACTGATGTCTGTGCAAAAATTAGGGCTTGCATCAAGTGTCATAAATTCTCTGGGAAGCAACAACTCAAGTCTCTTTCATTGAATCCCGTAGTAGCTTCAGGACCCTACTAATAGTGGGGCCTAGACTTTATTTGGGAGATTCATCCTCTTTAGAGTGGTCAACATAGATGGATCTTGAAAACCATCGATTACTTCACCAATTGTATAGAGCCTATCCCCACAAGGAGCACTTCTCACAAAGAAATACTTGGTTTTCTTGAAGATATTATGGCAAGGTTTGGTTGCCCGAATAGAATTGTCACTAATAATGATGCATCTTTCGAGGCAGAACCATTGATCAATTTTTGCGAGTAGTTTGGAATTTAATTGATTCATTTTACCCCCTACTATACCCAAGGAAATGGATTGGCAGAGTCCTCTAACAAAATCCTGATAAATATCATCAAAAGATTGTTAGAGGACAACAAGAAAGCCTGGGACTCAAAGCTCAAATTTTCTCTATGGGCTGATAGAGGGACAACAAAGAGGTCCCTCAGTATATCTCCTTTCCAACTTACATATGAGACTCAGGTTGTTTTTCATTCTCACCTTGCCCTACCTATGGAAAAATTCTTTCAAGACTATGAGGGACAACTTGATGATATGATAATAAGAATTCATTAACTGGCAGAATTCCAACAGACAAGAGAGTAGGTGATGGACAGAGCACATGCTCGTCAACAGAGAATTAATAATACGTTTGACAAGAAAGTCAGAAAAGAGGACTTCCAGTTGGGAGATCTAGTACTCAAATGAGATGTGCCTAAACAAGACAAGGGAAAACATGGTAAATTTGAAGCCCTTTCGATAGGTCCCTTCAATATTTCTGAAGCGTTTCCAAACAACACTTATAGATTGTAGAATTTGGAGAGTGATCAAGTTTTTGGTGGCCCAGAAAATGGGAATTTCCTGAAAATGGTTTTCCTTTAAATCCATGATCGATGTCTCACCATTGTAAATACAATTCATGTTTTATGTTGATTGTGTTTTAGTAGAAGACTCCATAACCCAAAGAAAAGGAATCGGAGCTACGCATTCTTTGCAGCTCGTGGGGAGCATGCCATCCCCTGTGGAGCCAATGTTAGCACATAAACTTGTCAAATTCTTGTGGGTTGTGGTTTCCACCTAGGTCTGTAATTTTTCCTATTCTTCTTCCATTGGAAGACCCGATTGTAGGTCATTATTCTTGGCTTATCGTTTTATTCTATTTTCCTTCATCTGTTTAATAGAAATTTTTTTCCTTATTGGATTTACTGAGAAGTATCAGCCATAATCCTTTATACTTTGCATAAAATCGATCACTTCTCTCTCTTTGACTCTGTTACCGATTCTTTTTGTTTTCTCGAGCCCTCATCTAGTCATTCAAGTAAACTACATAGGCCACATTTGTGAGAACCAGGCGCATCACTTGAAGTAGTCTGATATCAACTAAAATCAAGTGAGCGAGAAAGATAAACTTTCAGTGGAGAATATCCCTTAGGAAGATCATATAGATGACCATCGAGTGATCGGGATCATACAGTTGCACTAAGTTTAGCGTCAAACAAAGAATATTAGCATTTCCGGGTTTCATGAGATGGAGCAGTCAAGGAGAAAGTCATCAGAACTCGTGAAATGTGAAATCATGATAATCACAGTCATTGATCAAAGTAGACATTTGGATCGATGGATCAAATTTTAATGATTTTGCAAGTCGAGAAAAGTAGGAGGGTAGAGTCTTGAAGACTCGCGACACACAAAGTCCTGAAATGATCATGGTCATCAAACCCAAATAAGTTATGACCATCTATCTAGATGGGTCATTTTGCAGGATCAAGCATTGGAACATTTGAAATCAAGGGGAGTGAAGACTCCCGAAATGTAAAAGCCCTAAACTTCATATGGGATAAGCATGAGGTTGTGGCTTGAGGTCACATGGGGAAATGAAAAGGGTATGTGTAAAATATCAAAGCACCTGATTTGGTCACAGACAAAGATCTGTGTGACCTTGAGGCACCAGAGTTGACTTGAAGGAGTTATGAGCTCGCCTAGAGCATTCATGGGTGTCAGGACTCATCTTGATCCTAATAAAAATAGTTAATGAAAATGGGAAGGTGATTGAAACTTAGTTCCACCACATAAATGGAAAGCATGGAAAATATGGCTATGGAGGGCAAAATGTCTGCTGAAAGTTCCCTGACATGGATTTTCTTGTGAAGCCCATATTGTTCTAATCTTGCGTCTGACAGAAGAATGCAAGTGCAGCCTGACAGAAGAAGAAGTAGAAGTCAAAACTTGAATACAATGACTAGAGCACCCTTTTGTGGGGAGCAAGTTGCTTTGAGTATATATACTTGGTTTTTATTTTTTGTAATGGTTGATGATAGAGAAAATCTCCCGTATTGTAAATTTTTAATGAATACTCTGGTTCTCTAGTTATGCTTTGTAACCTGAGATTTCTTGTTTAATGAAAGTCAGTTTTCTTTCTCCCTCTCATTTTTCTTCGTTACTAAAAGAGTTCATGGATGACTGATTCACTTGAAATATTATGATTGCATTATGATGAAATTTTGATTATAGTTCTTTTATAAAAATTTTCAGTTCCTTTCAAATTTGAATTCAAGAAGACCTTGTGTTTAAGTTTTTCTTCCTTTGGTTGTTGGAATGCTTGATGTTAAAAATGTACCTCTATATTCTTTATTGAAGTCTTCCTCCTAATCACCCTTACTACAACCTATTGACTGAAGTTAAACTAGACCTCACCATCTTGTGCATATCAGTCCATTTTTCCGAGTTAAGACGATATTTTCTTGAGATTGTACCCATTTGACCTTTTTATAACCAACCAGTGACATAAAACACTTATGGGTATCGGGCTTACCTCTGCAACAATCCAGAGGTGACTTCTGGTTCTAACACCTCCCTCCATCTATTCCTCTCTCTCTCTCTCAACATATTTCTACCCCCCACACCTTCCTCTTTCCCCCTTCCTCTCACTCTCTCTTTATATCTCTACCGCTTCTCTTTGTCTCCTTCTGGCTCCCTCTCATAGACTCAAACACTCCTTGTCTATCCCCCCTCTCTTTCTTTCTTTCTTCCCCACTCAAACTTGCTCTCTCTCTCTCTCTCCTCCCTCCCACTATTCTCATATCTTTATCTCCTACATATACCACCTCTCTCTCTCTATCCTCATGATTAGTCTCACTCTCACTCTCTATTTTTCCCTCTTTCTCTCTCACCCCCTCTTTTTCTTTTCCCCTCACTCTACCTCCCTCTCTCTCTGTCCGTATCACTCTTAGCCTCTCTTATAATCTTGTTTTATCTCTCCATCCTCCCCTTCTCTTTCTCCTCCCTCTCTCTCTCCATCTCACTGTCGAACTCTCTTTTTCTATTGTTGTACCTCTCCCTATGTCCCCTTATCCTTCTTTCTTCCATACTTCTCTCTCTTCCATATAACCATCCCTCTCTTTCTCTTTCTCTCTCTCTCTCTCTCTCTCTCTCTCTCTCTTTGTTTGTCTCCCCCCCCTCTATGTATCCCTCTCACTCCCTCTCACACTCTCAAACATTTCCTTTCTACTTATGCCTCGCTATATTTATCTATCCCCCTCTCATTTTCTCACACACTCTTTGTCTACCACATTCCTCCCTCTTTCTTCCCCCCTCCCCCCTCCCACTATCTCTTCTCTCTCTCTCTCCTACATCTACCACCTCTCTCCCACCTCTCTCTCTTTGCCCCGTGTAATGTCTCTACTAATCACATTTTTTTGAATAACACACATTTAATATATTGTTTGTTTTATATTTGATCATAAATACACAATATCATTTATGTAAATGTAATCAACAATTCATTGCTATATTGATCTATGATTGTCATGGTGCTCCCATGGTAGATTGAAAACTCCTCAAAATCAACTTGATCACACTCCAAAATCTTCTTCCAAGTATATACTTATCATTATTTATTCATTTATGAACATTTTACTTTGCAATTATAAAATAAGTACACTCACAAGATCTTATATTGATATTAAATTGAGAACTAGATTTTCTATAGTATGGATAATAAACCATTCCATACCTAAAAAAAATTAAATCCACGGGTTATATATGTGTGTCTTAATTTGTAATTCACTTATTCTCATTAACCAAGACTTCTTTTAAATAAATCAAACCATATTCCAATTATGAATTTCATACAATCATTAACTATATATATATAGTTGCAATTGTATGTATATATTAACTTGTGTCGACCCAACGATTTATCAACGCTTCACATCTCAAATTATAATATCTAGACTTGATTAATCAAACTCTTATTATTCTTGCACATAGTTCAACATAGATATTCCTATGTGTAGGTCGATGATCCTAGAACATGCCCAAATCTTAAACATTTCTAATTTAAAGATGATGAGCTTGTTCTAGATGGATAAATGTCTCACATACTTGTTTTTCCACCTCGTATACCTTCTATTCTTAATCCACATGTGAATTAAATCCATTGCTTCAACACTCCACTTAACTTCTCTGGTTTACAAGTTGTAATAAAGGATAACTCCATGTTGGCTTGAGTGGTAACCTAGAGTTGGATTTGTGCCTTTACTCCTTACCTACTCTGGCTAATCATACTTCCTTCTCTTAATTCATATTTGGAAATATGTGTTAGTCTTTGAATTCGAGCTCATTGTATCATTGATTATGTATCAAATGCAAGCCTTGGGCTATGTTCACAATGTGCATGAGAGATGAGGGTTTGAAACTCTACATCCAGGATATGCTATTGTAGCTAGGAGGTAAAAATGTTTCTTATTTTTTGTTTCCCCTTTGAGTTGTAAATGCAACAGGGTTTTCTTTACCAAATTAACTCAGGTCTTATCTCACATTTTATATTGTTATTGTTTGTAGAGATATTCTTCCAAGCATGTACTCAAACCATCCCTTAAAATCCCAAACATATAATGAGAAGAATCGAGTAAGTATAATTGGTGTTCATTACCCTATTTATCTTACTTGTATGTAAATTTATGAGTATTAACCTTACTCTTATGTGGTGTTTCTTGTTGGTCTTCTACCAGACCCATGTCATGGGTACGCAAGTGAAAACCTGGACAGGTATAATTTTGTTGGTTCTTTTCTTCCAGCCACAAGGTGATGGCTGTTACCCTAACACAATGTTTCTAAATTAGTTTTTTTCATCTATGTTTTGTTATTTTTTCGTTTTCATTATTAATTAGTTGTTACTATATTGTGTATTAAAAATTCAAAGTAAATTATATTTTCCAGAAAAGACAAGTTGGCCCTATGGGAAAAGGTCACTAGAACAATAAGCATAAATAAGGTTAATCTTTACTCAATTTGTGATCACAACTCACTAAGATATAGAACAAGATTGGTGGAAATCTCCATTTTTAGCTGTAGCTATAGGAGGAAGGATAAGGTGCATCTTTTTGTCTTGTTTGGTCTCTCTCATGCGTTACCTTGCTAGGGTAATGCACACCAGTTTATATTGTGCCTTGGTGTATGTCTTGGTATAATACTTGGCGTATCTTATCGTGAAAAGGAATAAGTCTAGTAGCAAGGTTTCCATTTGATTAAAAGGGTTATGAGAGATATTTTTCTTTGAGAGATAATTGTAGTTATGCTATAGTTGGTTTATGAATCTACACTGGAAATTTTTTTATGGGTTTTCTTCCCCAAAAGGGTTTTCTAAGATATATCTCTATTTTTTGTGCTTGGGGGTGGAACATGTAGGTGCCTATGGTTGGGTGAAAATGATGTAGCAATGTCTATAGAAAAATAAGCATGTAAAAGTAGTTAAATTCCTATGGTAAATCTGACCCTAACTAGTTTTAGGAAGAATTTAACAAATTATACCATAAGAAACATTAGTTTCCACCAACCTTAAAACCATAATGACCTGAGGATAAGAGAAGCCAATTAAAAAAGTAAAGGTGAAGAATATAGTGATATTTTTTGTGTAACATAATAGTTAGTAAGGAAAATTGCAATACCTGCAACAAAGAGAAGACTCAAGAAAATATAGCCATCAATATAATGCTAAAACCTATGTATGGTTTTGGAATGATTTCCTTATATTTTCATGGAATCACCGTGACAATTAGTCATGTCTATCAAACAATATTATGCATTAAACATTTAATTATCCATATGTGAAGCATAGCCATACAATTATCCAATTATCAATGGAAATAAAAAAATATTGAGTATTCTAAGTCATTACATAATTATATTTAAAATGCCTTAGATAATTCAAAATTTTAGCATTCTCCAAATAAACATTTATTTTTGAGGTCAAGGGCATAAAAGTAATGAAATTTTAACGAAAAGAGTGAATGTCTATTGTTAGAAATCCATATCTCAAAAAATTCTCCATAAGGGGATTCAAAGAGTGATTCTATAAATTATCAAAGAATTTTCAACATAAGGATCAAGGTGATTACAAAAATATAGTCATAAAAACACTCATCACAATTTCATAGGTTATACCCAATTGACAATAGCATTCCTTATCTATTGAAGAACTGAAAATCATATACAAAGGGGGGATCTGGAATATGCACCTCAATACAAATGTTAATGCACTTGAATATGGAACCGTCATTTTAGGATCAAGTTTAGCTTCAAAATTCGAATAAATAATCCTTTCATACCCCAAATTTTATGGAACCATCTCCACTAAATTTCTTTGTAAATTTTTTTGAGAAGATATTTGGAAACACTCATTAAGTAAAGGAGTGACAAGATTTACCTTATGTTCCCCATTTATCATTTCAATAGTTCAAAAGTAACCCAACAGAGACAGATCCATGTTGCATCCTATATTGAGTAGTGAAAGGAAATCTATATATGTCCCTTTTGGAAATACTATTATTAAAAGTAGGATGCAAACATATTGGAAGTGATACCCAAGTTTATTAAATTACAAAATAGGCACCATTTTTTTGCTTCTCATATAATTTCAATAGTTTTATGGTTTTGATGAGATATTTATTGTCATCAAAATCATGGCCATTACCTCCAAATAAAGGTTGCAAATTAGACATTGAAAAATTATCAAAATAAATAAAATAGAATAGATCTCACATATTAGAATAAATGTTTATGGAATTTTACCTTAAGATTAGAGAAAATGAAACATCTTCATTGTAGGTTTTGTTGTCAACTATCCTCATAGTGCATTAACATTATCAATAAAAAATCATCCCCATGTCATAGACCTAAGGAATTTCAAAACCAAGTGTTCCCATAGAGAAAACTATTTATAAAACCATTTTCATGGTTTTCTTGACATGAGGCATGGACTAATCCATCCTAAATGTTTTATCCCTTTAGTCTTTAATATTATAACTCCTTTTTATCCCAAGACAATCTCAATGATAAAGGAAAAATATATAATCACTAGACCAACCTACAATGATTTGATCTTGATCGCAACAAACAATATGCAAATAGACAAGAATTCACCTAAGGTGATAATCAACTTTCATAGTAAGTGAAACTCAAAACAATAATTAACTTTCCTAATAAGGAGAACTGAAAAAAAATCTCTACCCAATGATTTCATTTAAAAAATGTAATGTAATCCTATTCATTATGATTTCATTTTAAAAATGTAATGTAAGTGGCAACATTAACATGATCAAATATTTTTTAAATAAAAAGCTACATCAACAACTCACATATCAATGATTAAGATATTGCACACTTCTAATTATAAATATTGATATTTTACATAGAATAAAAAACACTCATATAACAAGGAATTTAAGAGATATAAAAACTATAAATAAGTTTTAAAAAGCTATCAATATATGATTTTAAACAACTATAAATATAAGATAATATTTACAAAGAAAAAATAATAATAAATACTTACAAACTAAACCAATCAAATATTTAACCAATCCAATCTTTAATATGTGAAAATTATCTTGTCTCATAATATCCTTCAAAAACATGCATTATTCAATGCTTTATACTCAAAATAAAAAAATCTCTACAAAAATTATGAAATGAAATGTTACTATATCATATCATTAATCAACAAAAACATAAAAAAAATATATTTAGTTCAAAACTAAAAATATTTAACCAATCCAATCTTAAATATGCGAAAATTATCTTGTCTCATAATATCTTTAAAAAACATGCATTATTCAATGCTTTATACTCAAAATAAAAAATCTCTAGAAAAATTATGAAATGAAATGTTACTATATCATATCATTAATCAACAAAAACGTAAAAAAATATATTTAGTTCAAAACTAAAACTTAGAAAGAATGATAATCGTTGATGGAAGGTGCTTCAAATGCATGTTTGGGGATTTGTTTCATATGTTAACGGTAGGTTAGATAGGGATTTTTTCTCATCTCTAACTCATGTATGGTTCCAAAGAGAGTGGAAGTAAAAAATGTGAAATTATCTACCAGTTAATTTCGAAATCAAAACTGAAAAAACATGATAATGTTTAACTTAAAATTCAAAATAAAACCTGAAACAAAACA
The DNA here is from genome assembly GCA_010110895.2 of Picea sitchensis. NCBI lineage: Eukaryota > Viridiplantae > Streptophyta > Pinopsida > Pinales > Pinaceae > Picea > Picea sitchensis. The sequence continues at coordinate 208,687 of SNQJ01S0000055.1, forward strand.
TGATAACCTCTAACGGACGCTACTTCAATGGCTGCTTCAAATTTGGAAAATTGTTTCACATTGGGTGTTAACAAAGGTTTGTAGAGAGAGGTATATACATCTAAGTGTGTCACCCTCGGGTGCCCCAGTATTATTTGTTAAAAATAAGGATGGAACCTTGAGGCTATGGATTGACTTTAGGCAATTGAATAAGGTGATCTTGAAGAACAAGTATCCTTTTCCAAGGAGAGATGATCTTTTCTATAAACTGAAAGATGAAAACATATTGCTCAAGATTAAACTTAGGTCGGGATATCATTAGGTGAGGATTAAAGAAGAAGATATTATCAAGACAACATTTAGAACAAGGTATGGCCATTATTAATTTACAATGGTTCCATTTGAGTTGTCAAATGCACCAACTATCTCCATGTGTTTGATGAATGTTATTTTCAGAAATTACTTGAATAAGTTTGTCATTATCTTCTTGGATGCTATACTTATCTACTCCAAGTTTGAAGTAGAGAATTAGAAAGAATAGAGGATGGTTCTACAAGTATTGAGGTTTCATTAGTTTTAGGAAGATATGAGCAAGTTCTCATTTTATTAGCGGTAGATACATTATTTGGGAAACATCATTTTAGAGGAAGGGATAGAAGTGGATCCTGAGAAGATAAAATCCATTGAAGTATGGCCAACACCAAAAAATGTCTCATAAGTGAGATAATTCATGGGGATTACATGTTATTTTAGAATATTTATTGATGGATTTTAAAATATTACACACTAAGTCACTTCTTTGCAAAATAAGGGTATGAAATTTGAATGGACCTCTCAATGTGAAAAGAGTTTTAAACACTTGAAACATTTATCGAAAAGTGCACCAATATTGAGTATTTCTAATTGAAATGAATACTTCATTGTGTGGACTGATGATTGCAAGGAAGGGCTTGGAGGGGTACTTAGAAAAAATGGGCATGCCATATGCTATGAGTCAAGGAAGTTGAAAGTGAATGAGTGACATTGTGCACTCATGATTTAGAATTGGCAATCATAGTGCATGCCTTCAAAATTTGGAGGCACAATCTCATGGGAATAAGATTTGAGTTGAGAATGGACCATAGTGGTCTGAGGTATTTGTTTGGACAACCAACTTTGAATGACAAACAACTAGATGGTTGAAATTCCTCATTGAATATGAATTTGATGTAAAGAATAACTAAGGAAAGGATAACAAGGTGGTTGATGCACTCAGTAGGAGAGTGCATGTCATGCATTATACAACCATTCGAATGTAAAAATATGATTCTAAAGATATAATTTTGGAAGCTACAAAATTAGATTGACATTATATGGATACAAAGGAAAAACTACACTAAGGTAAATTTTCAGCATAAAATTAACGATTTTGAGATGAGAGAGGATGGAATCCTCATGTACGAGGGTACATTATATGTTCCTAAATATTAGGAGATGAAAATATTGGTGCTAAGAGAAATGCAGAATGTGCCTTATGTTGGGAACCTAGGGTAGTAGAAAAAATGCAGTTGTAAAGATCCAACACATTTCGCTAGGTATGAAGAAAGAGGTTGTTGATTATATAACACTGTGTATAGAATATCAAAAGTAAAGGGATAAACATAGACATCCCACTAGATTTATACATCCATTTCCCATTCCTAAGTGGAAATGGGAAGTTGTGACAATTAATTTTATCACAAGATGCCCAAAACGATTAAGCAACATGATTCCATTATGGTGGTGCTAGAAGAGGGGATAAGTCAAAGGGGATTACTTGAAGGGAATATTATAATAATATTTCCTAAAGTCTAAATCATGTGATATAATTTATCCTAAGTTCCTAAAGGTGGTGAGTGCATCACCAAGAGGGGATAATGTAGTTGCAAGCATGAAAAGTGTCAAGTAGGAAAAATGCATATATAATGTGGGAACTTAGTGTATTTTTCATTCATTTTAATCATTCTCACAATCATTATTTCCATTCGTACACTCATTCCATCCATAATATGTACCTGTTCTTCGAGATATTTTGTAGCTGAACATACTCAATAATTCCTTGGGGGTTTGGGTTAAGGAAGCAGGTTGTTAAGCCTCTGAAAATTTCTCTCCTGGTAAGAAAATTAAAAGGAATTGTTTTCCTGGTTTGTCGGGTTGGTGAGTGTTGCAATTCTTAGATAAACCTTGTGTTCCAAGTGCTACATATCCCTGATAATTCCCATTAAACCTATTGTTGAAGCTCTGGAAGGGAAGTGGGACAACAAAAGGACTATTGAGTAGAGAAAGGGTACACTTCCTAGGGTGGTATAGGTTGTGGGGAATGAGAGGTGAGCTGGGAATGGATGTTGGAGTTTCCATCTTGGCATGAGTTTAATTTTTTTATCTGTTATACCTTAGTATGCATTAGGAGGTGTTTTACATTGTGGTGTCTAGTTTGAGCTTAGGGGTGATCTACTATTGATAGCATGTGAACAACATAGTCTATGGCTGGGAGGAACATCTGAGGTCTAGAGCCACCTGATTATTTACAAAAGATAAGTTTTATTTTATATGTTTTTATATGGAATTTATTGTGTGGATGTTTATATAAATTATTTATTCTTTAATGTACACATTTATGCATGATTTGTATGTTGTTAGCAATGTGTGTGTGTTCATATGCAAAGCATATTTATTAATTAATTGGTATCAGAGATTGGGGATGGGGATTCTACATTATACAACAAACCCTAAAATTAAATCCTACACCCAAGCATAAATACTATTCCCAAGCCCCACATAATAATTCAAAATGATAATAAATCTTTGGAAAGATTTATAATGTAATTACTCAAATCCATTTTGACCTAACGTAGCTTGACCTAGCCTATCCTAACCTAGACTAGAATAACCTACCTTATCCTACCTTACACTACCTTACCCTAACCTATAATAACCTAACTAGAATATCCCACCCTTCCCTCCTCTGCTTTAACCTACCCAAGTGTAGGATAGCCTAACCTAACCTAACCTACCTTGGCCTATTATAACCTACCATAACATATCCTAGCTTTTCCTATCCCATTCTCACCTAGTATATCCTACGATAAATTTATTAACCTAGCCTAAAATACCATACCCTATCCTATCCTAACTTACCCTAATTGATCCTAGCCTATCCTAACTTACCCTAGCTTACTCTACCAAAGGGTAGCTTATAATGTCCTACACTAGCCTAGCCTACCCTAACTTAACCTTGTTTTTACTCACCCAACCATATAGCCTAAACTACTTTATCCTATTCTAGATTATCCTATTTTAGACTATCCCAACCTATCCTTACCTATCCTGATATGCCCTAGCTAATCCTAACCTCTCATAGCCTCACCTAACCCAACCTAACTTTTCCCATACTATTGTTACCTACCTTAGTAAACCCAAACTTAGTTTATATTATCATATCCTAAGCCTACCCCATCATAGCCAAACATAACATTGCATAGCCTACTCTATATTAATGTACCCTAATATATATTAGTTGAACCTATCCTAACCTAGATTAGCTTAATCTATCCTAACTTAGCATAACACAACCCAAGCCTCATCCTAGCCTAGCCAAATTAAGCATAACCTATCCTAACCTAACATAACCTAACGTACTCTAAATCATCTTATCTTATCCTAGCCTAACATTTTCCTAACACTAGCCTTGTCTAACCTAACCTATCATAACCTAGGCTATACTAACCCTATATTTCCCTAGATTATTCTAACTTAACCTAGTTTAGCGTAGCCTGGTCTAGGATATCATAACTTAGATTATCTTTTCAAACCTCATTTACGCTACCGCAGACTACAATAGCCTACGATAAAATACCCTATCCTAACCTGGCTTACCTTAACCTACCCTACTCTATTATAGCCTACCCTAACATAACCTCAACTAGAATATCCTAACCCATCCTCGTCTAGCCTGTCCTATCCTAGCCTAACCTAGCCTAATTTAACATAACCTAGCCTACCCTAGCCTATCCTACCATACCTTAAACTTTTCTAATCTAGCCTAATCTATCCTAGCTTAGCTTAGTGTACCCCATATTAACCTACATAAAAATACCTTACCCCACTCTATCCTAGTTACACCACACTTTCATATCCTACACCATGTTAGCTCAACTTGGCCTAGCCTAACCTAACCTAACATAACTTATCTTATCCTACCATACCCTACCATACCCAACTCAAAGCTAACCTATCCTAGCCTAGTATAACCTAACCCAAACCTACCCTACCCTAAATTATCCTAGCCTATTTTATCCAAGCCCACCCTACATAAGCCTACCCTACTCTATCCTACCTTAGCCTAACTTACCTTGGGCTATCCTAGTCTAGCCTAGCCTCACCTAGTTTATCCTAATATAGCATGGTCTAACCTAGTTTAGGCTAACCTAGCCTAGCCTTTCCTATTATAGATAAGCCCATCTTAGCCAAAACTATCCTAACCTTACCTAGTCCAAACTAACCTAGCCTATCCTAGCTTACCCTAATCTATGCAAATACACCCTACCCAAACCTAATCTTGCGTAGTCTACACTAACTCAATCTAACCTAGCCTAACCTACTATATTATAACTTAGCATAGAATACCCTAACCCTAACCTAGTCTATCATAACCTAGCCTATCTTAGTCCATCCTAACCTGGTCTAGAATAACCTAGCATATCCTAACCTACTCTACCTTAATATATCTTAGCTTAACCTAGTCTAACATTATTTAATTTTGTCCTAGGCTAGACTAACCTATTGTACCCTAATATAGCATATCCTAACCTAACCTCACATAACTTATCCTACCCTATCCCAACCTACCCTAGGTTAACCTAACTTATTATAGATTATCCTAACCTAACATAGCTTGCCCTAGAAAAAATTAACCTATCCTAGCCTAGCCTTACCTAAGCTACCTATCATAGCCTTTTGTGACCTATCCTACATGGCCTACCTTACCTAGTTTATCATACATCAAACTATCCTAACCTATCGTGGCCAAGCTATCCTATCTTAGGATAACCAAACTTAGCCTACATTACCATAACCTAACCTACCCTAGCCTATTCTTGCATAGCTTAACCTAAGATAACTTGATATATATACCCTATCCTACCCTACCCTAACATTTCTTAACCTAATCTAACATAGCCTTTCCTAACACATATTAGCCTAGCCTAACATCAATCTAATGAACCCTACCTTATGCTAATATAGGATAAGTTATCCTATATATCCTACCCTACTCATGCATATCTTAGCGAATCCCATGCTACCATACCTTTCCCATGCATAACCTAGCATAGACTAGACTATCTCAAATTAGCCTAGCCCCTCCTAACCTAATTTTCTCTACCTTAAGCCTACCCTTTCATAACCTAGTCTACCTTATTGTACCTTATTCTAACCTAGGCTAACCTAACAGAACTTATCCTACCCTAAACTTGCATAAACTAACGTAATCTAGACGAATAACCTACACTAGCCTAACCTACCCTAGCCTACACTATCATAACCTAACCTATCCCACCGTAGTATACACTAGTCTAGCATATCCTACCTTATATTACCCTAACCTACCCTACCTTACCCTAGCTTAGCATAAACTACACTAGTTTAAGCTTAGCCTAACCTTGTCTATGTCATGCTACCCAATATTTAATTATATTGAGCTCGCTAAGCTACTCTATTCAAGGTTATCCTAGCTTATTCTGGCCTAACCCAACGCTATCATAAATTAGCATAGCCTACCCTAGACTACCTTAGCCTAACCTATCCCAACCCAACCCAACCTACACAAGCCTATATAAGCATATACTAGCCTAAACCAACCTTATCCTACCCTAAAATAGCTTATCCACTTAGCCTAACCCAACCCTATCCTACCCTAAGTTGTCCTCGCTTAAATCCTACACTAAGTTAACATAGCCCCACCGAACCTAACTTAGCCCAATCTAACTTGGCCTAGCCTTGCCTAACGTAGCCTAGACTACTTTAACCTAACCTACCCTAATCTAGCTTATTCTATCATACCATAACCTATCCTATCCTAACCTAAACCTACCCTACCAAAACTTTACCTTTCCTAACCTAACCTAACCTAACCAATCCTAGCCTAACCTACCCTACCCTAGCCTAAACCTAACTTAGCCTAGAGTAACCTATCTTAGCCTACCTAAACCTACCTTAAACTAGCCTAATCTAACCTACCCTACCCTAACCTAGCATAACCTAGATAGCATAGCCTATTCTTCCCTCCTCTCCTTTAACCTATCCTACCCTACCCTATCTTAACCTGACCTAACCTAACCGACATAGACTAATATAAAATAACCTAGATAAGCTAGCATTTCCTATCTTAGCCTACCATTCAACTTCAATCTATCTCTAAATTCCTAAGCCTAAGACTAATCCTACTTAACCGTACACCTTTAAGTATTATACTTCAATCCCTAAGCATAAATCCTACACCCAAGCCTAAATACTATGCCCAAGTCTCACATAATACTTCAAAATGAGAATAATACATTGGAGAAATTTATAACCTAGTTACTCAAATCCATTTTTTAATATGGATTAAAAAATCACATATCCATTATGTCATTTCAAGTAAAAATTACATTTTTCTAATACAAATACAAGGAAATGCTAGTGAAATGATAAATTGACAACAAACATAATAAATAGATGCTATAAATGTACATTCGACAATCAATAAAGTCCACACATAAAAAATTAACATAAATAATAAATTTATCAATAATAATAGTTAAAGTTACATATATATAGTTAAAAATAAAACATTGTATACATCAAATGATAAAATAATCTATAGAAAATTACAGGAACTATATGCACTTAATTAATTAAATAAGAAATAATTGCATACACAAATAAATACCAAGAAAAACTACAAAATAAAAAACATACATTTCATTATGATAACAACTTAAAACATTTAAATAGAAATAAAAATATAACAAACAAACTTTATAAATTAAATACCACAAAAGGAAAATTTTGTAAGAACACAAAAGCACGAGCTTTAACCATTAAAGTTTTGGGGAATTTCATTATAGTTCGACACCCGTATTTAAGAGTTTCAATAACACCTGTCGACATGTCAGGGTATCAACTCAATAACGTCAAATATGAAGTGGTGAGAATATTAATAATAATTGTTAATATTTGTAACAACCCTAGATGAATAAATATTTAAAGATTATAAAGTAAAATTAATTAAAGAAAATAATTGTGGTTAACTAAGTAACAATTTAACTACAGATCACATTTAATGACCTTTGAAATAAATTTAAAAGATCAATGAAAAATGTTAAAAAAATGGTTGCGTATGCAGAGAGGGAGCCTATGAATCCTGAGAAGATAAAACATTAAAGGAGGGAGAAGGGACAGGCACAGAGGGTGGTTGGAGGAGTAACTGCATGAGTCGGCGAAGGAGGAATAAGGGAGAGGGGAAAGGTTGACGGGAGGATCATGGGATGGGGGATGGATTTTTCTGAGGACGCTCGGAGCAGAGAGTTTGTGGGTGGTGACTTTTGATTAGTGGAGGCACCGAATTGCTGGAGGTTTTGGGCATGGGGGCTAGGATATCCATAGATATCCTGGAGCTAGGTAGTTTTCCTAGTTGGCAGGGAGGAAAATAGTTTTGGGAAATTATATCTTGTTTGTGGCAAGATTGATCTAGGTATCAGGTAGCAGGAAGGCAACAACAAGGCAAAGAGGCAATAGTAATTAGCATCAGAACCAGGTACTTTGTCAAGTTATGTATTTATTTCATTCTTCCATGAATTCAGTATTTATTGATAAATATAAGTTACTAAGGTTGTTGTTATAAAAAAAGTCAATATTATGCTATGAAGTTATTGTTTCAGTTTACGAAATAAAATGTTTATGAAATTAATGATGTTTAGAAATATTAGGTTGTTACATATGGTATCAAAGAGTCTTAGTTCGAAATCTGGGCCTGAGGGCCAAAACCCCGAGTCTTAAATCCAACCACGCTTAAACTACAAACAAAACACGTTTAGTTAGAAGACTTGTATCGCGCGGGAACAGTGTGAACTAGTTACCTGTACTAGCCTCGGTGAAATTTTAAATAATGAAGAATGTCAGGAACTATAGACCCATGCAAATTTTAAACCTTGCCAAGAAAGAAATTTTAACACTACGTAAAGTTTTATGCAACTAATCGATTATCTCAAAGGAGAGTTGTCTATTACATGAGAGAATGGATCTGAGTCGTCAGATCTCTAGCGAAATCCCGTCAGCCATTAGATCTCGAGTAGTTGCATAGGGTTTAAGTCCTAGTGTGCAGAGGAGGAGTCTCGGAAGAGTCATCGGGATATCAGAGTCATCGGGGTTTTGTTAAGATAGAGAATCGAGACCTTGTGGATCTCGAAATCCTGAGAATGGATCCTAGCCATTGATCCCGATAGGGACACGCGTCAGCATTCTAGGGAGGTATCAGGATTTTACCCATCAGGAATTTCAAGGGTGTAGAACTGTTGCATTAAGGAATCGCGACACGAGATTTCCCGATAGGATCAGAGCCGTCAGATCAAGTGGGGAAAGAAGATCTGGAGCGTTGAGGCATCTATGTCCAGCACGAGCTCAAGAGGAGCCTAGAGAAGAAGGAGACCAACAACCATTAGATCTCACATGGAAATCCCGTAAGCCATTAGATAGGGAAGAGTTGCGCGAATATTAGCCTCTAGAGGAGGAGCGCACGAAGAGGATTTATCGGAGCAGTCAGATTTTGGATCAGATCACCGACAGCCGTCGGATCTGCAAGATTTGCACGAAGGTTCAGCTTTCGTGAACAACAAGGGAGAAATCCCGACGGGATCTGTACCGTCTGATTGGCAGGGGACACATGGCGGAGATCGTTCGAGAGTCGGGATATTGGCCATCGAGAAATCGGAGTTCTCGAGGTCATGAGAATCGGGACCTTGAAAGTCTCGAAATCCCGAGAGTCAATCTGAGTTGTCCATCTGAGGAGGGGCATGTGTCACGCGATCATCCGTATCGGAGATCCGAGGCACCAGGCATCGAGACTTACAGGTCTCGAAATGTCGACAAGATCAAAGTTGTCAGTTCACACGGGACAGGTGTCGGAGATCCAGAGCAAGTCGCCATATTGGCTATCGGAAAATCAGAGTTCCTAAAGACAAGGAATTCAGGACATCGTAAGTCCCGAAACCCCAAGAGTCAATCAGGACCGTCCATCTGCATGGACAGGTGGCAAAGGATCGGGCGTCGTCGGAGTTTTGTTCATCGAAGAATCGGGGATTCCGGTGACAAGCGGTTTATGCATTATGAATTCGCGATCCGTGAAAACCCTGATCAGTGGGGGGCCAGCTGTCAGCACAACAGAGAAGGACAGCGGTGTAGTGGAGGCTAGCTGTCAGCATAATGGAACATCGAGGACAGCGGCGTAGTGGAGGCCAGCTGTCAGCGTAATGGAGCATCAAGGACAACAGTGTAGTGGAGGCCAGCTGTCATCATAACGAAGCGTCGCGATTGGGCGATCAGGAATTCTACGGGTGTATGTATTGAGGCATCACAAACCCCGTAGCCCCGATGGGGTAAGGTAGTGGTCATGGGTGATGGTCACATTGGCCTGGAGCTAGAGCCAGGAGGGCTAACGTGAAGATAAGGCACGTCGGGGATCGGAGGATCGCGGATCCAAGGGGCATGTGCACCTCGACATCGAAAAGTCCGAAACCCTGATGGAGAGTATGACTGTGGTCATATACGAATAGGTCACATGGACCAGAGCCTACCTAGGAGGAGCTAAGGGCAAAGGACTCATCGGGAAATTAGAACTTTAAATCCTGACATGGAGGTATAGAGCTGCGGTCTTATGGGAGAGGGCCGTATGGACCAAAGGGCCTAGTCAAAGAGGACCAGCGCATAGCGAAGGTCGCATCGGTGGTCAGGGATTTGAGAGTACTGTGACTCTCAACAGAGGGAAGTGGGAAACCCTGAACCCCGATAGAGAGTCTGGGACAACCACGGTTAGGTACAGAGACCGTGTAGAGAGGAAAAAGGACCTGTGGATTGGGTCGTGTTTTGACAGGGATTCCACTTGGGAATCTAAAGAGCCGCTTCAGCTCAGCAGAGAGAATTGAATCGATCCTGTGAGAAGGAGGTCAGGTGAAGAGACCCTGCTTTCAAAGAAATATAATACTAAAATTCGTACAGGGATGGAATTACAAGAAAATCATTTTGTTTCAAAAGAGGAAATTACCATTCTTTACCACAATGTAAGGAAGACTTATGCAATTTCTTAATTCGAATAACCCCGCGTTCTTCATGAAGGTATAGGAACTGTGCACAATATGCGGACTGAATGGTACCTCTTACCATATCTAAGGGGGAGCTCCGCAAAATGTACAGATAGGGGATTGGTTCCCAACATCTCAAAGAGACTGGCCTCCAGGTCCTGGATCTTGTCAATGGCCATATCAATGTACTCTGTCTTTGCAAAACAAACTGGAGCATATACAGCAATAACCAACGCTAATAAAGTTCTCAGAATGATGGTGAGGATGTGAGCCATGACAAGGGAGATTCAGGAAACCTCTAAACAGAGAAAAGGCAGATCTGTGGAGGAGAAAGAATGATGCGAGCGAAGTCCCAGTGGACGAGAAGGAGGAGGTAGAGGAAGGACGCATAGGGATTCGAAGAGATGACAGGTGTAGAATGTTTAGGATTAGAAATGAGGGATCTAGAGAAAGTTAGTCAAGCAGGTGGAATCCATCCGCGCCTAAATCCATGTGTGTCCAATTATTGATTTTTATAAAAGAAAATTATATAAATAAATTAAAGTAAATCGAATAATTTAGTATAAAGAATTTATATATAAATAAAGGTCATGTTAGTTAAAATTAATGAAAGGTTAATTGGGTTAAGAATAACTTAAAGTAATTAAGTATTTATTTAAGTTTAATGTTAATATACCTTAAAATTTGATGTTGACCAAGCTTAGACGCTTAATCCTAACCCAAACCTAGCCAATTCCCCTGATGGAGTAATGTCTGTTTACAAACAAGTAAAGAAAACTTACACTTAACCATGTTTCTAAGTTTAAGTAGCACCAACTTGAAACATCCTGGAACTCACCCTTATAACTTTGGGGTGATGTAGGTTAATTCATACAAGATGTTTAGGACTCGAAGGGGTCGAGGCAGTGGAGCATCATCGTGGGCACCACCGATGCCACCCACACTATCAACACCACCAACACCATCAACACCACCGACACCACCAACACCACCACCACCATCGCCCGAACTATCCCTCATACTACGCTCTTTTGGAAGCCATTAACGAGACTTTAAAAGGGTGCCAACCAGCAGTGACTGAAGTGGAACTCCCACCGTCTGGAACGGGTAATCCAAGAGCATCAAGGAACTCAAGGGGAGAATTTCCACCTGAAGACATCACGTGAGAGTTGCAGAAGATCAAACTTCCGGAGTTTACCGGAGGACGTGCCAGTGAACGTACGAAAGCATGGTTGGAAGGCATGACAAGGTGTTTTTCCTTAAGGGACTATGCATCCAATTCAAAGGCCAAGATCACAATTTTCCAGTTAAAAGATAACACCTTGAACTGGTGGGGCAACTTGGAAAGACAACTACACATTACCCCAGACACAATATCTTGGGAACTTTTTGAGGAAAGGTTCCGAAGGAAATATCTACCAGCATACTACAAGGAACAACAAGTAGGGGCATTTCATGCCTTAGTACAAGGAAATAGAACTGTAGAAGAATACGAGATCAGGTTTATCGAACTGGTCAAGTATGTTTCATATATGGATAATGACCATTGACAGGCATAGCACTTTGTTTATGGATTGAACCCGAAGATAAGAGCTATGGTGTGGATGTGGAAACCGTCTTCAGTAGCGGAGGTAGTAGAAAGTGTGCATTATGTGGAAGAACACATGAACTTAACAGGGGGCATAAGATCAACATTTCTGCATCACCCAGGATTTGTGGGAAAGACCCCGAGGACATTTCCTAGGGGAGGGGGCTCAAGGCCACCACCTTATGGTAACAGAGTCGTGCCAAGGACAATAGCTGCAGGGATTTCAACGGAAGCTAGTGCAACATCTCGTTCATCGCCAACAGTGCAGACAGGTCCATGACTATCTCAGGGAATAGCTAGTAGGGGCAGGGGTTCCAGGGGAAGGAACTCATTTCAGAATTAGTCACATAATAGTGCACCGGTTCAATCTTGTATTTCCTATTGGAGATGCGAAGGACCCCATTACGAACGGGACTGCCCAGAGTTACAATCGGGGTTTGTGCATCGAGAAGGAAAGGCACCAATGGGGAGATCAAGTAGCAACCACCAGATTTACGCAGTGGTTAACAACCACTAGGCCGAACATCAATCCACCATGGTGGAGTCATCAGGTACGCTAAATCCTATTAATGTTAAGATTTTTTTTTTATTCTGGTGCGACAGATAGTTTCATTTCACCATCTGCATTAGAAAAGAGTGTGTTGGCAGCCTATGAGCACGATGACTTTAAACAAGTCGAGATGGATTCGGGGGACAAACAAGCTGTAGGACCTAGTGTTGATAATTATATAGTAGACCTAGGAGTGTGCACTACCAGGTTGAAGGTATACATCACTGCTCTTGGAGCGTATGACCTAATCATTAGAATGGATTGGTTAGTAGCTCATTGATCTTTGGTAGATTGTTTCGCCAAGAAGGTGCTTTGTATTGATGATGAAGGAAGACTGATAGAGATCCAAGGTGTGCAGAGAAAAGTGTCATTACACTTTATATCAACTATGAAGGTTAAGCGATGCTTGAGACAAGGGTGTCGACTTTATGTAGTGGAGGCAGTGAAAGAAAGGAAGGGACCCTCATTGTATCAGTACCCAGTTTTGTCAGAATTTCAGGATGTTTTTCCGAACGAGTTACCAGGGTTACCTCTGGAGAGAGAGCTTGATTTTACTATTGAGCTAAAACCTGGTGAGAAACCAATATCCAAGACTATGTATCGAATGACGGCGCCGGAACTTTGTGAATTGCAAATGCAGTTGAAGGAATTACTAGACTTAGGGCTAGTAAGGCCCAGTGTCTCAACTTGGGGCGCACTGGTAATTTTTGTAAAGAAGAAGGATGGATCCTTACGATTGTGTATATACTATAGGGACTTAAACCGTGCTACAGTGAAAAATAGGTACCCAATGTCGCGAATAGATGACCTCTTCGATTAGATGAAAGGAGCAGCGGTATTCTTAAAGATCGATTTGCGATCTGGGTATCATCAGTTAAGGATTAAGGAAGGTGATATCCCAAAAACTTCTTTTCAAACTCGGTTTGGACATTACGAGTTTGTTGTAGTACGTTTCGGATTGACTAATGCGCCAGCAATGTTCATGAGCCTCATGAACGACGTATTCCGGAAGTACTTAGATCGATTTGTACACGTTTTTCTGGATGACATTCTCATCTATTCCAGGAATGAAAGAGAAGACGAGAAACACTTGTGAATAGTGTTTTCTTGCCTTAGGGAGAACAAATTGTATGGGAAGTTGTCGAAGTGTTCCTTCTTGCAGAAAGAGATAGACTATTTAGGTCATATCATTTCAAGTGAAGGAATTTCGGTGGACCGAGAAAAGGTAAAGGCCATTCTGGAATGGCCAGTGCCGAAAAATGCCCATGAGGTGAGAAGCTTTATGGGGCTAGCGGGTTATTACTGGAGATTTGTGAAAGGATTCCAAAAAATAGAGAAACCCATCACCACTTTGCAACGCAAGGGGGTCAGGTATGAATGGACAGAAGAATGTGATAGCGCATTCATTGAGCTTAATAGGTTACTAACTAGTGCACCAATTCTACGAGTGCCAGATATGGAAAAGGACTTTATGGTCTGCATGGATGCCTCGAAACAAGGGTTGGGGGGCGTGCTAATGCAATATGGAGGAGTGATAGCTTATGCGTCAAGAAAGTTGAAGAAGCATGAAGAGTTATACGCGACTCATGATTTAGAGTTGGCAGTTGTAATGCTAGCTCTGAAACTTTGAAGGCACTATCTTGTGGGGAAAAATTTTGAGCTCAAGACGGACCATCAAAGTTTAAAACATCTCTTCACTCAAAGAGATCTGAATGCCAGGAAAAGGCGATGGAGTGAGTTTATGAGTGAGTATGATTTTGGTAATTCATACATAAAGGGAAAGGAAAATGTGGTCATAGATGCCTTGAGTAGGAGACCACGTATCTTCTCCTTGGTACCCTTGAAGGTCAATCTGAGGGAACAAGTGTTGACACAACTACTAGGAGACAGTTGGTATTTAAAGGTTACTTTAGACCTCCAGAGCGGGAGGTAGATAGACCCAAAGTATGAAGGATATAATCTAGAAACAGATGGATTGTTGAGATACCGAGGAAGGATGTACATCCCGGAGAATGGGGATATTCGAAGCATCATATTGAATGAAGCCCATAGAGCACTTTATTGCGCACATCCGGGTGTGAAGAAGATGTACGCAGAGATGAAGAAACTCTTCTCTTGGGTAGGCATGAACCGCGATGTAGTCCATTTCATCGCCAGATGCCTAGAGTGTCAACAAGTGAAGGTCGATCACCATCACTCGGCAGGCCTCTTACAACCACATGATGTCCCTATGTCCAAGTGGGAAGTTATCTCTATGGATTTTGTTGTAGGGTTGTCTCTCACATGTCAAAGACACAATGCCATTCTTGTGATAGTAGATAAGTTAACCAAGAGTGCTCATTTCATTCTGATTAGAGACACTTACGATGTCACTGATGTGGCACGGGTGTTCATAAGAAATATTATCCGTTTTCACGGGATACCTAAGAAGATTATTTCAGATAGGGACTGCAGGTTCACTTCTAGATTCTGGACAAGTTTACAGTCAACGTTGGGGACTCAGTTGAACTTAAGCACAACTTATCATCCTGAAACAGATGGACAAATTGAGAGAGTAAATCAAGTTATGAAAGACATGCTTAGGATGTATGTAATGGATAATCAAACCTAGTGGGATAAGTACCTACCTTTGGTAGAGTTTGCCTACAATAACAATTATTATTGTTCCATCGGAATGCCACCATATGAAGCTTTATACGGAAGGCCATACAGAACACCATTGAGTTGGGATAGACTAGAAGACCAAGTAACAGTTGGGCCAGAATTGATTCAGGAAATGGAGGAACAGGTGATTCAAATAAGGTAGAGGCTAAAGCAAACACAGGATAGACAGAAAAGTTATGCGGATACACATATGACCGACCAAAGTTATGAAGTGGGGGACCAATTTTTCATTCATATCAGGCCTAATAAGAGTACCATACGGTTCAGGAAGGGGACAAATTTGTCACCTCGGTTTATAGGGCCATTTAGGGTCCAAGAGAAAATTGGACCCCTTGCCTATCGTCTTGTACTTCCACCCCACTTGCATAAAAATCATAATGTATTTCATGTATCTGTTTTACATCATTATGTTGCTGATGAATCACATAAACTAAATTGG
Source organism: Picea sitchensis (assembly GCA_010110895.2). Taxonomy (NCBI): domain Eukaryota; kingdom Viridiplantae; phylum Streptophyta; class Pinopsida; order Pinales; family Pinaceae; genus Picea; species Picea sitchensis. The sequence goes on from SNQJ01S0000055.1 coordinate 224,259, forward strand.
AAAGAATTGCAGGTATCGGACGTGGGAACCCTCACGGTAGAACCGTTATGCATACTAGACCATAGAGTCTGACTGCTCGGAAACCGTCTGGTAGACCAACTTAAGGTCCAGTGGGACAAGTATAGTTCAGGATCTGCTACTTGGGAGGATGCCGAGACACTACGGCGAGACTATCCCTCACTATTTTGAGCACCTGGAGAACATGTTTCGCGAAGGTGGGGTGTATGTAACACCACTTTTGAATTAGACAACCAGGACTACGTGAGGCCTATACACTTTATTTCCTAGTCAGAGTAAAACTATTAAGTGATACACATAAACTTTAAACTTATGAATTGTAATGAATGTTTAAATGTTGTTGATGATAATGCATGTGATGCAATCTATTATGTGAATGTAAATTTTACGAATGTTTAAACGTTATTGATTATGATGTATATGATGCGACATATTGTGAGAAAGTGAAATTGTTGAATGTTTAAATACTATTAGAATGATGTTGGATACAATGAAATCTATTTTGGGTAAATGATAATCTTGTGAATGGGAGACGAGTATGAATTATGGGATATTGTGAAATCTGATTCTAATGAGAAAGAATTGATGTAAATATATCGGTACGGGGTACCAAATTGAAACAATGATAGTATGCCATTATATGATGATAATGCATAGAAATGGATGAGTTTGTGTTGCAGACTAATCTGCAGGTTATGGGCTATGAAATAGCCAAGAGATAATGATGATGAAAGTGGATATGAGGACCACTAACCGAGAAACATTGTGGTATGAATAATGTATGTGAAATTTATATTGATTTGGATGGATTGCTATGATATGTGGACTAGTGCATGATTTTGGTACTAACACTACCCAAAACCGAATAAACAATGACAAAGCCTCCAGCAACACGGTGCCCCTGTATGTTCCATTGTAGGGTGTTGACCCTAGTTCTTATAGGAGGGGTGGAGGAATTTCCCACCGAGTATCCTCCATTGTAGGGTGTTGACCCTAGTTCTGATAGGAGGGGTGGAGGCATTTCCCATCGTGTATCCCCCAAAACCTGAAGTCATGGGAGAACGGTGCTAGTTCACGCTCCCCAAGACGTATGATGATGATTGTCAGTTTCCTGCTAGGGAAGCTTGGTCGAGATAGCGACACTTCCACTTACGGGTTCTATTTAGAGTTAGGTCAATATAGTTGACGCTCCAAGATAGTCTAGCAGAGGAAGGATAGGAATGGAGATGGAAGTAGGTTAGGGAGTAAGGATTAGTAGTAATAGTTGTGACAGTATGGAGATTTGTCTTGTGGTGGAATTGATGTCTTCCCTTCAAAAAAAAAAAGAAATGTGTATACATGGATATTCATTATGACATAACTAAACCACAGCTGTTAAAATAAATTATTGAACCAGATAATTGTGATTAAAGAATTTCTCAAACAATTGATTGATTGTTGTCTTTTATAAAAGACTAGTCTTGCTAACTCGATTGAATGGATACATAAATTACTAAAGGATGACAGTTTGATTATTAGTACATGCACGAGACTTGCATGTACTAGATACACATGCATTTCTTGTACATATACACTAGTATGTATGAGCTTTCTTGACTTACTTATTGATAAATGTCAGTTACTTGTTGTGAATGTGTGAACCATGCTCTTTTCCTTTGTACCATCAAATACCTTAAACTTCGGGACGAAGTTTCTTGAAGGGTGGGTGTATGTAATGACCCTAGATGAATAAATATTTAAAGATTATAAAGTAAAATTAATTAAAGAAAATAATTGTGGTTAACTAAGTAACAATTTAACTACAGATCACATTTAATGACCTGTGAAATAAATTTAAAAGATCAATGAAAAATGTTAAAAAAATGGTTGCGTATGGAGAGAGGGAGCCTATGAATCCCGTGAAGTTAAAACATTAAAGAAGGGAGAAGGGACAGACACAGAGGGTGGTTGGAGGAGTAACTCCATGAGTCGGCAAAGGAGGAATAAGGGAGAAGGGAAAGGTTGACGGGAGGATCATGGGACAGGGGATGGATTTTTCTGAGGACGATGACATTTGCTAGGAGCAGAGAGTTTGCGGGTGGTGACTTTTGATCAGTGGAGGCACCGAGTTGCTGGAGGTTTTGGGCACGGGGGCCAAGATATCCATAGATATCCTAGAGCTAGGTAGTTTTCCTAGTTGGCAGGGAGGACAATAGGTTTGGGCAGTTATATCTTGTTTGTGGCAGGATTGATCTGGGTATCAGGTAGTAGGAAGGAAACAACAAGGCAAAGAGGCAATAGGAATTAGCATCAGAACCAGGTACTTTGTCAAGTTATGTGTTTATTTCATTCTGCCATGAATTCAATATTTATTGATAAATATAAGTTACTGAGGTTGTTGTTATAAAAAAAATCAATATTATCCTATGAAGTTATTGTTTGAGGTTACGAAATAAAATGTTTATGAAATTAATGATGTTTAGAAATATTAGGTTGTTACAATATTCTTATAATAATAAGCTAATGTTCATTAAACTCATATAAGAGTTCATTCCAAGTTATTATGAATTATGATATTTGTTAGAATTTTAAATGAGGAAACCACAATTCACATATGATAATTAACAATCACATAGATAAGAAACACAAAGATTTCACGTGGTTCACCCAAATGTTGGGCTATGTCCACCAAGCATAGGCATCAATTGTATTATTATTCAGATCATGGAGATTACAACAGACTTGCAAGTTCTCTCATATCATCACACTCTGTTGTATCTTCCTCTACGGGATTACATGAATTTATATACATTTACACAAGAAAATGATTATTAAATGCACTCCTATCCCTATTCTAACTTGGTATATTTTATTTGAAACCAACCCATAATAATAGGATCCAAATCCATCCTTGAAGGAATTCGTTGTCACCAAATCCCAACAATCTCTACCTTGACAACAATTAACTTGATACCTTTCTCCTTAGTTTTGTTCATCACCTTTTCTGCAAGCCAAGAGAAACCAAGCACCAAAGTAGCTTCTCTAGTAAAACTAGTTTCATGATCTCGCTTGTGTGACTTGCATGAGTTTGGACTTCTTGAGGGGTCAATCCACCTCCAACATGTCTTCCACAACTGTGTTGTGAGACATATTTAGTGATATATATCCTTCTGTCCATGACACCTATAAAATATACATTACAATTATCACAGACCATCTCAGCATAACCATTATAGGTGACGTTTATTCTTCTCAAACGTTGAAGCACCCATTTTACTTCAACACTTGAATCTGTCATGTATCTGACAAAATCATTAACATGTGAAACATCTGGTCTTAAACATTTCATCACATACAACAGACCTCCTAGTGAACTTACACGAGACATAACCTTTTCTTCTTTATAGACATGACCTATGCTTGAAGAAAAATTATAATGGAAAGAAAGGGGGATAAAAAATGGTTTTACAATGCTCATATTGAACTCCAACCACAACTTACCATTACCATCTCTCTGTACTTCTATTCCCATAATTTGTTGTGCTGCTCCTTGATCCATCATCTGAATTGTCCTGTCCACCTGATTCATTTTCTTACTGATTGTATCCATGCTTCGGCTTGCATTGAGAATATCATCAACAAATAACATCAAGAATATGAGTGTACTATAAATTGTATAGTCATTACTACCCTTTGAAAATTTTTGACTCGGTATGAAGGATTCAAACCTCTTGTATATTTGCCTCGATACCAATAGGTCATACAATGAATTATCTAGCATGCAAACAAATTTACTATTGTGATCTTCAATCAACCCTTTTGTTTGTTCCATACATTCTATATCTCTGTAAATGATGACCTTGTGAGAAGTACGATCCCACACACAACATCCCTTTATACCACCAGCATAACTTGCGAGATAAAACAAGTAGGAATTTAGAAACAAATATTTTAAGTTTGGAAATGATTTACCGCTTACCAGTACCTGCAATTCTTTGTTTCTCTTATGACCTTTATTCTTGTTCCATATACAAAAAGATACATATGTCACTTCAGATGCCATTTCAGTACTCCCTTATAGCTTATAAAGGTTATCAAGCTTTGTTTCCTTCATCACTACTAAAATTCCTTTCGACAATGTGAGTGATCCACCTTGACCTGTATACTTATATCCACAAGAATCCAACACTCCCAATGAAATCAAATTTGATTTAAGATCAGGTACATATCTAGCATCTGTTAAATCCATAACACCATTGAACATACTCATTCTAATACTGCCAACCCCAATAGTTTTACAGGGAATACCATTTCCTATAAACACTACACCCTCATCAACAGATTGGTAAGAAATGAACCAATTTCTATGTGAGAACATGTGGTGCAAGGCACCCGAATATAACTGCCATTCTTATTGATATTGTAAATTACTAGAAATGGATAAAACTTGATCACTCATACCTAAATTTGTTACAGCCAAATTTTCTTCCTTCTTAGAGTTTTCCTTAAATTCCTTTCTTTTCCAACAATCTTTCTTGAGATGTCTTGTTTTGCCACAATACCAACATTTTTATTTACTCTTTATGTGTCTTGACTTAGAACTAGAAGAAATTATCTCATTCTTCTCTTTAGTTCGACCTCTCACCAACATCGCCTCTGAAGTTGATGTTTCTTGACTATATTTTCTCCTCATCTCCTCAACTCACAAATCTCCCACAACAAAGTCATAATCTAAAAAATCTATTGAGCTAAAGATAATAGAGGTGACTAGATTATCCCAAGACTCGCAATGAACACAATAGTGTAATAGCCTTATCTTCATCTTCGAATTTAACTTCCATACTAGTCAACTAAAATATAAGGGTATTAAAGGTATATAAATGGTCAACAACTTTTGTACCTTCTCTAATTCACAAACTGTACAATTGTCTCTTCAAGTATATTATTCTCATTAAGGACTTCATCATATATACACTTTCCAACTTTCTCCATAATCCTCATGTTGTATCCTCTCCTACAATATTAAATAGAACATCATCCCCCAGACATAAATGAATGGTACTAAGAGATTTTTCATCCAGATCTTCCCATTCCTTATTCGTCATGGTCGTTGGTTTCTTTGTCTTGCCTACCAATGTTTTTTGCAACCCTTGTTGCACCAGTAAATCCCACATCTTGAGCTTCGAGAGCTGAAAGTTGCTTTTATCACTGAATTTTTCAACATCAAAATTTGAACTCTACATCTTAGCCACTAGCACAAAATCTCCTAATGCCCACTTCTTATAATAACCAAGGCCCTTTAAAAAATAATGTAGAGGAATAATAGTATAAACTCCAAAAAGTTTCATAAAATATTTAATTAAAAAATATTTTTTAAAAATAAAAATAACTTTTTTAATTGACTTTAAACCTTTAACATACTATATTCCAAATATAGTAAATATTTTAAAGCAACCTCCATGTGACTTGACTTCTTGAATTGTTCATGTTTCTTTTAAAAAAAAAAAAAATTCACGTGACTTGTGCAAAATGCTTCATACCTTAATATTTTCACAAAACCATACGAATATTTCCTTGGGAGATCGAAGCTCCTTGTCAATGGGTGGGGGAGCGCTAGTTTGAAGATCAAAACTCTCAGAGTGTGGATGGGGGAGCGCTATCCCTCATTGAGTGTGGATGGGGGAGAGTTGATGCTCTGTGATGCATGAACCGGGTGGGCGACCTTCATGAAAATTTCATTTTTATTAGTGTGAAAGTGTTGATGTGCCTCTAACACTACTTAGGGAGTGTTTATGACTTTTTACTCAATTTCCTCTTTTGGCACCTAATCAATTCACCTTCTTGCATAATGAATCTTATCTCATGGATCTCCAACGCAATTTTGATACCAATTGTTAGAATTGCAAATGCAGAAAACACAATTCACATATGATAATTAACAATCACACACATAATAAACACAAATATTTCACATGGTTCACCAAAATTTTGGGCTACGTCCACCAAGCATAGGCACCGGTTGTCTTATTATAGATGATGGAGATTACAGTAGACTTGCAAGTTCTCTCATATCCTCACACTCTATCGACATGAATTTATATACATTTAAACAAGAAACTGATTATTAAATGCACTTCTATCCATATTCTAACTTGGTCTATTTTAGTTTCAACAAACTCAGAATAATAGGATCCAAATCCATCCTTGGAGGAATTGGTTGTCACCAAATCCCAACAATATTCGTAATAATTGTTAAAGTTTATCATTTTTACACCGTTAGATGTATTTTCAGTTTGAAAATGATTTTTTTTAGAATTGCATAATATAAGTTAATGATTAAAGGTTATGATAGGTAAAGTAAAATATAAATTAATGATATATAAGATGTGTCAGTTTTTATATTTTATTTAACTAATTCCACATCTAAGCTTAATAAGGAAACTAGCTAGAGTCTATTAGGTGGGAGTTGGGTTAAATTAATAAAAAATAAAATAAAAATTAATTTATACCAAGTGTCATTATTTTATATTTGATTTAACAAATCCAAATCTAAATTAAATAAGTAGGCGACATAAAATATGGAGAAATTGAATTGCATGGTGAGGGAGTCTTAACTATTTAGTTAGAAATGAAATTGCTCGGAGATTAGTTAACTAACAAGATAATGCAGGTGGGGTTAGACTAGTACAACCACTAAGTCAAACTAAGTCATTGGTGGTGAACGTCGAAAGGCTTATGACTCGTAATATGAAACAAGAATATGAAATGACTCAACAATATGAAACGATTGATTGTAATTATGCGGCTCCCTTAAGTAAACATGGAACAAATGTAAATTTAATAGTGTAAAATGATAAAAAGTTAATAGTGAAGTAAATTTGTAATAAGTTTGTTAATCATTTGAATGTGGAAATTAGATGGTTACACAATAATTTCTTAATCATATTAAGTAAATGTTAAAAAGTGAACAGGTTAACAGAATCTTTTAAAAATGCTAGAAAGTTATGAACATAAGATGTGGTTCATTGATTTGGAAGGATAACCATACAATTGAAATTTGTGGTTAAAACATCATTAAATGTGCACATTGTCAATAGTTGTAGGCCTTGCATAAAAATGTTAAAAAGTAAACAGGTTAACGGAATATTTTTAAAATGCTAGAAAGTTATGAACATAAGATCTTGTTCATTGATTTAAAAGGACGACTAAGAATATGCTAGAATATTCAATTGATAACCATATGATTGAAATTTATGGTTAAAAAATCATTAAATGTTCCTATTGTCAATAAGTGTAGGCCTTTCGACATAATGAATATAAAACCTCAAAGACGGGCATGATTAACTATTCACTTAACAATGAAAAATTAGTTGGGGTAGATGGATTAAAAAACCTTAAAATTAATAAGAAAAAATGGGAAAGTCGTGAGGCTGCAAATTAAACTAATGAAAAACTAGATAAAAATTAGTTAAATAAAGAGAGATAATATAGTTAGGTTTACTACTGAAAAGATAGATTGAATTATAAAACAAGAGGGATTAAATTAATGATAAGGTTGATATATTGGATTAGAGTATTGAGCTACTCCTAATGAAAGATATAATTTATACAACATAGAAAATAAGTAGAGCAATGGCAAGAGTCATACATACCTATTGAAGGATCATCTTCATTCCTTCCTCCATTGAGATTTTCCAACCTATTGAAAGATCATCTTCATTCAATCCTTCTGAACAAAACAAGTCGAACCTGAAATATTAGCAGTCGAATTGACAGAAAGAAAGGAAAGTTTTTCACATCTGAACAAAACAAGTAGAACCTCAAATATTAGCAGTCAAATTGACATAAATAAAGGAAAGTTATACATGATATTGCTGAAGGAATTTACAAAATAATTGTTTCTCTTCTAAGAATAGAAAAGAGCAGAGAAAATAATAATAATAAAATGCACCGTTAACAAACGAAGTTGAGTATCTTAGCTACCCTTTCCTCGGAAGAAAAATCAGTGGACATGATTAATATCCTAGTTCATATAGAAATATCATGACTATCTAAAATGTAAAAATTATGTCTCTTGTGATGAGTATAAACAAAAATTCATATCTATGATTATCGAGGACTAGGAAAGAGCTTAATGTTAAGGGATATGGTAGCATTGAGGGACCTAAAATTCCAACTCCCAAGTGTATGAATTTGTTCATCATTTACTTGTTCTCAAATGCAAAGTTATTTATCTACGCAATGAGGAAAATAAGAAAAATACTATTCCTTTATCTGCGCAGCGAGGAGGTGGCACAAGTCTTTTGCTTATAGCATTTGTAGTGTAAGCATACAACCATGAGAGGGTGGGCATAAACTTATACCTGTTTCGTCGGTTGCAATTTTTCTTTTCTTTCTCTGTGTCTATGGACATATATTCTCTCACATGATGGACGCGAGTGAAAGAAACATAATGCACCATGAAAAATTCATAAATCCTAGTTCCGCAAATTCATTTGATCCTTAAATTGTTTTCTTGGAAACTGTCAAACACACATAGATATATATCAATAAAAATCAATCTAATTCTAACCCTAGGCTTTTTTATTTATAAACTCAACACTAATAAATTCTCTTAAAACCCTAGATTTATATTTACTATTATAAAAAATCTTGAATTATGAAATATTATTAATTATTATTAATTATCATCATTTTATTAATTCTAATTGATTTTAATTTTGTTTTAGTTCTAAAAATAGGGTTTTACAAATCACCGACTTGATTATAATCTCAAACTGTCGTGCATCTACTATTAATTGATCAAGATCAACAAGCTTTGAAATTGACGATTAGTCGTGATGATGAATCCTAATTCGGTCGAAACGTCGATGACAAAAATTACACCAACTTATCCAACAAATAACTTCAAAAATATTCACTACAAAAATCTAAAAACATATATATCTCTTATCCAACTACACAGACATATCTGATAGATCGTTTCCTAATTTTTCCTCTTCTCTCTGGAAGCATCTCTAGGTTACATAAGAGACAAAATTATTTTCTTCAACTAACTGTTAACGTCAAATTCTCAACGATTCACTTTATCCATTCTTTTTAGGCACCATCAGCTAGAGGCGCTCTGCTTGAACTGTGAGCTAGAGGCTCTCTATTTTTTTTACAAATTTTCAATGGTTCATTTTATCTATAATTTTTTTCAAATTCTCAACAGTTCACTTTATCCATGATTTTCCTGCACAACGAATCTCTTATTGGTATGTGTACTAGAGATTTTATTCCAATACTAAGTATGAAAATTCTCACATTATAATCCATATTTTTAACAAAATCATATTATAATAATGACATCTTGATTTTGCATTTAGAGTTTGGTTTAGTGTTAATTGTGTACTACTATGTGAACTATTATTGTGACAGTTCATTACTCTCCCTAGTCTAGGATATTTTTTCTTATGTATTTCAAAGTTTTAAAATTATGAAATTTTAACTTCTTGAGAATACTTAACATGTTGGGGATAACAATGTTATACTTCAAAAATGATCTCTTTACACACTTCAACAAAGATTGGATTTTTTTACATTTTCTTCCCCAAGGATGAGACCCCTTTACAAACTTCAACAAATATTGGATCTATTTACACTTTTTGATTTGTTTAGGGCACATCACCTTTTATTCGTACAATTTTTATTATATGAACAATTGCAACCTAATGATGGTCTTTCATGACACTTTAATGGCAATGTAAACATGGAAACAAAAATAGGAAATTGAATTTTATTTCACGATATACAACTCTTATTCATAGACATTGTGAATAACTATGTTAAATATAAGGTATATATTAGTACATTCCAAAACTTGTATATTTGTAGAGAACCAGTTTTTCTAGTGGTGTATTTTTTGGAAATTTATAATATTAATTAATTTTGTATTTTTTTTTAGATTAACTAAGTCAATATATCATTGAAATGACAACACATTTTGTTCATGCAAGCTAAGAGGGTCTTCCTTTCTCTCTCACACTCTCACGCACTAGAAATTTTGGTACATTACAAGTCAAGGAATGGTAAGGAAAGAAATTGCCTTTAACTAGACATGGCAAGACATGTCAAGATCTAGACCTAGACCTAGACATATACTTAGACCCTAGAACTAAACCTTTCCTCGACATGCCTCACACTCTCACACCCAATCCATCTCTATATCCACCCTCTTCAAATTTGTCCCTCTCTCTCTCTCTCCCTCCATATATTTCTCTCCCTCTCTCTCTCCTTCCATCTATTTCTCTCCCTCCACCCTCCCTCTCTCTCACTCCCTCCATCCCTTCTTTTGTCTCTCTCTCAACCTATGTCTACCCCCCTTACCTCCATCTTCCCCCTTCCTATCACTCTTTATTTATCTCTCTAACCCCTCTCTTTATCTCCCTCTCGCTCCCTCCCATAGGCTCAAACATTCCCTATCTAGCCCCCTTCTCTTTCTTTCTCTCTTCCCCTCTCACACCCACACACACTCTCTCTCTCTCTCTCTCTATTGTCCTCCTCCCTCCCACTATACTCCTCTCTTTCTCTCATATGTCTACCACCTCTCTATCTCTCTCACCTCATTATTAGTCTCACTCTCACTCTCTCTTTTCCCCTCTTTCTCTCTCACCCCACTCGTTCTCTTTTCCCCTTGTTCTACACATCTCTCTCTCTATCCATATCACTCTTAACCTATCTTATACTCTTGTGTTATCTCTCCATCCTCCCATTCTCTCGCTCCTCCCTCTCTCTCTCCTATCACTTTAGAACTCTCTTTTTCTCTTATTTTCCCTCTCCCTCTATCCCCTTATCTCCCTTTCTTCCATATCTCTCTCTCTTCCATCTAACCATCCCTCTCTTTCTCACTGTATCCCCCTCCCTACATCTACCCCACGTTTTCATCCTTGTTCTCTTTTCGTCTATATTCCCTCCTTCCATCCCCCCTCCCTTTTCTCTCTCACTCTCTCTCTCTCTCTCTCTATCCCCCTTCTCTGTCTCTCTCTTTGTCACTCTCACGAATATTCTTTGTCTTAATCTCTCCCCCCTCTCACACCCTCATACAAACTCTCTCTCTCTCTCTCTCTCTCTCTCTCTCTCTCTCTGACCCCCCTTTATGTATCCCTCCCACTCCCTCTCACACATTCAAACACTGCCTTTCTACCTAACCCTCGCTATCTTTATCTATCCCCCTCTCATTATCTCACACACTCTTTGTCTACCACATTCCTCCCTCTCTCTTGCCCCCTCCCTCCCACTATCTCTCCTCTCTCTCTCTCTCCTACATCTACCACCTCTTTGTCTTTGCCCCTGTAAATGTAAATGTAAATGTAATCAACATTTCATTGTTATATTTATCTATAATTATCATGGTGTTCCCATAGCAGATTGAAAACGCCTCTAACTCAACTTCATAACACTCCAACATACACTTCGAAGTATATACTTATCATTATTTATTCATTTATACACATTTTACTTTGCAACTATAAAATAAGTACACTCACGAGATTTTATATTGATATTAAATTCGGAACTAGTTTTTCTATAGTATGGATAAGAAACTTTTCATTCCATACCTAAACAATTAAATCCTTAGGTTATATGTGTGTCTTACTTTGTAATTCACTTATTCTCATTAACCATGACTCATTTTAGGTAAATCAAACCATATTCTAATTATCAATTTCATACAATCTTTAACTTTTTATATATATACATATGTAATTATATGTATATATTAACTTGTGTCGACCCAACCATTTATCCCGCTTCACATCTCACATTATAATATCTAGACTTGATTAACAAACTCTTTTTATTCTTGCACATACTTCAACGTAGATATTACTATGTGTAGGTCGATGATCCCAGAACATGCCCAAAGCTTAAAAATTTCTAACTTAAAGATGATGAACTTGTTCTAGATGGAGAAATGGATCACGTACTTGTTTTTCCACCTCGTATACCTACTCCACATGCATATTAAATTCATTACTTCAACACTCCACTTAACTTCTCTACAAGTTGTAATAAAGGATAACTCCATGTTGGCTTGAGTGGTAACTTGGATTTTGATTTGTGCCTTCACTCCTTACCTACCCTGGCCAATCATAAGCATCGAGGCTATATGCTATTGTAGCTAGGAGGTAAAAATGTTTATGATTTTCTATTTACACTTTGAGTTTTAAATGCAAAATGGTTTTATTTACCAAATTAACTTGGGTCTTAACTCACATTTTATATTATTATTGTTTGTAGAGATATTCTTCCAAGCATGGAATCAAACTATCCCTTAAAATCCCAAGCATATAATGAGAAGAATCGAGTAAGTATAATTGGTGTGAATTACCCTATTACTCTTACTTGTATGTAAATTTACAAGTATTAACCTCCCTCTTATGTGGTTTTTCTTGCTGGTCTTCTACGAGACCCGTGTCATGGGTACACAAGTGAAAACTTGGATAGGTATAAATTTGTGAGTGTTTTCCTTCCACCCACAAGGTGATGACTCTTACCCTATATTGTGTTTTAGGGTTGAAAGGAAACCCTGAAACGTTCAATAGCATAATAAGCATAAATAAGATTAAGCCTTACTCAATTTTTTATCACAATTGAGCTATACCACAAGTTTGGTGGAGAGCTCCAGTTGCATTTTTTTAGTCTTGTTTGGTCTCTCTTTCATGGGTTATCTTCTAGGGTAATACACCGTGGTTTGGATTATGCCTTGGTGTATCTCTTGGTGTATGTCTTGGCATAATACTTGGTGTATCTTCTAGTTACAAGGAACAAGTATAGTAGCATGGTTTCCCTTCGAGTATAAAGGTTATGAGGGATATTTTTCTTTGAGAGAGAATTTTAGTGATGCTATACTTGGTTTATGAATTTATACTCGAGAAGTTTTCTTGGGTTTTCTTCCCCAAAAAGGTTTCTCGGGATAGATCTTTTTGTTTTATACTGGGAGTGGCACATATAGGTGCTTATAGTTGGGTGACGATGATGTAGCATGTCTATAGAAAAATAAACACTTAAAAGTAGTTAAATTGCTATCATAAATCTAACCCTAACTTGTTTTAGGAAAAATTTAACAAATTATACCATAAGAAACATGAGTTTCCACCAACCTTAGAACCATAGCCAATTAGAAAAGTAAGGGTGAACAATATAGTGGTTATTTTTTGTGTAACACAATAATTAGTAAAGAATCTTGCAACCCCTGCAACAAAGAGAAGACTCAAGAAAAGAAAGCCATCAATAAAATGGTAAAACCTATGTATGGTTTTGGATATCAATGATTTCCTTATATTTTCATAGAATCACCATGAAAATTAGTCACATGTATCAAACAATCTTATGCATTAAACATTCAATTATCCATATGTGAAGCATAGCCATACAAGTATCCAATTATCAATGGAAAAAAAATAAAAGTGAGTATTATGATTCATTACATAATTATATTTAAAATGCCTTATATAATTCAAAATTTGAGTGTGCTCCAAATAAACATTTATTTTTGAATTCAAAGGCATAAAATGAATGAAAGTTTAAGGAAAATAATGCATATCTATTGTTAGAAATTCATAGCTCAAAAAATTCTCCATAAGGGGATTCACAGATTCACAGAGTGATTCTATAGAATATCAAGGATTTTTCAACATAAGGATCAAGGTCATTACAAAAATATACTCATAAAAACACTCATCACAATTTCTTAGGTTATATCCAGTTGACAATAACATTTCTTATTTATTGAAGACCTCAAAATCATATACAAATGAGAGGATTTGGAATATGCACCTCAATACAAACGCTAATGCACATGAATATGGAACCATCATTTTATTATGAAGATCAAATTCCAAATGTTAATAAATAATACTTTCATGCCCCAAATTTTGTGGAACCATCTCCACTAACTTCCTTTATAAAATTGTTTGAGGAGATATTTGGAAACACTCATCAATCAAAAGAGTGACAAGATATACATTATGTTCCCTATTTATCATTTCAATAGTTCAAAAGTAACATAAACGATATAGATCTATGTTGCATCCTATATTGAGTAGTGAAAGAAGTTGCATCCTATATTGAGTAGTGAAAGAAGAATTATATAGGTCCTTTTTGAAAATACTATTATTAAAAGTAGGATGCAAACATATTAGAAGTGCTAGTCAAGTTTCTTAAATTATAAACTAGGTATGATTTTTTTGCTTCTCTTATCATTTGAATAGTTTTATGGTTTTGATGAGATATTGACTATCATTAAAATCATAACCATTACCTCCAAATAAAAATTGTAAATTAGACATTGAAAAGTTATCAAAATAAATAAAATAGAATAAATCTCTTATATAATTCTTTTTTTATGGAATTCTACCTTACTTAATATGAGAAAAAACGAAACATCTTCATTATAAGTTTTGGTATCAACTATTCCCATAATGCATTAAGATTATCAATAAAAAATAGTCCCCATATCATTTATGGCATGGAATGACTCTCTTAGGATAGACTCATGAAGAACAACTCCTGGTTTATTAATAATTTTTTTTTTTTTAATTTAACCCACCTCATGTCTAATAAACTCTTAGGATTAGTAGCCTCTGAAACTCCAATGATATCAGGTCCCCACCCACTACAGATCAAGCAAAACGTGGCCGGGAATATGGAGACTCCGCTGCGATTCACAATTCTAATATGTGATCTTTAAATTATTTGAATCCGCAAGTTGTGCATATGTGTGTTGTGCTTAACGGCTGAGAGGCTTTATTATACCATTCGTTCACGTTGAATGCTTATTAATTTGTTCGTTGAACAACATAAATTTACATTTTCACTATATTATTTATTTATTAATTTTTTTTTTACTGTATAATATTATATTTATTTAGTATTTGATTGTTTCATTAAATTGAAGTCTTATTGGCCAACTACAATTTTATGCATTTATGTGTTATTCTTTATTTAAATCATTAAATTGAAGTCTTATTGCCCTTACAATTTTATGCATTTGTGTGTTATTCTTTATTTAAATCCCCACTTTGTGCATTTGTGTGTTTTGGTGGGTTTCATCTTGGTATGGCTTTTTTAACTCATGTTTTTTAATTATGTAAATAAATTCAATTTTTTAAAAGTTAGAAAATTAAAATTATATGATGTTAAAAGACATTTAATGAATAATAATAATAATAATAATCTATGTTTAAGGTCAGAGTCAATCTAGCACATCAAATTGGTGTATGAGACCCCCTTGTTTGTGGGACAAGGGATCCCTCTCCATCCAGCGATAAGGTATACATATCCTACCCCCCTCTGGATTTGAACAAGGGACATAATCCATTTTTAAGGTCACGGCCAAGCGAGCACACCAAATTGGTGTATGAGACCCCCTTGTTTGTGGGACAAGGGACCCCCCTCCACCCAGGGATTTGACTAATAAAGTATACGAAGGTATAAATACTCAAATATATATTTTTATTTTGGTGAATTACGAATTATAAACATTACATATACTTCTTCATTGGATTTTTAGAAATGAAGAAGTAGAAATTAGATAACCTTACATAAGTTAAATATAAAGTAAAACTTAACTTAAATTAGAAATGAAAAAATACATTAAAAAAAATAGAAATTGATAACCTTACTTTTCATGATTTTCATTTAGACTTATCACTAGCCTCTGAGCTCCATTGATATGCACTGTCTTGTCTAAAAGATGCAAGCTGTAATGATATCTTTTATACATTGATTTGTCTTTTGGATATGAAATGATTTCTTTTGTATATGGAGTGGTATATGAATTGTTTTAATTTTTAAATAAAAACAAATTAAATTAAATTAAAGTTTGAATATGTTAAATTGTGTATTTAAATTTTTTAATTATTTTATTATGTATTTACTATATTTTTGGTTATATATATTCATTTTCTAATTTATAATGTTTATTTAATGTTTGAATTTGTTAAATTGTGTATTTAAATTTTCTAATTATTGTGTATTTACCCTGTTTTGGCAGTTTATTTAGTATTTGAATATGTTAAATTGTGTATTTAAATTTTTTAATTATTATGTATTTATCATGTCTTTCATTATATGTATTTATTTGTTCATTTATAAAGTTTATTAATTAATCTCTCAAAATGGAAGGAATTTTGTGTGACTTAATGATTTTAATTTCAAGTTTATTTATTAACTTTGGGAAATGGAAGAAATTTCCATGTAACTTGAATTGTTTTAATTTCCTTGTGATTGGAATGATATACCATTTGTTTTTTTATTATATTTTTATATTAAAAAAAATAGAGCTTTCAAAAAATAATATTGAAGTTTTGTCTTTTTTTTTATATTTTTAAATTAAAAATAATTAAAAAAAGAGTTTTTAAAAAGTGTTCAAGTTTTTAGAATTCTAATATTGAATTCATTGTATTTAAATTTTAAGTTTGGTTGTATTTATTTATTTATTTTTATATATTTTTATGATAATAAAATTTATAACTTTAATTATATTTCTTGTAAGAACCTAATTGAATTAAGCCTAATGAAATTCATAAATTTAAACATTAAGATTATTTAACACACGCAATAAGCAATTTCATTCAACATTTCTAGGTATAAACAATAAGCAATTTCAGTATTTAGGATATAAGTTGTAAAAATTTAAATTTATGAATAACAATATAATAAATTACATAAAAACCACATAACCGAGCAAATTCATGAATATAGATACCTCTAGTTGATGCTATTTTTCTAATATCCGGCTGTCCTCTCTGCTGCTTTACCCAAAATTCTGCCTGATGCTCCGACCAAACCCTGCGCAAAACCGACTAACCACCCAGCCAGCTAGAAGAAGCCTATTCGACTCCCTAGCTCCAGGATTCTGTGAGGATTCCTAACCCCCAAGCTCGAAACTCCCAGCAACCTTGTGCCCCCTGCAACAGTTCACCCAAACTCCAAACCAGAAAATATCCTCTACAAAAAATATAGTCCTTGCTCTCCAATGCTCTCCTTTCCCAAATTCCCAAAAGTCCCTTCTTCGAATGTCTCTGATCTTCATATCCCTCTTCCCATTCACTGCCTCCTACCTTCAATTAATGCCACCCACCTTATCCCTCCATTCAATACCCTATACCTCCATTCAATGTCCTTTCCCTTTATTCATAAAGTTTTCTAATAAGTTATTGAGCCTTTAATTTGTTATCTCAACATTAATGTGTTAATTAATCAATTAATTAATTAATCAACATATATTAAACAATAATTAATTAATTAATATTATTAATAATTAATCATTACTTAACTAATACATATTAGGACAGTTAATTATTTAATTAACTATACTTGATAAACCTTAAGTAAGTATTTAACTAGGGTTGTTACATACACCAACTGTTCAAGAAACTTCGTCTTGAAGTTAAAGTATTTTATGATACAAGGGAAGAGACACATGGTTCAGGCATTCATAACAATTAACCGACATTATTAGTAAGTAAGCCAAGAAAACTCATACATACTAGTGTACATGTACAAGAAATGCATGTGTAGCTAGTAGATACAAGTCTCGTGCATGTACTAATAATCAATAACTATCACCCTTATAGTAATTTATGTATGCATCCAATCCAATCAACAAGATTATCCCTTTTATAAAAGACAATAAACCAATCAAAGTTTTGCAAAATACTTTAATTACAATTATCTAGTTCAACAATTTTATTTAGACAACTGTGGTTTAGTTACGTAATTATGAATATTCATATATACACATTTTCTTTTCAGAAGGAAAAATAATAAATTCCACCATAAGACAAATCTCCATACACTCTCAACTATTTCTACTCATCCTTCCTCCGTAACTTACTTCCATCTTCATTCATA
This sequence comes from Picea sitchensis, assembly GCA_010110895.2. Classification (NCBI taxonomy): domain Eukaryota; kingdom Viridiplantae; phylum Streptophyta; class Pinopsida; order Pinales; family Pinaceae; genus Picea; species Picea sitchensis. The sequence goes on from SNQJ01S0000055.1 coordinate 242,157, forward strand.
TCCTTCCTCTGCTGGACTATCTTGGAGAATCAACTATATTGACCTAACTCCAAATAGAACCCGTAAGCGGAAGTGTCACTATCTGGACCAAGCTTCCCCAGCAGGCAACTGACAGTCACCATCACATGTCTAGGGAAGCGTGAACTAGCACCATTCTCCCATGACTTCAGTTTTCATGGGATACATAGTGGGAAATGCATCCACCCCTCCTAACAAGACTAGGGTCCACACCCTACAATGGAATATACAGTGGCACAATGTTGTTGGGAGTTTTGTCATCGTTTATTTGGTTTTGGGCAGTCTCACCTCCTAAAATCCTTCACTGGTCCACATATCATAGCAATGTATCCAAACCAATATAATTTTACATACAAAGATTCATACCATATTGTTTCTTGGCCAGTGGTCATGTCATCCACTTTCATCATTATTATCCCTTAGCTATTTCATAGCCCATAACGTGCAGATTAGTCTATAACACAAACTCATACATTTCTATGCATTATCATCATGTAATTGCATACAATCATAATTTCAATTCGGTATCCCCATACCAACAACTTTAACATCAAAGTTTTCAAGTTAGAAATAGATCTCATATTATCCCATAATTCAATTAATGACACCCATTCATAAAATTATCATTTACAAAATATATTGCATCATATCTATCATAATTCTAATAGCATTTAAACCTTCATAGGATTCGCATTCACACAATATGTCTCATCATATCCATCATCATCAATAACAGTTAGACATTCATAAAATTTACATTCACATAGTAGACCACATCATATTCATCATCATCAATAACATTTAGACTTTCATAAAATTTACATTCTCACAATATATCACATCATATTTATCATTATCCAAATATATTTAAACATTCATAAAATTTATACGTCTTAAAATTTCAAGTGTATCATTTAATAGTTTCACTTGTGAATAAAAAATAAAAGTGTGTAGGCCTCAGGTAACCTTGGTTGTCTAAGTCAAAAGGTGGTGTTACATACACCCAACCTTCGAGAAACATATTCTCGAGGTGGTCAAAAAAAGTGAGGGATAGTCTCGTCGTAATGTCTCCGCATCTTCCCAAGTAGCAGATCCTGGACTATACTTGTCCCATTGGACCTTAACTTGGTCTACCAGACAGTTTCAGAGCTGTCGAACTCTAAGGTCCAATATGTGTAATGGTTCTACCATGAGAGTTCCCACATTCGATACCTACAATTCTTTCCAATTTAGTTTATGTGATTCATCAACAACATAATGACATAAAACAGATACATGAAAAACATTATGAGTTTTATGCAAGTGGGATGGCAGTACGAGACGATAGGTGGCAGGTCCAATTTTCTCTTGGATTCTGAATGGTCCTATAAATCGAGGCAACAACTTTGTCCCCTTCCTGAACCATATGGTACTCTTATTAGGCTTGATATGAATGAAAACGTGGTCTCCCACTTCATAACTTTGGTCGGTCTTGTGTGCATATGCATAAATTTTCTACCTATCCTGTGCTTCCTTTAGTCCCTCCCTAATTTGAATCACCTATTCCTCCATCTCTTGAATCAATTCTGGCCCAACTGTTACTGGGTCTTCTAATCTTTCCCAACTCAATGGTGTTCTGCATGGCCTTCCATACAGAGCTTCATAGGGTGGCATTCCGATGGAGCTATGAAAATTGTTATTGTAGGAAAACTCTACCAAAGGTAGGTACTTCTCCCAATGGGTTTGATTATCCATAACATACATCCTAAGCATTACTTGATTTACTCTCTCAGTTTTCCCATCATTTTAAGGATGATAAGTTGTGCTTAAGTTTAACTGAGTCCCCAATGTTGGCTGCAAACTTATCCAAAACCTAGAAGTGAATTGGGAGTCCCTATCTGAAATGATCTTCTTAGGTATCCCATGCAAATAGATGACCTCATTTACAAACACACATGCCACATCAGTGACATCGTAAGTGTCTCTAACCAGAATAAAATGAGCACTCTTGGTTAACTTATCGACTATTACAAGAATGTCATTGTGTCTATGAGATGTGAGCGACAACCCCACAACAAAATCCATAGAGATGACTTCCCACTTGGACATAGGAACATCATGTGATTGTAGGAGGCCTGCCAGGTGATGGTGGTTGACTTTCACTTGTTGACACTCTAGGAACTTGGTGATGAAATAGACTACATCGCGCTTCATGCCTACCGAGAAGAAAATATTCCTCATGTCTGCATACATCTTCTTCACACCAAGATGTGAACAATAAAGTTCTCTATGGGCTTCCTTCAGTATGATTCTTCGAATATCCCCACTTTCATGGATGTACATCCTTCCCTGATATCTCAATAGTCTGTCTTCTTCCAAACTATATCCTTCATACTTTGGATCTAATTTCCTCCCACTCTATAGGTTTGAAGTAACCTCTAAATACCAACTGTCTCCTTGGAGTTGTGCCAATACACGTTCCCTCAGATTGACTTTTAAGGGTATCAAGGAGAAGACACGTGGTCTCCTTCTCAAGGCATCTACAACCACATTTTCCTTTCCTTTGATGTATGAAATACCAAAATCATACTCAGTCATAAACTCACTCCATCACCTTCTCCTAGGATTTAGATCCCTTTGAGTGAAGAGATGTTTTAAACTTTGATGGTCCATTTTGAGCTCAAATTTTCACCCCACAAGATAGTGTCTCCAAAGTTTTAGAGCTAGCATTATAGCTGCCAAATCTAAATCATGAGTCACGTATAGCTCTTCATGTTTCTTCAATTTCCTTGATGCATAAGCTATCACTCCTCCATCCTGCATTAGCACAGCCTCAAACCCTTGCTTCGGGGCATCCGTTCAGACTGTGAAGTCCTTTTCCATATCTGACACTCATAGAATTCGCACACTAGTTAGTAACCTCTTAAGTTCAATGAATGCACTATCACATTCTTCCGTCCATTCATACCTGACCCCCTTACACTGCAAATTGGTAATGGGTTTCTCTATTTTTGAGAATCCTTCCACAAATCTCTGATAATAACCTGCTAGCGCCATGAAGCTTCTCACCTCATGGGCATTTTTTGGCACTGGCCACTGCATAATGGCATTTACATTTTCTGGGTCCATGGATATTCCTTCACCAGAAATGATATGACCTAAATAGTGGATCTCTTTCTAAAAGAAGGAACACTTCGACAACTTCCCATACAATTTGTTCTCTCGAAGGCAAGATAACACCACTCGTAAGTGTTTGTCATGATCTCTTTTGTTTTTGGAATAGATGAGGATGTCACCTAGAAAGACTTGTACAAAATGATCTAAGTACTTCTGGAATACTCTATTCACGAGGCTCATGAATAATGTTGGTGCATTGGTCAATCTGAAAGGTACTACAACAAACTTGTAATGCCCAAATCGAGTTTGAAAGGCATTTTTTGGGATAACGCCTTCCTTAATCCTTAACTGATGATACCCGAATCGCAAATCAATCTTTGAGAATACCGATGCCCCTTTCATCTGATCAAAGAGTTCATATATTCGTGGCATTGGGTACCTATTTTTCACTGTAGCACGGTTCAAGTCCCTTTAATATATACACAATCATAAGGAACCATCCTTATTCTTTACAAAAATTACTGGTGCACCCCAAGGTGAGACACTTTGCCTTATTACTCCTAAGTCTAGTAACTCTTTCAACGACATTTGCAACTCACAAAGTTTCGGTGCTGTCATTCGATACAGAGTCTTGGAAATAGGTTTTGCACCAGGTTTTAGATCAATAGTAAAATCAATCTCCCTCTCAAGAGGTAACCCTGGTAACTCATTCGGAAAAACATCCTTAAATTCTGTTAATACCGGGTATTGATCTAAGAAGGGTCCCTTCCTTTCATTCACTCCTTCCACTACATATAGTTGACACCCTTGACTCAATCATCCCTTAACCTTCATAGTTGAGATAAAGCATAATGACACCTTTCTCCGTACACCATAGATCTCTATTGGTCTTCCTTCATTGTCGACACAAAGCACCCTTTTTGAGAAACAATCTACCAAAGCTCGATGAACTTCTAACCAATTTATTCCAATGATTAGTACATATACCCCGAGAGCAGTGATGTATACTTTCAGCCTCGTAGTACACACTCCCAGGTCTACTATACAATTATCAACACTAGGTCCTATCTCTTGTTTTTACCCTGAATCCATCTCGACTTGTTCAAAGTCATTGTGCTCGTAGGCTACCAACCCACTATTTTCTAATGCAGATGGTGAAATGAAACTATCTGTCGCACCAGAATCAAATAAATCTTAACACTGATATGATTTAGCATACCTGATGACTCCACCACCGTGGATTGATATTCTTCCTCGTGATTATTAACCACTGAGTAAATCTGGTGGTTGCTACTTGCTTTTCCCATCGGGGCCTTTCCTTCTCTATGCACAAATCCTCATTGTAACTCTGGGTAGTCACGCTGGTAATGGGGTCCTCCACACCCACAACAGGTAACACAGGATTGAAGCTACGCACTGTTATGTGACTGTCTCTAAAATGAGTTCCTTCCCCTGGAACCCCTGTGCCTATTAGTTGCTCCGTGAGATGGTCGTGGACCTGCCTGTTTCGTTGGTGACAAACGAGATGCTGCACTTGCTGCCATTGAAATCCCTGTGGCTATTATCCTTGGTGCGACTCTATCACCATATGGAGGTGGCCTTGAGCCCCCTCCCGTGGGAAATGTCCTAGGGGCCTTCCCCATGGATCTAGGATGATGCAGAAAGGTTGATCTCATACCTCGAGTTAAGTTCATGTGTTCCTCCACATAACGTGCATTTTCCACAGCTTCTGCTATTGAAGGCGGTTTCCACATCCGCACCATAGCCCTTATCTTAGGTTTTAACCCATAGATGAAGTGGTTTGACTATCGTTGGTCATTATCCATATATGAAACATATTTGACCAATTCCATAAACCTAATCTCATATTCTTCTATGGTCCTATTTCCCTGTACTAGAGCATGAAATTCTCCTACCTGTTGTTCCTCATAGTAAGTTGGTAGATATTTCCTTCGAAACCTCTCCTCAAAAAGTACCTAAGATACGGTGTCTGGGGTAAGATGTAGTTTCCTTTTGAGGTTTCCCCACTAGTTCCAGGAACTGTCTCTCAACTGAAAAATTGTTATCTTTGCCTTATCTTTTCCTTTGAAGTGGATGCATAGTCCCTTAAGGAAAAACACCTTGTCATTCCTTTCAACCATGCTTCTGCACGTTCACTGGCACGACCCCCGACAAACTCCAGAAGTTTGATCTTCTGTAGTTCTCTAGTCATGTCTTCGGGTGGAGTTCCTCCCCCTAAATCCCTCGATGATTCAGGATTACCCATTCCAGATGGTGGGGGTTCCACTTCGATCCCTGCTGGTTGAAGCCCCTTTAAAGTCTCATTTATGGCCTCCAAAGAGCATAGTATGAGAGCTAGTTCAGGCGATGGTGGTGATGGCGCTGGAAGTGTTGGCGGTGCCTACGACGATGATCCTCTACCTCAACTGCCTCAAGTACTAACCATCTCGTATGATTTAACCTGCATCAACCAAAGTTGTCAGGGTGAGTTCAAGGACATTTCACATTTGCACAACTTAACTAGAAAAGAGGGTTAGGTGTAAGTTTTTTTTTACTTGTCTATAAACAGACATTACTCTCTTTAGGGGAGGTGGCTAGGTTGGGGTTTAAGCGTCTAAGATTGATGTCTTCACCTAAGAAAAATATTGACCCTCTCACCTAGTAGTTATGCTAGCATTGTACCACACTCGCTTATTCCTCAAATTTACCTTCCTAGTGCGTATGCAATCTCCTTATCGCTTGTCCTAGTCTAAGTCCTTAAACCTTCAATTTAAAACTAATTAATCACTTTAATTAGTTTAAATATGAATCATAAAATTAAATATAATTTAAACATTAATTATGAATGATTAATTATTTTTAATTAATCCTATTAATTATACTAATAAAATATACTCACTTACCTTGATTAATCCTTATCTTATAACATAAATATTTAATTTTAATATTTAAAACTTATAATATTCTTAAATAATTAAAGTTTAATAAAATTTTAAGCAATTTTTAAACTAAATCTAAGCAATTTAATTTTTTTTTTTTTTATAATAATAAATAAAATAAACATATTAAATAATATATA
>SNQJ01S0000055.1:248431-259218 GCA_010110895.2 Picea sitchensis
TTTAAATAACAAAAGGGTGAGCATGCATGAAGCCCACGTGCCCCGCCCTCATTTACTCCAGTGCCTTCCATACCTAAACCTAACCCTACACTCGTTCTCATAACGTTCCACTCTTTTCTTGCCTCTCCCACTCTCCAAGTGTGGCCAATGTTTTCTCCTCCCTCGGTGGCTCGATGATCGGCTCTCAGCGCTGGTGCTTAGGTTCTGGATTGTTTGTTGTTGCAAGTGCATTGTCGATTAGTAGACTTTTGCAGATAGATGATGAGTGGTGTGAAAAGTATGGTCTTGTGTGCTTGATGCTGAGCTTTGTGTTGTGTATTTAATTGGTATAGATGTTAGCTAATGTATGATGATGTGAGCCTAAGGATGCCAGTTGTGCTTGGCTTGGTGTGTTAGCTTGTGTGTTGTTGCTATCTCATCTTGTGTTGTTTTTTTTTTGACTGACCTATGTTTTGGTTGTAGGTCGCATGGGGCTAGAGTTAAACGTGCGAGCTAGTTTTTTTTTTTCTCTTGCTACATGCGGGCTTGGTGCACTGGGCTGTGTGTAAATATGGAATGTTGGAGCATTCCTCGAGTCACTGGCTTGGCTATATATCACACGTTGGTGTTAGGGCTCTTCTCAAAGCGCTTGTCTTGGCTGGTTGCTCGTGGGTTTATGGTAAATATACCCTGTGATGTGGTAAATGTAGCCTGTGATGTGGTAAATACAACCTCTCATGAGGTGAGTGGAGTATGGATCTCATGCTTGCGGTTGTCTTAGTGTCTCTACATGTGGCTTGCAATTCATGTACATAATTTTTTCTATTTATTTAGAATGTATTCTTTTTTAAAGGCTATTATGTATCCTACATATAGGTTGGGATGTTCTGAGCACTAAATACATTGTTTTTCTGTAGGAGAAGTTATCTATGGGAGGTTGTCTAAACATCAGCGGCCTGCAAGAGCCCAAATTGGCACAATCACTAATGTTTACTCTCTTCTTTATTTGGAAGGTCTGGGTTCCATTCCCTTCGACTACCATATCCTAGGTTTTTTTTTTTTTTTTTTTTTTTTTNTTTGAAAGGCTCATCTATCTTTTATGAGGTTTCTTACAAGTTTTTTTTTTAACAGGTTTGCAGGTGAACAGGTGTTGGTTCTAAAGAAAGAAAATTCAGTTGTAGGTAGGCCCTTAAGGCTCCAGTGCTTCAAACTAAAGCTCTAATACCATGTGTAAAAACCTAATTGAATTAAGCCTAAAACAATTCATAAATTTGAACATTAAGATGATTCAACATAAGAAATAAGCAATTTCATTCAACATTTCGACGTACAAGGAATAAGAAATTTCAATTTTCAGCATATAAGAAGAAAAAAATTAAATTTATGAACAACAATATAATAAATTACATAACAAACACATAACCCATCAAATTCATGAATATAGATACCTCTAGCTGATGCTATTTTCCCAATATCTGGTTGTCATCTCTCCTACTTTGCCCAAAACTCTGCCTGATGGTCTGACCAAACCCTGCCCAAAACCGACTAACCACCCAGCCAGCTAAGAGCAGCCTATCCAACTCCCTAGCTCGAGGATTCTGTGAGGATTCCTGGCCCACGAGCCCAAAAATCCCAGCAACCTCGTGCCCCCTCCAACATTTCACCCAAACTCCAAACCAAAAAATATTCTCTATAGAAAATACAGTCCCTACTGTCCAATGCTCTCCTTTCCCCAAATTCCCAAAAGTCCCTTCTTCCAATGTCTCTTCCCTTCATATCCCTATTCCCATTCACCGCCTCCTACCTTCAATTAATGCCACCCACCTTATCCCTCCATTTAGTACCTTATCCCTCCATTCAATGCCCTTTCTCTTCATACTTAAAGTTTTCTAATAAGTTATTAAGCCTTTAATTTGTTATCCAAACATTAATGTGTTAATTAATCAACATATATTAAACGATAATTAATTAATTAATTAATATTATTAATAATTAAGCATTACTTAACTAATACATATTAACACAATTAATTATTTAATTAACTATACTTGATAAACCTTAAGCAATTATTTAACGAGGGTTGTTACATTTTTCAATTGTTTATTTGTATTTCTAGTTATTTTGTTTCTTATAAATTAATTAAATAGAAAAATTCTATATCCTTTTACATTGAAAAATTATTATATTATATAATTTATATTATATTTTAATTTAAATATTTAGAAATAAAATATCTTTTCTACATGTATATAAATATATTTTTTTAATTTCTAGATAAATTCATTATTCATATTAATTACTTTTTATCTGTATTTTTCTTTTTTGTGTATGTGGGATGTACATTTATAATATATATTTCTTATATTTTTGTTTACATTTTGTGAGTTCATTTATATTGCTTAATATCTTTTTACTTCAAATAACATAATGGATGTCTTATTCTTTCTTCCATATTAAAAATGGATTAGAATAAAAATATATATATTGTTAGATTATAAATCTCTTTAAAGAATTATTCTCATGTTTGGGCATACTATTTCAGGTTTTATGCTTGGGTTAAAATATTTTGAGGCTTGGCTTAGGATGTGATTTAGACATAATTGAGGTTAGGATAGGGTAAGCTAGTTTATGTCACATCTATGTAGGTTAGTTTAGATTATCCCTTTTAGGTTAGGGAAGAGTAGGTTAGGATGAGATGAGTTATAGTATGATAGTATAGGATAGGTTAGGATAGGCTAGGCTAAAGTTTGTTACCATAGACTAGGATAGTGTATGTTAGAGGAGAGGAAGGAAAGCTAGTGTAAGATATGTTAGTGTAGACTAGGTTAGATTAGGGTTATGGTAGGTCAGGTTAGAGTGGGGTTAGGGTAGGCTATGCTAGAGTAAGGCTAAGATAGGCTAAGGTAGGTTATTTTAAGATAGGTAAGGCTAGGTTAGTTTAGAGTAGAGTTAATTTAGGTTAGTCTACGCTAATCTAAGTTAACTTAGGATATGCTAGGTTAGGTTAAGCAAGGCTAAGGATAGGGTAGAGTAGGATATGATAGGGTAAATTAGGCTAATGTAAACTATGAAAAACTAGATTAATGTAACATCACCTCATTACCAACATTTTTTTTTAAATAATTTGTTAATTAGCATATATCTTCATAGTTAATAATTATACTTAAAGTTTCTATAATAAAATATATAAAATGGATATATCTTATTTTTAATAATTAAAAAACTCTTACAATATGATAACCTTTTTTAATCCTTATCATCAATTATTATACCAATTTTCATATGAAAATAATAAACCCATGATGTAAAATATAACTATGATTCTTTTTCATAAATAGTGTTACCTTGAATATATCTATGATTCTTTTTCATAAATGGTGTTACCTTGATTGACATGGCTTAAACACATAGACTTTAGCCTCAAACGTTTACCCATGTACTAAATCCGTTAGCATTTTCCATGAGGAGTGCTAAGTAAGTCATATTTTTCTATTATTAAATACTATAGAAATTTGTTTATTAAAAGATTTCTTATAACACTGTAACTATGAACTATTTCTCATTGTGTTAATGTGCAGGTTGACTCTTATTTACACACTTAAATTACCACCAACTCGTGTTGTCTCTTCCGCCTTTTTTCCTCAATGTAAATTGATATTTATACTAAGTTTGTAAACTCTTAAACTGACGAGATCAACTTCATGTAGCCTTCATATTTTATTCTAGTTTAATTTGGTCAAAGACTAAAACTCCCACAGTGTTATTTAGCTAACCAATTTGCGCATTCAGTAAGAGGTTTAATACGTTGCCTTTACCTGTGTCCTTAATAATATTCAGGATTAAGGTAGGGTTGTTTGTTTTTTTTTTATAGATTTCACAATTTGTATAATGTTCACAACCAAACCAAACATTTTTTTACATGTTTCTTACACAGGATATATACATTATTTCCCTTGTTTCTTGTTAGTTGGGTTAATAAAGTTTGATGATGTCCTCCTCCGGAAATTCCTTGCATATGGATGAAGATGGCTAATTTATTTAAAGATTCAGGTAATCAACGACAACATTCATATTTTAAATTTTGGGTTGATTACTGTGGGTAGCATACATTCTGGTCATTATGAAAAACCCTCAAGGTAGTCGTCAAAGACTTGAGACAACAGGCTGGTCCAACTCACATACAACTCGAACTTGTTATCATGGACTCCATACTCGGTCTCACACAAAGTAAACATGTGTTCATTACCAATACGAGGGTTTCGAGTTTATATATTCTCGAGTGGAGTATATCGTAAACGGGTAGCCATGAAATAGCCACAACGATCAACGATAACCTATTAGCAACATTTCATTAATTTTTTTGGGTTTTTATGCTTCCGTACTACATTTCGTTTTGAGAGTGGAAACAACTTCTTAATTCTTATGGTTTTGAGAATAGGAACAACTTCATAATTCTTCTCGTCTATTATATTTGTATTATTCTTATGTGTCTATTATATTTGTATTATCTTTCTATATATTATTTTTAGAGATTCAATGTACCAACCAGTTTGCTCATTAGAAGTATTATATTTGGAATCCTTATATTCAATAGATTGTATAAGTATATAAAATAAAATATTTGGCATTCTTATTAATTCACTAGTTATTATTTAATAAAATTATTTTCTTTTTATATTATTTTTACAAAGAAAATAATTTTCTTCAAAGGATAATATGTTACAGTTATAAAAATTATTTGTTAGTGCAACAAAACTAGTATTAATTTGGTATATTTTATTGCATAAGTTTTAGGTTGGGAAAATCACGGTCCAGCAACTAAATTGAAACAATTAAGAGGTTACCTACACACTTTCACCTTAGGTAGGTGTCGAGTCACTTTAGAGGTGAGATAGTCACCTAAGGGGGGAATCTCGGTGACCCTAGGGGGTAAAGGGATGTGAAAAAGGTAAAGGAAAGAAAGAGGTCCCTAAGGTCAAAGAAACAAGTAGATAATGATAAAGAAAAACTTCACAATTTATAGCATGAAACTTTAAAAATTAATTGTGGTTGTCATAAAGATTGTATGTAGAAGTATTTTTGGCATCCTTATGGCTTCAACAAGTTTTTTATTACAAGAAAACCCAACAAAAACTTCCTTATCATAAATAACTTGTACAATGTTCAAGAGATAACTCAAACCAATACAGATAGTCCTCTCCAAGAGATGTGCCACTCTTCTCCCTCTCTCCAACTAGTAGTTGTAGCTTGCCTCATAAGAGAACGAGAAAGTGAGTTGTGTGTTTGAAGTGAGGCACTAGCCTCTTATTTATAAAAGACTGGCATGTGTGAAAGGTCACAACTGGCAGGGCCAACCTCTCACTCTCGGTAGGTAAACCCACCTTTAATTAATTTTGGGTCTTCCATAATAACTGTTGGGGCCGACTTCTTATTCTGCCCTTTGTAATTATCCAATGACTAATCCGCAAAAGGGGATTTGGTCCTTATACAATTACCGACATGATTAATCAACAATGGGGATTAATCGAATACCAATAATAATAATAATGACATGATTAATCCTCAATGGGGATTTAATCCAATAATAATAAGAATGCTCTTCATAGTTACATTATTTCAACACTCCCCCTTAACAAGAAGGGTATTCTTCATCAACATCTAGTGAGAGAGGTCTGCATCATCAGTGGCATCTTGAGGACAGTATCATCAATATCATCTTGAAACATTGTCTAGGATATTTATAGGTCATTGAAATTTTTCTTCATCGGCAACATCATCATTCTCGAAAGAATGTTGTCATCATCTACATCAAATATGTATTAGTAAAAATGATACCTCATCACAGCACTAGGTTGGCACATCATAGTACTACATTGGTTCAATGTCACAACTGATAAGTTGGTAGCTAAGTGTCGTCTAACAACTAGGTCAAAAGAAAGTAATATCATCATATCGCTTTACGTCTAACAACTAGGTCAAAAGCAAGGAATCACAACGTCATGCTTTACGTCTAACAACTAGGTCAAAAGCATGACTCATCTTTCTTTATCTCTAACAACGAGGTCAGAAGCAAGGAACACATCAAAATATCACTTTACGTCTAACAACGAGGTCAGAAGTGAGGAATCATCTTGCTTTATGTCTAACAACGAGGTCAGAAGCAAGGAATCAACAACATCATGAGTTATGTCTTACAACTAGGTCAGAAGCATGACTCATCTTGCTTTACGTCTAACAACGAGGTCAGAAGAAAGAATCACATGGAATCATGCTTTACGTCTAACAGTGAGGTCAGAAGCATGACTCATCTTGCTTTATGTCTAACAACGAGGTCAGAAGCAAGGATCACATGGCGTCATGCTTTATGTCTAACAGCAAGGTCAGAAGCATGACTCATCTTTCTTTACATCTAACAACGAGGTCAGAAGAAAGGATCACACAGCATCATGCTTTACGTCTACCATCGAGGTCAGAAGCATGGCTCATCTTGCTTTACATCTAACAGCGAGGTCAGAAGCAAGGAATACATATTCTCCCCCTTTCAGGGAGGGTCCTTTTGGACTATACCAAGCTTATCTCGAAAGTGTTCAAACTTTACACGAGATAGAGGCTTAGTCAACACATCAAAAACTTGTTCGTCTGTGATAATGTACTAGAGCTTCAAGGCCCCTCTCTGTACCATGTCATGGATGAAATGATAGCGAATCTCTATGTGCTTCGACCCATCGTGGAACATAGGATTCTCTGTCATTTTAATGTAGCTTTGACTGTCACATAGAATCACAGTTTCTCTCATCTCCAAATCAAATAGGCCCGTCAGCAACTTTTGAAGCCATATAGCTTCGCAGCTAGCAGAACATGCGGCAATGTACTCTTCTTCCGTTGTGCTGAGAGTAATACTGGATTGCTTCCTACTCTGCCATGAGATCATGGCTGATCCCAAACTAAAACAACATCTGAAAGTTCTTTTTCTATCAGCAACGCTTCCTGCCCAATCTGCATCAGTATATCCACTCAATGTGAAGTCATGATCTCCATCATAGTTAAGACCATAATCCATTGTGCCTTTAAGGTACCTCATCACATGTTTTGCAGCCACTAAATGAACACGTCTAGGCTCTACCAGAAACTGACTCAAGGTGTTCACTACAAAACAAATGTTTTGTCTGGTGTTCATCAGGTACATCAATGATCGAATAATATGTCTGTACAGTGTGGCATCTATCAAATCTGACGAAGTATTGACCAGCAGCTTCAACTTCGCTTCCATGGGAGTATTCATGGACTTGCATTCTAGCATGTCAAATCTCTTTAAGATTTCAACCGTGTACTTCCCTTGGTTAAGGAAGATTCTTTCTGGACTCTACCCTACCTCAAGGCCTAAGAGGTAATGAATTAGACCAAGGTCTTTCATTTCAAATTATGAGGCAAGTCTCTGTTTACATTTAGTGATGATATTTTCTTCTCTAGTTAAGAATAAGTCATCCACATACAGTAATAATATTATTGGTTCATTATCCATAATATTGAAGTGGAGATTTGAGTTTTCTTTACTCTTGGGAAATCCCAAGCTCATCAAGAAACTATATATACGGCCATACCAAGCTCTCGGAGCTTAGTTCAATCCGTATAAGGCCTTCTTCAATCGACAGACATGAGACTTCATGTCTTCAACCTCAAATCCTTGGGGTTTCTCTATATACACTTCCTCTTCGATAACACCATTGAGGAAAGTTGTCTTCACATCCATTTGGTGCAGCTTCCATTTCATCTTGGCATCAAGAGCTATAATGGTTCTCATCAAAGTGTATATGGCCACAGGAGCGAATGTCTCTTCATAGTCGATTCCTTCCTTCTAGGAAAAGCCACGAGCGACAAATATTTCTTTATATTTCTCAATACTTCCATCAACAACATGTTTTATTTTGAAGAGCCATCTGTAGGATACCCCATATTTATTCTTTGATCTGGGAACTATTTCACTTACTTCGTTCTTCATTATGGATTGGTATTCCTCTGTCATTGCATATTCCCATTCTTTTCTCTGAACGACTTCTTCAGAGCAGGTAGGCTCTTCATCTGGGAGATCACATATCAAAGCCGTGTAACTGGAGAATGGCTTTGTTCTTTTCACCTATCTCGAGGTTTCTTCTAGAGCACCATACTTCTTTCCATATTGAATAAGCTCTCTTGCCCAAGCAGTATTTCTTTTATGGAGAAGGTCATTTGAGGAGTTTCTTGAACTTCTACTATATCCTGGTCTTCTGGAAGTTCCTCATCAGGGGAAGTTATGACTTCCCTCACTGGTTTTGCAGCTCTTAGAACCTCCCTCATTGATTCTGCAATCCTGGGATTTACAGATTCCTCTTCATATACTTCTTCAAGATGGCATGTTCTTGATTTCTTAAGTGTTTCTTCTTCATCAATGGTCATGTCCCTGCTGATCTCAATATGGCGGTGACCAGGTATGTAGATTCTGAAGGCCTTGGATACCTCACAGTATCCCACAAATATTTCCTTCTTTCTGCAGGGTTCCAACTTGTTTATTTTCTCTTTTGGTATATGAATAAACACTGGATAGCAAAATATTTTAGATATGGCTTACCTCTGGCTTCTTTCCGGTGAACATCTCTTATGGTGTCTTGAGCCCAAGTGCACTATGAGATAATTTGTTCTGCACATAAACAGTTGCCATGGCTACTTCTGCCCATAAGCACATAGGAAGATCTTGATCGTGAATCATGGTCTTCATAGCTTCCATAATTTTTATGTTCTTCCTTTCAGCTACACCGTTTTGTCTAGGATTATAGGGAATATTTAATTCCCTCTTGATCCCAACATCTCTGCAGAAGTTTATGAACTCCTTCGAAGTATATTCTCCTCCATTATCTGACCTGAGTATCTTAATATTCCTTACAGAAGGGTTCTTTTATCAAGGCTTTGAATTCCTTGATCTTGCTGAACACTTCAAATATATCCAGGTCTTTTATGAGAATAATAATTAATGAATGATACATAGTATACATACCCATTAATGGAGGATGATGGCATTGTGCCACATACATCTGAATGAATGAGTTCTAGGACTCCTTTTTCCTTGGTGTCCCACTTCGGAAATGGGTTATTGACGTTCTTCCCTTATGCATATCCATCGCATACGCCTTCATGGTCGCCTTTGAGTTCTGGTAAACCTGTGACAACTTTGCATATGTATAGTAGTGCCTTGTAGTTTATGTCAGCTAATCTTCTAGAGTTCACATGGATTCTTCAATAGCGTGGGTCATGGCAGCTTCTGAGTGACCCACCTTCTTCTTTTCCACTGATGATTGCTTCATTTATGATTTCTTCTTTAGCACATTGCCTTCTGCAACCTTCACTATAGCTTCCTCATGTGACTTGAAGGAAGGTCAACAAAACAACAAGCAAGAATAATATCCTTCTTGATAATATAAAGCAATAGCACGAACAATCATCACAGTAGTTCCTTTAGAGCTTATTACTTATAATTTAGCAAAGATTAAAGGTAAGGAATACAATATGAAATGAGGTCAACACTGTCTTAGTTTTGTGACCAAGCATTCTTCCATGGAAATCTGAAACTAACACACGAGGTTTCTCCTACAGGAGGTGTTAGTCATATCAGACGTCGTATTCTCACATGTTATCAAGTATAATACTTTACAACGATTGCTATCTCAACTAAAGTGATTAGCTTGTCATGTTTACCTTTGAATCTTGATTAATCACACCTGGAGCCTTGACCTTAAGAGTGAGTTCTTGCTTTTCTTCTAGGTCTCCTTCACTCAAGTGATGAGTGCTTTCTTCAACCTATTTTCTGTAATAAGACAATACGCTAACTTGAAAAAAGGTTAGGTTAGAGGATAAGCTCTATGATCAACTTTTAATCCTTCTAATGATTTGATCATAGCTTCAACATGCAACACTGATCAAAATAATTTCATAACAAATAGATGCATACTAGAATAATCACACCTGGGTTGAATCATTCCTATGAATGTGTTGGATCTTGAGATCCTTCTAGATCTATGGAAAAAGATCCCTTCTCCTGCAAATACTCTTTAGGGTTTAACCATTAACCATATGTGAGTACATACATCGGATATCATTTGCAGGTAGTGGCTCCATGTGGTAGCAGTGGTAATCATTACCAAAAACTTCAAGAGTGATTGCAGTTGGTTCTACGGCTGCAACTGCAACTGGTACTGCAACTGTAGCTGGTTCTGAGACTGCAACTACAACTGCAACTTAGGGTTTTATGAGGAAACCCTAATTTTTCAAACTTCAAATTTTGAAATTATGATCCCGAGGATAGATGCGCTGGGCTGAGGCAAGTTAGTTGGTGCAGTCTGAATTTCAAAAATCCAACTTTTACCCCTTCAAATCTGATATGCGGATTTCTGGACTCGTGCTTCTAGTTTTCTGGTACTTTTGGTACTCTGGTACTTCTCGTACTTTCGGTACTCTAGTTTTCTGGTTTTCTTGTACTTTGTGAAACTAGGGTTTCACTTTATTGAAGATCTAGCCACTGAAAAGGTGCACTCTAAGTGCCAAAATGATCCTTGGGGGAGGGTGCAGCTTTCTAGGAGGTTAAGGAGCTAAAAAGAGATACTTTTTCATAACCCTAATTTTTGGATACGGTAACAATGACGTTTTTCCTCTTGCGAAATATGCTTCCTTCAGGTTGGCTCTGATACCATGTTAATGTTTATGCCATTATTATAGTTCTTTTCATTTCAATAGATAAGAGCATCATAAGAACAAGATCACTGAGAAATACACATTCACAA
>SNQJ01S0000055.1:259228-285903 GCA_010110895.2 Picea sitchensis
AGAGACACAACATTTATCCTCGGAAACCCTCTAGGAGAAGAAAACCCAACAAAAACTTCCTTATCATAAATAGCGTGTACAATGTTCAAGAGATAACTCAAACCAATACAGATAGTCCTCTCCAAGAGATGCACCACTCTTCTCCCTCTCTCCAACTAGTAATTGCAGCTTGCCTCATAAGAGAATGAGCAAGTGAGTTGTGTGTTTGAAGTGAGGCGCTAGCCTCTTATTTATACAAGACTGGCACATGTGAAAGGTCACAACTGGCAGGGCCGACCTCTCACTCTGGGTGGGTAAACCCACCTTTAAATAATTTTGGGTCTTCCATAATAATTGTTGGGGATGACTTCTTATTCTACCCTTTGTAATTGTCCGATGACCAATCTACAAAAGGGGATTTGGTCCTTATACAATTACCGACATGATTAATACACAATGGGTATTAATCCAATAACAATAATAATAATAATGACATGATTAGTCCACAATGGGGATTTAATACAATAATAATAAGAATGCTCTTCGTAGTTACATTATTTCAACAAAAACCACTCACCAAAATCCTCAAATATCACACCCAAAATGCCTTAAACCTAGTAGAACAAGTTAGCAAACTTTTAGCAAGTTTTCACAGTGAAAACACAAGTTATGGATGTATCAAAACAAGCCTGATATCAGAAATTTTATCCAACAAAAGTCACTCGTAATTATCTAAAAGGTGTGCCTAGGTTAGTATTGGGTGAGGGTATATTTTTAGGCCTGGTCTAGGGTTAGTTTAGAAGAAAATGGGGTTAGTAGGATAGGGTTAGTGCATCCGTAATGGATGTAGGTTATTTTTACTACAATAGAAAAAAATTGTGGTTGATAGGGGATACGCTAATGGAGAACTTTAAAACTTGAAAATTTCACGTTTACCAATGCAACAATTTATTTCTCCAATGCAATAAGTAAATGACTAGTGCCTTTAAAAAATGGGTGAATGGATTTAAGCAAATAAATAGCTATAGGTACTACCTCCTTGGGGGTGTAAATCCTATTACTCCCCAAGACAAGTATCTCTAGCTACGGTTTATGCTAAGAGGGTGTATGCCTTTATACTTCTCTTAGAAAACCCTTGTTAAACCAACAACATGTAAGAATAAAGTGATGGAGACTAAGGTGGGGGGGTATTCCCTTACAGTTCCCACCTATCTCTAGAAATAACCTTGATTTGGAAAATATATGATAGAAACAATGTAAAAACCTTACCAATTCAAGGAAAAAGCTAAGACAAACCACCATAAAATCTAGATATAAGCCTTCCAAGGCTAGCGCATCACTTCCATCGACCAATAATCTAAGGCATAACCATAAAAAAATTCATAAGAGAGAGAACTAGCCAAATAAAGCAAAAATTTGAGTCCAAGAGCCTCTCATAATGGAGAGTTATGTTAAAATGAGATTGTATGATCTCTTATTTATACAAATTGTCATTAAGATAGTTTTTCCATATAATTAAGGGTAAACCAAAAGTGTAGGGGTCAAAAACCCTAATCTTACCCATTTTACAAAGTAATATTAAACAATTCACCTTATTTTCACTTTTGAAAAAAGAAAAACCTTTATTCATATGGATTCCACCCCTTTAGGGCACATTTTTATGTGAAAGGAACTTATCCAGAGCTTTGAGGCTCTAACACTCCACTACTTCGAGCTTCGAGAGTTTTCACCTCATAACATGCTAATTCCTCCAAAGGACGAACTCGAAAACTACTACGGAACTCTCTGTTACCAGAGATCTAGGCTTCTGAGGATATTACAACACAACACTCCACTTCCTCTGAACTTC
The DNA here is from genome assembly GCA_010110895.2 of Picea sitchensis. Classification (NCBI taxonomy): domain Eukaryota; kingdom Viridiplantae; phylum Streptophyta; class Pinopsida; order Pinales; family Pinaceae; genus Picea; species Picea sitchensis. Next base: position 261,057 of record SNQJ01S0000055.1, read on the forward strand.
GAACTGGAAAACCCTCGAAGGGTTAAAAAATCAACGGTCCATGTTCCTCCAACAACCAATGGCTCAGATCCACTATGGAACTCTAGGCTTTAGGAGTTTTGAGACTCTAATGTACGTTGCCTCCCGAATTGTTGAATGCCAAATTTGAGATCGAAGTCACTCACTCTTCCTGTAACCAATGGTTGAGATATCCTCCTGAACTCTGGGCTTTGGGAGTTCTCATTGCTAATCACCACCTAACCCCTAAACTGTCGAACACTGAATTGGTGAAGGGTGGAGTTCCATGGTCTACGTGTCCCTATCAACGAATCACCAAGATTAATTCTTGGTGTTAGGATTTTTCATGCCTCAACACTTTTGACCCTTGATCCTTTAGATCACCAAAATTTCGAATAATCGATAATCCAATGACACGTGTCCCCAATGACAAATGGTCAGGATTTTCTCTAGAGTTTGGAACTTTGGGAGATTTACCCCTTGGAAACACATGAACACATTTCTTCTAGAGTGTTGAATCTTTGAATTGTCGTGATATCTATGACTCACACTCACCTTCGTGTAGATATGAGGGTTGGGATATGATATTCTCCACAATGCTCCTCCTCCTATTTTAGGCTTGATCGGGTGACCCAGATATATACTCGACCAATCCAATTGTTGTTACTCTCCCTGTGTTCTAGAGCGTAGATTCACTCCAGGACTTCCGAGCTTCGTGGATTTTTCCTCCCTTTCAGCAAAGACTTAAAAATAGTTGAAGGAAGGAAGTATGAAGGACTCCAATTCTTAACGACCATGCTCCTTCGTGAGATCCAAAGGTTGTGAGGGATCATGATTCCTCCCAAAAAGATCTCTCATGTTATCTTTCTTACAAAGATATTTCTCCTTTATCACGGGACTTACTCCTACTATCTCTCCTTCAAATTTGTCGCTTGAGTGTATTGAACTCATGTGCACACCTTGTGCTTCCCTCCTAATCTTAGGACTTGTAAAAATTTTCTACACTTGACTTGGACATTCTCTCCATGGATATTTTTCCAGTCAAAGGAATTAGACCTTTGGTGCACACCTTGCGCTTCTCCTGCAGTCTTGAACTTATAAGTTCTCTCCTTCTACACTCCTTGCATAAGCTCTTCGTAGACTTTCCCTCTCTCTCCTAAGATTGGAATTCTTCAGATTCAAAGGGTCTTATCCCTCTGATCCTTCAAATGACCTCTCGTGTCCTCCTAGAAATCATGCTCTTTGTCCTCATATTATGAGCAGAGTGAGAGTTTTCTTTTAGATGAATTCTTGTTCCCTCCTCGCACTCTATGCTCTTCCTCTTGATCTTCACCAAAACTTCAAAAAAATGTTGGTTTCGTGAACTCCTTGATTTCACTCTCTTGAGTCTTGGACTACAAAGAGTCACCTGCACACTCCTTGCACTTACTCTATGCACACTTGCACTCACCTTCCCTTGAGCTTTGACAGTGCTCTGAGTGTAGGCATACTCCTTGCACTCACTCTGTGCACTCTTTGCACAATCCATTATGATATTTGTGACATGTTATGGCATGCCCACATAGCATTATCTTATTTTACTCAAAGCTAAGTTCTTTCACACTCCTTGCGCTAGCAGCTCATAGTTTTCTAGCAACCGTTTTGTGCACTCCTTCTACTAACATTTAGAGCCCATAACACTCAGAAACTCACACCGATAGAGAAGTCTATTTATTCCTACAAAGGGAGAATAATTGCACTCATGGAATTCATAAAAAAACACAGTAAATATTCAAAAAACAAACATTAATAATAGGAGAGTACACACAGAGAGACTCATATGCAGGGAAATATGCCTTTGTGTTAAATTTGAATGCTTTGTAGAGTGTTTAAAAGACTAGAATGAAACATAGTCTCATTTCTTCTTTCCTCTCATATCTTCTATTTCTCTTATCATGGGCTCTCTCTCTCTTCTATAATTCTCTAATTCTCATATAATGCCTATAATCTCAATACATTTGGATTTTTACCAAAGAGGGGCTTCTCGATCCTTCCTCACCTATTCACATTAAATTACAATAAATTTATATCTAGTCTAAATCATATATAGATCCATCTATCTAAGAGACATTAAAGGTGACTTACACTCATCCTTACATAAAATCAATGGCTCATCCCTCCTCAAGCATTACAACATTTATTACATAAAATGAAAAATTTAAAACAAAATGAGAAAGGAGACACTTCTCTTTCCTTGGGATCTGCTCCCTCCTACTACGTTTGTTGTTCACATGTTGCTAATGCTCTTGCATCATACTCCTCTGCTGAAAAAAAACATGAGCTCCTTCCCATGGCTCCTCTTCTACTGTTGTTGAGATCCTCCTAGATCCCAAACTCTACTCTATAGCATTCCATCTTCTCGTGTGCTATGCTATTGTTTTTGTGACGTTGATGCTGCAATATTTCCTCTAGGTTTCCAAACTTTATGTTGCAGTGGTTTATTCATATTGCCACTACAATCTGTTCTTTTCAGCCTCCATCTGTTGTTGACAATCTCCTCTTCTTACTTCAACATCAACCTCCTTATCTCCTCAATCTCCTCGTCCAAATTTTCTATTGGTTGACTGCTCTCCTCGAGTCTTATCTATTGCTTCATATCCTCTTCTTCATCAATTTCCAACTTAACTTAGTGGATGAGCATCCTCTGGGTTATTTCTCCTTCTCATAGGGATTATAATTCTTCACATAGATAAAAGGGAAGATCATCCTGATCTCCCATGCTGACTTCATCTCGTGTGGCATTGTATTTCCACTCCACTACATACTCCAATTCTACATAAATATTATTGAGCTAATGCTCAGCCATATCCTCTAAAATTTTTCTTTAATCTAGTTCCTTTGTTCCTTTGTCATATCCTTGGGATGGCATAAGTCCAACCTCATCTAGTTGTTCCTCCTACTAGAATTATTATCCACTCTGCATGATTGTCTCCCTATGGAAGTCTTCCTCTATCTCTAGATTGCCTAGCCAATCCTACAACATCCTCAACTCTTCCTCCCACTAAGTGAGTATGACATTTGAATTTTCCCACTTTGCATTATTTTGGTTGAAAAATGTGTGGGCCTCCTATCCTTTAATCTCTTGGGAAGATGTCAGTATATTCTCCTTCTCCTCCACCATGAAAATCTATGTTGGTTCTCCTTCTTTTTATGCACCTCCAACACATAAATTGTTAGTTTTAAAACATGTTGACCAATGTCATCTTCCTCGGATGATTCATGCATCACCTCCTCACATGAAACACATGCATAGGCATCTACTAGGCTTATGGAAAAGAATATGTTGATTTCCCCAATGATCAGAATGCACCTTTGATCTTCCTCCTCTCCAGTCAACACTCCTTGTTGATCTAAACTCTCTCTTAAATGATTGAGACTCTCAAACATCCTCATCTACTCTTTTTTTGCCAGCACTCCTTGTTAATCTAAACTCTTTTTTGAGTTCGAGAGACTTTCAAATAGTCTCATCTCTTCCTTTCCCCGTGACAATCTAACTTTTCATTTTTTCCCTCTTGGAAATATGTGATATATTCAACTGATCTCCCTTCCTCATAATCGAGGCTTTCTCCATATTCTAAGTCATATACATAAAACATCTCCTTCTCTATGCTCCTAAGGTTTTCCACTTTCCTCGACCACCTCCTTCGTATCTACTTCTACTTCCTGGAAATAAACTCCTATGCCACGTCACCTTCCTCTTCATAGGCCACTCATACCTCCTTCCTCCTTTCTCTTCTTATTGTATCCTTAGCATCAACTTGTCGAGCTCGTCTCAGGTCTCCTTGAACTACTTATCCATCCTCTCTCTATTCATCTTCCCGTGGTATCCTCTTGGACATTGTCTATGGCCTTTAATATCCATTTTCTCCTTTCACTACCCTCCTTGCAAGTTTGTTGTCTGCTACACACTTGAAAATAGTTCTTTATGCATAGCTTCAGTACTTTGTCTTCTTCTCCTTTGTTGGTTGTCTGCAAACAAAAATATACTCTTATACTACTTGATGCAAACCCCCACCCCTCCTAGCGGTTCGCGCAGTCTAGGATCGATCTAATAGAGATGAATTATATACCATATCCCTATTGGATCCTCTCCAAATGTTCAAAGGCCCTTTAAATCACCTTCAATTGCAGGTCCATACACAATAAAGACTTGGAGGAAACATTCCTAAGCACCTTTCTATGTAAATCCAAATTTTAGGGACTAGCCCCTTAACTTTGACCAAAATCTCATGTGACCAAGGGCTAGGACCAAGCACTTGGCTCAAAGGTGCTTATCCAAAGATTTGAAGCTCTGTTTCTCCACTACTTTAGGATTCAAGAGTTGTCACCTCACAACATGCTAATTCCTTGGAACAGTGAAATGGAAAATTAATCTAGCACTCTTAGGCTATGGAGCTACACGCTTAGGAGGATATTACAACACACTTCGTCTATCTGCCAAAGTGGTGAACCCCCGAAGGGTTCAAGAATCAATGTTCCATGCTCCTCCAACAATAAACAGATCATATCCACTCCAAAAAGATCGGCATCAAGAGTTCTGAGACTCCAATGTACATTGCCTCCCAAATTGTTGAATGTTGAATTCAAGATAGATGACTCTCTCTATTCCTATAGCCAACGAATGATATCTCCTCCAGAATTCCGGTCTTCGGTAGTTCTCAACAGGTCCTTGTCAACGACGAGGATTAAATCTTGGCTTTGAGACTTTTCATGCATGAACACTTTTCACCCATGATCCTCCATATCACTAAACTTCTGAATAATCGATAATCCGCTGACATGTGTCCCCAACGACTAGCGGTCAACATTTTCTCCTGAGCTCGAGAATTCAACATGTTTCTCCTGGAGTGTTCAATATCAAAACTACTATGATATCTACGAATCACACTCACCTTCATGCAGATCCAATGGTTGATATTGATCTTCTCCACAACGCTCCTCCTATTTTGGGATCAATCCAGCGACCTAGATCTATAGGTGGCCAATCCAACGACTCACACTCTCCCTCTATGATGTAGATTCACTGTGAGATTTTGGAGCTTTGGAGATTCTTCCTTCTTCCTCCTTTTGAAAAAAGACTTAAAAATATCCAAAGGACTTTTGTGCTTAAAGACCATGCTCCTTCCTCAAATCCGACTGTAAGAGATCTTGATTCCTCCTGAACAGATATCGTTCGTTCTCTTTCTTACAAATAGATTTCTCCACTGTCACGGGACTTACTCCTACTATCTCTACTTGAGCTTCATCCTACTATCTCTACTTGAGCTTCATCGCTTGGCTAACTTGAACTTGGTCGCACACCTATCGCTTCCCTCATGAGGTTGGGACTTGTAAAATTCTCTTGCACTTGACTTGCGCTTTCTCTCCTCAGAGATTTCTCTTGTTAAAGGACATGCACTTTTTGCACACACCTTGGGCTTAGCTTGGAATTCTTTAGCTTCAAAGGATATAGGCTCTTTGGTCCTTCAAGTGACTCCTTGTGCCCTCATGACACCCACACTCTTTCTCCCGATCTTCTTCTGAACACTATCAAAGTGTTCTTTCACATGACTTCTTGTGCCCTCGTGACACTATGAACTTCGTGAACATTTCAACATAATGTTGGCTTTGTGCATTCCTTGCACTCACTCTCATGAGTCTTGGATTGTAGAGATTCACCTCTTACTCTTTGCACACTTGCACTGGCCTTCCTTTGAGCTTCTCGCCTTCCCTTGAGCTTTTACACTACTATAAGTGTAGGCGTACACCTTGAGTTCACTCTTTTCCCTCTTTGCACTATCCCTTCTAAGCTTTGTGACCTGTTGTGTGCCCACCTAGCACTCATGAACTCAAAACTGAGTTCTTGTTCACTCCTTGTGTTGGCTTAGACTTAAAGGAGACTTATGCTCAGCCTTACACAAAATCTATGGCTCCGCCCTCCTCCAGCCTTACCACATTTATTACATTAAATGATAAATTTAAAACAAAAAGAGAAGGCTAGCGCTTCTCTTTCCTTGCGATCTGATCCCTACTAGTGCGTGAATAGAGTTAACCTTTCGTAATTTGTTTCATATGTTAAGGGTCGGTTGAAGAGAGGAATTGTCTCATCTCTTGCTCCAATGGGGAAAGGTTGAAGAGAGAGAAATTGTCTCATCTCTTTCTCCACAGGGGCAAGGGGTTGAAGAGAGAGGAATTTTGTCTCATTTCTTGCTCCAAAGAGAGAAAATCAAAAGAGAAAAATTATCTATATATTCAAAATAAAAAATCTCTATCAAAATTATGAAATGAAATCGTGCTATATCATATCATTATTCAGTCAAAACAAACTATAGTTATTTATGAATCAAAACTCAAAAATCACCATAATTGAAGGTGTTTCAAATGCATAAATAAAGTGAACCTTTGGAGATTTGTTTCAAAGGAATTCTCTAACCCATAGATGGTTCCAAAGAGAGAGGGAGTCAAAAGAATTCTGTTAAATTCGAAATCATGGAGGGCTCCAAATAGAGAGGAGTCCAAAGAGTGAAATTATCTATCCGTTAAATTGGAAATCAAAATCGAAAAAGTAGGATAATCTTTAACCTAAAATTGAAAATTAAACCTGAAAAAACATAATAACCTCTAACGGACGCTACTTCAACTTTGGAAATTTGTTTCTTCAACTTTGGAAATTTGTTTCACATGTTAACATTGGGAGGAATTTTGCCTCAAAAAAAGATGAAGGCAAAACTATCTATCCATTGAAGGGAAGTTGGAGAAGTGATATATACTCAGATCTTACCACGTTTCAACTTCCTCCTCCTCCTCTATGATCTGTTAGGTATTCCTGTGTAGCTGGTTGTCTGAGACTCTGAGGTATGAGTGTAAATCTAGTTTGAGTTTGGATGTCTGGTCGAGTCTGCGTCAATCATATGTTGTGTCATAGAGGACGAGGTTGGACCAAATTGTAGAGAACTGGATCATCCGTTGGAGCAACTCACATTTCAAGGGAAGAGTAGCAGAACTACTTAACGATCACTACTCTGTCCACGATACATTTTATTATTTTTATTTCCTCTACCTTTTTACCTTCTTAAAATAACTATATATTGTTTTGTAAATTTATTATTATTATTTCCATTACCTCCTCCTCTTCTCAGACACACTAGATTGTTTTGTATATATTTCTTGTTTATCTCAAATTCATGTATAGCCTTCCCTCTATTTTCTCAATACGATTCCAGATATTTCGGTTCGTTTTATTTATATGTGAATAGTAATTGGTTGGAAGAGCTCAATGGCCAAAGGAAGGAAGACGTGTCTTCCAGAGGATTCAAGTCCTTCGAAACCCTTTCACATAAGAAATTCGACCTACGGGCATGTATGGATCTGGTTTCTCTTTTCTTCTATCTCAATAGGTTAATCTTGATGCCATTGTTCTGGCCATGGCTCTATAGGTTAATCTTGTTGCTATTGCTCTGGCCATGGCTCTAGGTATCGGCCATGTTGAATAAATTTATATTTAGTTAAAAAAAAGGTTTAACCTCCCTTGTTAGTAATTTAACCAGTCTATTTAGTCGTTTAATTTATTGTATTATCTTTCTTGTTTAAAGCCACCGGCCTTTACTTAATCCCTCTTTTAAGTGGTTAACCTACCCATATTATCTCTCTTTATTTAAGTAATTTTTCATTGGATTTTCAGCAGTTTAATCTGCTTCTTGAGCAGTTTAACTGGCACATCTTTTATGATGGAATTTAATATGTTTTTTATCAGTCTATCCCTACTCGTATCTCTCCCGCCCAGTTATTTCATGAATGGCCCATTTTTTTATTTGTCTAACCCCAGTTGTATGTTTCTGAGTAGTTAACTGTCACGCTCACAATCGTAATTTAACCCTCCCTCACCATGCAATTCAGGTTTACCTTAGTTCGCTACATTTTATATTTAGATTTGGATTTTTCTAATCAAATATCAAGAACGACTCATGGTATACGATTTATTTTTGCTTTATTTTCAATTTATGCCACCTCTGGTCTATTAGACTCTTCCTATTTTCAATTTTCAATTTTTGCATTTCTTGGCACCCGATATTCTTTGAACTATCCTAGTAAAAGTCTTAAATACAGGATTCGAACAATAATGAGGTCCGAAAACTTCAAATGTTGAAACTTCATGCGTACAGAATTTTCTTTTTGCAGAATTAGAAATGGAAAATTCCATAGAAAAGTAGAAAATGGATAGTTCAAAGACTTTCCACGATTCTCGTTCAGACTTATCAGGAGCCTTTGAACTCTATTTGTATGCCCTCAAAATGGATTGTCTCTGTCTATAAGTTGCAAGTTATAATGATATATTTTATAGATTGATTTGTCTTTATAATATATCTTTTATATATTGACTCGTCTTTTGGATATGAAATGATTTCTTTTGTATATAGAAATGGTATATAAATTGTTTTAATTTTTAAATAAAATAAAAAATTAAAATTAAAATCATTCAAAATTTTCCTATTATTTTTCCATTATTATAAATTATATATTTATAATGTGTTTGTTTATAGTTTATATGTATTTATTAACCTAGGGAAATAGAACCTCTCACTTGAATGACTTTCATTTCCTTATGATTGCAATGGTATATGAATTGTTTTTTATTATATTTTTAAATTAAAAATTAAAGAGTTAAAATTTTAAAAAGTTCTGAAGTTTTTAGAATTTGAATATGTCGAGTTGGTTATGTTTAAATTTTAATATTTTTTTGTATATATATATATATATATATATTTTATGTATTTTTTTGTGTATTTATAATTTTGTTTTTATTATTGTTATTTTTATGATAATAAAATTTATGATTTTTATGTTAATAATTTTATTTTTTAATTGATTTCTTGATTGATTCTATCTATAGTTAGCTTTTTATCTAATTAATTAAATAAATAGAAAATATGTATAATTATTTTACAATCACAATTTGTTTTATTATGTAATTTATGTTTTAATTTAAATATTTATAAACTATCTAATAATGCAATTTATGTTTTAATTTAAATAATTATAAAGAAAAATATTTTCTATATACATATAAATATATTTTCTAAATTTATTCATAAATTCATGATACATGTTAATTAATTTCGATGTGGTTTTTTCTGTTTACATTTTAAGCATATATTTCTTATATTTTTGTTTACATATTATGAATTATATTGTTTTATATTTTCATATTTTTCATTAGAATCTCTTTACTTTAAGCATAATGCATGTTATATTTTTTAATCCATATTAAAAATGGATTTGAATAAAGCTATATCATTTATAATATATATTTCTTATACATTTGTTTACATATTGTGAGTTGTATTGTTTTAGATTTTCATATTTTTTACTAGAAAGATTTGAATAAAGCTATATCATTTATAATATATATTTCTTATACATTTGTTTACATATTGTGAGTTGTATTGTTTTAGATTTTCATATTTTTTACTAGAATCTCTTTAGTTCAAATAACATAATGAATGAATTATTCTTTAATCAGTATTAAAAATGGATTTGAATAAAGCTATATATTGTTAGATTATAAATTTGTTGAAATAATTATTTTCATTTTATGCGAGTAGCATGTGAGGATTGGGAATAGGATTTAGGCTTTGTGCTTGGGTTAAAAGAACTTGGGGCTTAGGATTAAGATAATGAATTGAGTTTAGGTTTAGTCTTATGGATTTAGATAGAGCATTGAGGCTTCAGGGTTGAGAATTCGGGTTAGGATAAGGTAAGCTAGTTTATGTCACATCTATGTAGGTAAGGCTAGATTAGCCTATGTAGGTTACAAAAGAGTAGGTTGGTCTAGGATAGGTTAAAGTAGGATAGGATAGGATAGGTTATGTTAGGCTAGGATAGGTTAGAGTAGGTTACCATAGGCTAGGATAGGGTAGGTTATAGGAGAGGATGAGAAGCTAGGGTAGGATAAGTTAGGGTATACTAGGTTAGAGTAGGGTCACGACACTCTAGGTTTAAGTGAGGATAGGGTAGGCTATGTTAGAGTAACGATATGATAAGAAAAGGTAGGTTATTCTAGGCTAGGTTAGGGTAGGTTATGACTAGGGTTGGAAGGGGTAGACTATGCTAGTTTAGGATAAGTAACAATACATTAGGGTAGGTTAGGTTATGGTAGGTTATGGTAGGATAGGGATCGATTAGGGTAGGGTAGGTAAGGGTAGGCTAGATAAGGGTAGGATAGGTTAGGGTGGGAAGGATTAGGATAGATTATGATAGATAAGTTATGGAAGAATAGGCTAGGTTTATATTCTGTTGGGATATGGTAGGGTAGGCTAAGTTAAGGTAGGTTAATCTAATCTATTCTAGGTTTGTTTAAGGTAGAGTTAAGCTAGGTTATTCTAGGCCTCGATAAGCTTGTCTAGGGTAGCTTAGAGTAGCATCAAGTTCATCTAGGCTAAGTTAAGATAAGTTAGGATAGGTCAAACTAGGTTAGGCCAAGGATAGGGTATGGTAGGGTAAAGTATTGTAGTGTAGGTTAGGCTAGGATAGGGTAAATTAGGGTTTTGTAGGCTATGGTAAATTAGGTTAATCTAGCATAGGTTGGATAGGTTATGCGAGGTTAATCTAGGTTAGATTAGTTAGGTTAGGATAGGTTTGGTTAAGTTATATTAAGAAAGGCTAGGCTAAGCTAGGATATCTTAAGTTAGGATAACGTAGGGTATGTTAGTATAGGGTAGGGTAGGATATGTTAAGCTAGGTTAGACCAATCCAGGGTAGGTAAGGTTAGGTAGGTATAGGGTTAAGCTAGGGAGTATGAGGTTATGTTAGGTTAGGGTAATCCAAGGTAGGTCATGTTAGGTAAGGGTAGTGCTAATCTAGTGAATGCAATGTTAGGCTAGAATAGTCTAGTGTAGGCTAGGTTAGGATAGCTTAGGCTAAGATAAGCTAAGATAGCCTAGAATACGTAGGTTATCTTAAATAATAGTATGTTTTAGGTAAGGTATGCAGGATTATCTTAGCATAGCTTAAGCCAAGATTGACTAACCTATGCTTGATTATGTTAGGTTTTTATAGCTTATGTTTAAGTAGGCTAGGTTAAGGTACAATATAGTAGGCTATGTTAATGCATACGAGGGTAATCTAGGATAGAGTAGGTTAATATAAGAAGGATTAAAGTCATTTTGGCTAGGCTAGGCTAGTTTAGGATATGCTAAGCTAGGATTGGGTTAGGTTATCTAAGAGAGGATAGGCTTGGTTAGCCTAGGTTGGGTTGGGTTGGGATAGTTTTTTCAAGGTTAGGTTATCTTAGGTTATAATATATTATTGTATGCTAATCTATGTTATGATATGATAGGATTAGGGTAAGTTATGCTAGGATAGGATAGGGTAGGTTATTGTAGGTTAGGTTCGGTTAGGTTAAACTAGGTTAGGCTAGTTGAGGCTAATCTAAGATAGGGTTAGGGTACGATATACTAAACTAGACTAGGATGATGCTACGATAGACTAATATAGGAGAGGGTTAGGCTTGGATAGACTATGCTATGCTAGACTACATTAGGCTAGGTTATGGTAGGATAAGTTCTAGTAGGCTATCGTAGGCTATGATATAGTAGGATAGGGTCTAGTAGGCTATGGTAGGAATGGTTAAGCTAGGGTAGGATAGGATAATGTAGGTTAGTTTAAGATAGGATAGGTTAAGTTAGGTTAGGTTAGTTTGGGCTAGGATAAGCTCTTGTAGTTTAGGGTAGTGTAGGGTTTGCTAAGTACCTCATTAGATATGGAGATAAATATCAAAATAAAGCCACAATATCAACTAGAATAATCCAAACCATTCACCAAATAATGAACACAAGAAATAGAGAAAACCTTTGAGGTAGGGTAACACCATATATTATTCATTATGGAAGGAATGCACTCCTCAAGCAGCAGTTGTTTGTTACAATTACAATATTATTCACTATACTCCATTACATTGCTTACTCTTATTTATATCTCTCTCTCTATCTCCTAGGAACCTTCAAGAGAGTCTTCTCACATTTATTAGATCTAACTACCATTGTGGTCCTTATTTAATATAGTGGACCTAGTCCACCTTACCTTGAATGACTTCCACTATTAGTAGATAACCAAATTCTCATGTATTGAATGAGTTCCACTAATAATACATAACCACATTGAATATAAATATAAAAATAACCCACAATATCAACAAGAATAATCCAAAACATTCACCAAATACTGAACACAAGAAATAGAGAAAACCCTTGAGGTAGGGTAACACCATATATTATTCCTTATGGAAGGAATGAACTCCTTAAGAAACACTTTCTTGTTACAATGACAACATTGTTAACTATGCTCCATTACATTTATTACACTTCTTTATATAGATCTCTCTATCTCCTAGGAACCTTCAATAGAATCTTCATTTATTATATCTAACTACCATAGTAGGCCTTATTTAATATAGTGGACTTAGTCCACCTTACATTGAATGAATTCCACTAATAATATATAACGACATTCTCATGTATTGGATGAAATCCACTAATAATACATAACCACATTCCCATTCGGTACCTCCCTAGGTACTCAAGATTACCTCCCTAGGTATACTACATTGCATCCCCCTTCACATGTTTCTTCCCAGAAACATGAGAATAAAGAATACAATATGATCGACTAATCAATGTAGCCAAATAGTACCAAGTACAACCATCTATCCATCGTAATGAAAGTTGAACATGATGTGCATATATTGTGTTTCCACCCTGATCTTACTCTGCATCATATCAAGGTTGTCATGGAATTGTTTCTCTAGTCGACTGTCTTCCTACAGTGTCAGTAGTCCTCCATGCACCTCTTGCTCGGTTTCCCTTCTGGTGCCCTGCTGGTACATAAATGTGTTGAATCTCACGCCCTTTCCTTGATGACCATTTTTTCTATATATGATGTGTATGGACATATATAAAAACTATAAGAATATGTTATTTTTTCTTCAAATATGTAATACATTGTGCCTCCTTGAATTCATTATTGTGTCCTTGTTGTGTCTTTGTTTCATCTCCTTTAGTAGACTCTGCCTCTGATTCAACTTCAGAATCTATAATAACTTCTTTTCTAGCCACCATGGACCCAAATTTCTTACTAAGAAACTCATCATGCATTGTAATTTTCTTTTTCTTCTACCACACTTTATAAAATTATTTTGCACATTAATATCAATTGTACCAACTCAATCCATCCAAGGATATCCCAAAACAATATCCACTTCATCCATATCCATAGCATAAAAATTTCAATCAAACACATATTTGTCCATGGTGATATTTAAATCTTTAAAAAATTGAAAATTTTCACCCTCAACCTGTGTGCTTTGAGAATTCGTTGCAGGAACCTACAATCTATTGACCAACTGAGCAATGATAAAATTATGCAGGAAACTAGCGTTAATAGAAACAATGATATTTTCTTTATGAATACAACCATGAACCTATAATATAAAATTTTAACATGAAAATAAACCCTTGCATATTTATTTACTTTTTGCATGAGACCATTTTTCTAAAAGTACCTTTTCAAATTCTTCATCGGAGAGTGCCATCATTTCGCTATAGTTAAGCGAATTCCACCAAATGGCTACATCACCTTATAAACTCAAATTTATCATCACTTTCCAATGCTCTTTATTAAATGAGTTTCGATGTTTTATGAATTCCTCAATACCAAGGCCATCAAAATTTCATGTAAAATACATCTTTCTATGAAAACCCCAAAAATAGAACTGAAATTTACTAGTGAATCATGTGGCTTTTTTCGGAATAACCTTGAAAATTTGTTGAATTTAAAATGTTGATAAATTCACTTCCCAAGATCTGTTTCGGTTGATTTGGCTTTTGAAATTGGGTATTTTTCCGAGAGGATTCAAATATCCATTTTTTTTTCCAAAATCACCTCAGAAATATTCATATCTAAACCTGAAGTGTGCCACCCTCTTTTTTCCCTAGAAATTGTTTTTTACAAAAAGAGCCAAGAAATATTCCCTTCTTTGTCCAAGGAGAGTGCTCTAATACCAATTATTAAGTAGCTGAATAGATATGAAGATAAATCTCAAAATAAGCCCAAAATATAAACTAGAATAATCCAAACCATTCACCAAATATTGAATGTTAGAACCAAAATTGACCTTTGGATTGCGGCAAAGGTAAGCCGAGTACCCACTAGTTTTCTGTCATGGGTTGGTTATAAGAGGGTCACATGAGTGAAGCCTCAAGAAAATATTGTCTTAACTCAAAAAATTGGACTAGTATGCATAAGAAGTTGAGGTCTTGGTTTAATTTCAGTAAGTAGGTTGTAGTAAGGGTGAGTAGGAGGAAGAATTTTGTGAGAAAATGTATAGTTCTCGCGAAGACATCAGGTCTTCCAGCAGCCCAGGAGGAAAAACTGAAACACAAGATTCTTCTTGAATTCAAATCTCAAAGGAACTGAAAGGAATTATAACAACACTATAATCAAACTTTCATCATAATGCAATCATAATAATTCAAGTGAATCATTCAATCATGAACCCTTTCAATATTAAAGGAAAACAAGAGGGAGCAAGAAAGTAGTTTGTCGTTAAACAAGAAATCTCATATTACAAAGCATAAAAAGAGAACCAGAGTGTTCATTAAAACTTTACAAATTCAGAGCTTTGCTCTACCATCGACCATTACAAAATACAAAAAATGAGTGTATATACTCAAAACAACTTGCTGTCCACAGAAGCGTGCTTTGGTCTTTGCATTCAAGGCTTGGCATCTGCATCTTCTTATGTGAGGATGCACCTTCATTCTTATGTCAGATGTAAGATTAGATCGGTATGGGCTTCACAATAAAATCCATGATAGGGAAATTTAAACTGACATTCTCCTCTCCACTGTCAGATTTTCAATGATTTCCATTTATGCGGTGAAACGAGGTTTCAACCACCTTCCCCATTTTCATTAACTACTTTCATCAGGATCAAGGCACAACGTGACACCCATGAATGTCCCCAGTGAGCTCACAACTCCTTTGAGTCAATTCTGGCACCTCGAGGCCACACAGATCCTTCTCTATGACCAAATCGGGCACTTTGATCTCTTTGCACAACTATTTTTGTTGCCCCGCACGACCTCGGGCCATGACCTCATGCTTATCCCATATGACATTTTGGGATTTCACATTTCGGGAGTTTTCACCCCCCTTGATTTTAGATATCTCGATGCTTATTCCCGTGAAATGGCCTATCTAGATAAACGTTCAGATTTTCCTCAAATATGAGAGTCAAGATCATCTCCTCGAACAACAATCAGGAACTTACCTCTCTTAGGCCCCACTTTTCATATGACCCTGGGCTGTGATCATGGGCCTAACTTTCATGCATGTCACGATTTTGCGTTTCATTAGTTCACGTTGTGCTCCATGCTCAAACCATCCGAGTCATGAAATTTCAATCCCTCGGATTGGATGACATGTGTCCCTCTGAAATGGATGACCCATATGGATATCGACATTTTTGGACTCGAGATAACAATGCTTCTCACTTCGGCCTTCCCAAAATGACTTTCTCCATAGTTCAGATTTGGTGTCACATTTCCTGCTGGAACATATGGCCCAAATTATTTCATGACTTAGTGCTTTGCGAGTCCTCTGACTCTGCCCTTTGACTTCTCCATCCTGTGAGTCAGCAAAATGTTGATCCTCTACCATGTGTCCTTCCTAGTACTAATGGCCAAGATTATCCTTGTGGAGTCGGACCTCTAGCTGATGCTAAAATTCATACAACTCTCTGATCTTGATTACCCGATGGTCGTCGATCCAATCTATGCAATGGATCTTTGCCATTGAAAACTGATCTTACTCGCTCGCTTGAACTGCGATCACATCAAGCCTCTCTAAGTGTTGTGCTTTGTACTCATGACTGTGGCCTGTGTAGATTACTTGAATGACTGGTTTAGGGCTCAGGAAAATCAAAAGGATCAGCAACATAGGCAAAGAGAGAGAAGTGATTGATTTTGTACACATGGACGATATAGGCAATCTGATAAGGTAAAATAGGTCGATTAAATAGATGAAGGATATAGAAGAAAACTATAAGCCGAGAATAATAATTTCATACACTCATTAACTATATATATATTTAATCATAAAGTGGCTTCTGCAGTGCAATATATTAGATATTATTTTTCGGATTAATTGTGTAGTGTAAGTCATTAATCTATGACCCATATCCATGAGTATTAGTCACAAGGGAGCTCTAATTGGGTAGTTCATAAGGCACAATAATTGCTAAGGTTTTGCAAATGGGGTAGCAAGCTAAGTGGGCTTGATTGTGGGGAAAACTCCACAGTTAAGTGTGCTTGAGCCAAAGGTGTCTTAGGATGGGTGACCACCTGGGAAGTCCTGGTTACTGGGTGCAAGCCCCAGAAGTGATGATTGATGCTATGCGATTCAATTTGTTGGTTTAAATCCCACTTCTTCACCCCTCTCAGCATCACCCTATGCAATGAGTGCTAAGTGGACTATTCAAATCATGAGAATTATTGGTCAGTTGCGATTAATGCTCATGGATATGGGTCATAGATTAATGACTTACACTATGCAATTAATCCCAAAAATAATATCTATATATATATTGTTGTAATATATATATGAATTTCATACATTCATTAATTAACTTGTGTTGACCCAACAACTTATCAATGCTTCAGCTCTCACATTATAATATCTAGACTTGATTAATCAAACTCTTATTATTCTTGCATATAGTTCGAGATAGATATTCCTATGTGTAGTTCTATGATCCAAAAACATGCACAAAGCTTAAACATTTCTAATTTAACGATGATGATCTTTTTCTAGATGGAGAAGTGGCTCACGTACTTATTTTTCCACCGTGTATACCTTCTATGCCTACTCCACATGCATATTATATTCATTACTTCAACACTCCACTTAACTTCTCTCATCTGAAAGTTGTAATAAAGGATAAATCCATGTTGGCTGAGTGGTAAATTGGAGTTGGATTTGTGTCATTACTCCTTACCTACTTTGGCTAATCATACCTCCTTCTCTTAATTCATATTTTGAAATATGTGCTAGTCTTCCAATTCGAGCTCATTGTATAATTGATTATGTATCGAATGTAGGCCTTAGGCTCCGTTCACAATGTACGTGACAGATGAGGGTTTGTAACTCTGCATCCAGGCTATGCTATTAGAGCTAGGAGGTAAAAATGTTTCTTATTTTCTATTTATACTTTGAGTTGTAAGTGCAACAGAGTTTTGTTTACCAAATTAACTACAGTCTTATCTCACATTTTATATTTTTATTGTTTGTAGAGATATTCTTCCAAGCATGGAATCAAACCATTCCTTATAATCCCAAACATATAATGAGAATAATCGAGTAAGTATAATTGGTGTGCATTACTCTATTACTCTTACTTGTATGTAAATTTACAGGTATTAACATTACTCTTATGTCTTGTTTCTTGTTGGTCTTCTACGAGACCCATGTCATGGGTACGCAAGTGACAAATTGGATAGGTATAAGTTTGTGGGTTCTTTCCTTCTAGCCACAAGGTGATCACTCTTACCTTAACACACTCCGACTAAATGAGTTTTTTCATCTATGTTTTGTTATTTTTTCTAAGTTTCATTATTAATTCATTGTTACTATATTCTGTATTGTGTGTTGTGTTTCAGGGTCAAATGGAGACCCTGAAACCACAAAAAGTCAGCTCTACCAGAAAAATTCAAAGTAAATTATTTTTTCCAAAAACGAAAGGTTGGCCCTATGGGAAAAGTTCACTAGCAGAATAAGCATAAATAAGGTTAATCTTTACTCAATTTTTGATCACAAATCATTGATCTATAGCACAAGTTTGGTGGAAAACTCCAGTTGCAGCTATAGCTATAGGAGGAAGGATAAGGTGCATCTTTTGGTCTTGTTTGGTCTCTCTCTCATGTGATACCTTGATAGGGTAATGTGTGAGAGTTTGGATTGTGCCTTGGTGTATGTCTTGGTATAATACTTGGTAGTTAAATTGCTATGGTAAATCTAACCCTAACTAGTTTTAGGAAAAAATTAACAAATTATACCATAAGGAACATGAGTTTCGACCAAACTTAGAACCATAATGACCTGAGGATAAGAGAAGGCAATTACAAAAGTAAGGGTGAACAATATAGTGATATTTTTTGTGTAACATAATAATTAGCAAGGAAACTTGAAATACCTCCAAAAAAGAGAAGACTCAAGAAATGATAGCCATCAATATAATGGTAAAACCTATGTATGGTTTTGGACATCAATGATTTCCTTATATTTTCATGGAATCACCATGACAAATTAGTCATGTGTATCAAACAATCTTATGCATTAAACATTTAATTATCCACGTGTGAAGCATATCCATACAAGTATCCAATTAGCAATGGAAATAACAAAAAAATGAGTATTTTGAGTCATTACATAATTATGTTTAAAATTCCTTAGAAAATTTAAAATTTGAGTGTGCTACAAATAAACATTTATTTTTGAATTCAAGGGCATAAAAGGAATGCAAGTTTAAGGAAAGAGTGCATATCTATTGTCAGAAATCCATAGCTCAAAAAATTCTACATAAGGGGATTCACAGAGTGATTCTATAAAATATCAAGGATTTTTCAACATAAGGATCAAGGTCATTACAAACATATACTCATAAAAGCACTCATCACAATTTCCTAGGTTATAGCCAATTGACAATAGCATTCCTTATCTATTAAATACCTCAAAATCATATACAAAGGGGAGGATCTGGATTATGCACCTCAATACAAATGCTAATGCACCTGAATATGGAACCATCATTTTAGGATCAAGATGAACTTCCAAATGCTAATAAATAATCCTTTCATGCCCCAAATTTTATGGAACCATATCCACTAACTTTCTTTGTAAAATTGTTTGAGGAGATATTTGGAAACACTCATCAACTAAAGGAGTGACAAGATTTACCTTATGTTCCCCATTTATCATTTCAATAGTTCAAAATTAACCCAAAGGAGATGGATCCATGTTGCATCCTATATTGAATACTGAAAGAAAAATTGTATAGGTCCCTTTTGAAAATACTATTATTAAAAGTAGGATGGAAACATATTGGAAGTATTACTAGAGTTTCTTAAATTATAAAATATGCACCATCTATTTTCTTCCCATATCATTTCAATAGTTTTATGGTTTTGATGAGATATTTATTGTCATCAAAATCATGGCCATTACCACCCAATAAAGCTTTGAAATTAGTCATTGGAAAATTATCAAAATAAATAAAATAAAATAGATCTCACATATTAGAATAAATGTTTATGGAATTTTACCTTAAGATTAGAGAAAATGAACCATCTTCATTATACGTTTTGGTGTCAACTATCTTCATAGTGCATTAACGTTATCAATAACAAATTATCCCCATGTCATGTATAACATGGAGTTACTCTCTTGGCGTATACCTAAGGAATTTCACAACCAAGTGTGCCCATAGAAAAAACTATTTCTAGAACCACTTTCATGGTTTTATTGACATGAGGCATGGACTAATCCATCCTAAATTTTGTGTCCCTTTAATCCTTAATATTAAAACTATTGTTTATCCCAATACAATCTCAATGATAAAGGAAAAATATATATTGGCTAGACCAACCTACAATTATTTGATCTTGATCACAACAGACAATATGTAAATAGACAACAATTCACCTAAGGTGATAATCAACTTTCTTAATAAGTGGAACTCCAAACAATAATCAACTTTCCTAATAAGGGAAACTCAAAACAAGATTTTCCCTATTATTTCATTTAAAAAATGTAATGTAACTCTATTCATGATGATTTCATTTAAAAAATGTAATGTAACTCTATTCATGATGATTTCATTTTAAAAATGTAATGTAAGTGGCAACATTAACATGATCAAAGATTTTTTAAATATAAAGCTACATCAACAACTCACATATCAATGATTGAGATATTGCACACTTCTAATTATAAATGTTGATATTTTACATAGAATAAAGGACACTCATATAAAAAGGAATTTAATATATGTGCAAACTATCAATATGTTTTAAACAACTATCAATATATCATTTTAAACAACTATCGATATAAGATAAAATGTACAAAGAAAAAAAACTAATAAATTCTTACAAACTAAACCAATCAAATATTTAACCAATCCAATCCTAAATATGTGGAAATTATCTTGTCTCATAATATCTTGAAAAAACTTGCATTATTCAACTCTTTATACTCAAAATCAGAAATCTCTAGCAAAATTATGAAATGAAATGGTACTATTTTGTATCATATCATAACCTAGACTAGCTTATCCCAACCTAACCTAATGTAGAATAACCTAGTGTATCCTAACCTACCCCACCTTATTCTATCTTAGTTTAACCTAGTCTAACATTATTTAATTCTAGCCTAGGCTAGTCTAACCTACCCTACCCTAATCTAGCATATCGTGACCTAACCTTACATAACGTATTCTACCCTAGCCCAACCTAGCCTAGGTTAGGCTGACTTAGTCTAGACTAGCCTACCCTAACATAGCCCACCCTAGCATAACTCAACCTATCCTAGCCTAGCCTAACCTAACCTACCTATCCTATCCTTTTGTGACATATCCTACATAGCCTACCTTACCTAGTTTATCCTACATCAAGCTATCCTAACCTATCATCGCCAAGCTTACATGTCCTAGGCTAACGTAACTTATCCTACATTACCATAACCTAACCTAGACTAGCCTATCCTATCTATCCTATTCTATCATAGCTTAACCTAATATAACTTGATATATATATCCTATTCCACCCTACTCTAACATTTCTTAACCTAATCTAACATATCCTAACATAGCCTGGTCTAACAAATCTTAGCCTAGCCTAACAGCAATCTAACCAATCCTACCTTATGCTAATCTATTATAAGTTATCTTATCTATCCTACCCTACTCATCCATATCTTAGCTAATACCATGCTACCATACCTTTTCCATGCATAACCTAGCATGACCTAGCATATATTAAATTATCCTAGCCCCTCCTAACCAAATTTTCTCTACCTTAATCCTACCCTTTCCTAACCTAACCTACCTTAGCTACCCTATTCTAACCTAGTCTAGTCTAACATAACTTATCCTACTGTAAAATTACCTTACTTAACCTAATCTAGAAAAATAACCTACACTACCCTACCCTACCCTAGCCTACATTATCCTAACCTAAACTATCCCACACTAGTATACACTAGTCTAGTATATCCTACCTTATCTTACCCTAACCTAATAACCTACACTACCCTACCCTACCCTATCCTACATTATCCTAACCTAAACTATCCCACACTAGTATACACTAGTCTAGTATATCCTACCTTATCTTACCCTAACCTACCCTACCTTACCCTAGCTTAGTGTAGTCTACACTAGTTTAAGCTTAGACTAGCCTTGTCTATGTGATTATACACAATCTTGGCTCATATTGAGCACGCTACACTACTCTATCCAAGGTTATCCTAGCCTATCTTGGCCTAACCCAACCCTATCATAAATTAGCATAGCCTACCCTAGACTACCTTAGCCGAACCTAGCCCAGCCCAACCCAATCCACACAATCCTAGCTAAGCATATCCTAGCCTAACCAAACCTTATCTTACCCTAAAATAGCTTAGCCTAACCGAACCATATCCTACCCTAAGCTATCCTTGCTTAAATCCTACCCTAACTTAACTCATCCCCACCCAACCTAACTTAGCCCAATCTAACTTGGCCTAGCTTGGCCTAACTTAGTCCAATCTAACTTCACCTAACTTAGCTTGGCTTAAATTGGCCTAGCTTGGCCTAATCTAGCATAACCTAAACCTACGCTACAAAAACATTAGCTTTCCTAGCCTCACCTAGCCTATCCTAGCCTATCCTAGCCTAACCTAGCCTAGCCTAAACCTAACTTATCTTAGAGTAACCTATCTTATCCTACCTAACACTAACCTAAAATATCCTAATCTAAGCTACCCTTCCCTAACCTAACATAACCTAGCTAGCCTAGCCTAGCCTTCCCTCCTCTCCTTTAACCTACCCTACCCTCCCTAGCTTAACCTGACTTAACCTAACCTACATGGACTAATCTAACCTAGCCTAGATAAACTAGCATTTTCTATCTTAGCCTACCCTTCAACTTAATTCTATGTCTAAATCCCTAAGCCTGAGCCTAATACTACTTAATCAGAC
Organism: Picea sitchensis; assembly: GCA_010110895.2. Lineage (NCBI taxonomy): Eukaryota > Viridiplantae > Streptophyta > Pinopsida > Pinales > Pinaceae > Picea > Picea sitchensis. The sequence goes on from SNQJ01S0000055.1 coordinate 283,360, forward strand.
ATCTTTAAATATTATACTCCAACCCTAAGCATAAATCCTACACCCAAGCCTAAATATTATGCCCAAGATTTACATAATATGTCAAAATGAGAATAATTCTTTGGATAAATTTATAACCTAATTAACCAAATCCTTTTTTTAATATGGATTAAAAAATCACATATCCATTATGTCATTTCAAGTAAAAATTACGTATTTACAAAAGAGGTCTAGAGCCAAGTGCTTATTTACAAAAGAAAAGTGTTATTTTTATATGTTTTTATATGGAATTTATTGTGTGGATGTTTATATAAATTCTATATCCTTTAATGTACACATTTATGCATGATTTGTATGTTGTTAGCAATGCGTGTCTGTTCATATGCAGAGAATATTTATTAATTAATTGGTATCAAAGAGGAAAACATCTATGTGGCAAGGCCCAACATGGGGATGGGGATTCTACATTATACTACAAACCCTAAAATCAAATCCTACACCCAAGCGTAAATCCTATGCCCAAGCCCCACATAATACTTCAAAATGAGAATAAATCTTTGGAAAGATTTATAATCTAATTACTCAAATTGATTTTGACCTAACCTAGCTTGACCTAGCCTATCCTAACCTATCCTAGAACAACCTATCTTATTCTACCTACCCCTACCTTACCCTAGCCTAGCATAGCCTAGCTAGCCTATCCCACCCTTCCCTCCTTTCCTTTAACCTGCCCAAGTGTAGGATAGCTTAACCTACCTTGTCCTATCATTATCTACCATAACATATCCTAGCCTTTCCTATCCCATTCTCACCTAGTCTAGCCTACCATAAATTTCTTAACCTAGCCTAAACTACCATACCCTATCCTATCCTAACTTACCCTACTTGATTTTAGCCTATCACAACTTACTCTAGCTTACTCTAGCAAAGGGTAGCTTATAATGTCCTACACTAACCTAACCTACCCTAACTTAACCTCATTTTTCCTCACCCAACCATATAGCCTAAACTACTTTATCCTATTCTAGAATATCCTATTTTATCCTATCCCAACCTATCCTTACCTATCCTAATACACCCTAGCTAATCCTAACCTCTCCTAGGCTCACCTAACCCAACCTAGCTTTTCCCATACTACTGTTACCTACCTTAGTAAACCCAAACTTAGTTTATCTTATCATATCCTAATCCTACCCCATCATGTCCAAACATAGCATTGCATAGCCTACTCTATATTAATGTGCCCTAAAATATATTAGTTAAACCTATCCTAACCGAGATTAGCTTAATCTATCCTAACTTAGCATAGAAAAACACAACCCTCATCCTAGCCTAGCCAAATTAAGCATAACCTAGCCTAATCTCACCTAACCTAACCTACTCTAAATCCTCTTATCTTATCCTAAACTATCATTTTCCTAACATTAGCCTTGTCTATCCTAACCCTATCCTTCCCTAGCTTACTATAACTTATCCTAGTTTAGCGTAGCCTAGGCTAGGATATCCTAACTTAGATTATCTTTTCAAGCCTCATTTACACTACCCTAGACTACATTAGCCTACCATAACCTACCCTATCCTAACTTGGCTTACCTTGACCTAGCCTACTTTATCCTACCCTACCCTACCCTAACCTCAACTAGACTATCCTAACCCACCCTCGCCTAGCCTATCCTATCCTAGCGTAACCTAGTCTAATTTAACATAACCTATCCTAGCCTATCCTATCCTACCCTACCTTAACCTTTTCTAATCTAGCCTAATCAATCCTATCTTAGCTTAGTGTACCCCATATCAACCTACATAAACATACCTTACCCCACTCTATCCTAGTTACACCACAGTTTCATATCCTAGAGTATGTTAGCTCAGCTTCTCCTAGCCTAGATTAGCCTAGCATAACCTAACATAGCTTATCTTATCCTACCATACCCTACCATACCCTACTCAAACCTAACCTAGCCTAGCCTAGTCTAACCTAAACCAAACCTACCCTACCCTAAATTATCCTAGCCTATTTTATCCAAGCCCACCCTACCTCAGCATACGCTACTCTAGCCTAGCTTAGCCTAACTTACCTTGGCCTATCCTAGTCTAGCCTAGCCTCACCTAGTTTATCCTAATATAGCATAGTCTAACCTAGTTTAGGCTAACCTAGCCTAGCCTTTACTATTATAGCTAAACCCATATTAGCCAAACCTAGCCTAACCTTACCTAGTCCAAACTAACCTAGCCTATCCCAACCTAGTCTATCATTTTCTGACCTAACATAGCCTATCCTAGCCTACCCTAATCTATGCAAATACACCCTACCCCAACCTAATATTGTGTAGTCTACAATAACTTAATCTACCCTAGCCTAACCTACTATATTATAACTTAGCATAGATTACCATAACCCAAGCCTAACCTACTATATTATAACTTATCATAGCCTACCCTAACCCTATCCTAACCTACTATATTATAAATTAGCATAGCCTACCCTATCCCTAGCCTAGTCTATAATAACTTAGCCTATATTATCCCAACCTAACCTAGTCTAGAATAACCTAGCATATCCTA
>SNQJ01S0000055.1:285953-298708 GCA_010110895.2 Picea sitchensis
CCTTACATAATACGTCAAAATGAGAATAATTCTTTGGATAAATTTATAACCTAATTAATCAAATCCTTTTTTTAATATGGATTAAAAAATCACATATCCATTATGTCATTTCAAGTAAAAATTACATATTTACAAAAGAGGTATGGAGCCAACTGATTATTTACAAAAGAAAAGTGTTATTTTTATATGCTTTTATATGGAATTTATTGTGTGGATGTTTATATAAATTCTATATGCTTTAATGTACACATTTATGCATGATTTGTATGTTGTTAGCACAACATATTTATTAATTAATTGGTATCAAAGAGGAAAACATCTATGTGGCAAGGCCCAACATGGGGATGGGGATTCTACATTATACTACAAACCCTAAAATTAAATCCTACACCCAAGGGTAAATCCTATGCCCAAGCCCCACATAATACTTCAAAATGAGAATAAATCTTTGGAAATATTTATAATCTAATTACTCAAATCAATTTTGACCTAACCTAGCTTGACCTAGCCTATCCTAACCTATCCTAGAATAACCTATCTTATTCTACATACCCCTACCTTACCCTAGCCTAGCATAGCCTAGCTAGCCTATCCCACCCTTCCCTCCTTTCCTTTAACCTACCCAAGTGTAGGATAGCCTAACCTTCCTTGGCCTATCATAACCTACCATAACATATCCTAGCCTTTCCTATCCCATTCTCACCTAGTCTAGCCTACCATAAATTTCTTAACCTAGCCTAAACTACCATATCCTATCCTATCCTAACTTACCCTACTTGATCCTAGCCTATCCTAACTTACTCTAGCTTACTCTAGCTTACTCTAGCAAAGGGTAGCTTATAATGTCCTACACTAACCTAACCTACCCTAACCTAACCTCAATTTTCCTCACCCAACCATATAGCCTAAACTACTTTATCCTATTCTAGAATATCCTATTTTAGCCTATCCCAACCTATCCTTACCTATCCTAATATTCCCTAGCTAATCCTAACCTCTTCTAGGCTCACCTAACCCAACCTAGCTTTTCCCATACTACTGTTACCTACCTTAGTAAACAAAAACTTAGTTTATCTTATCATATCCTAAGCCTACCCCATCATGGCCAAACATAGCATTGCATAGCCTACTCTATATTAATGTACCCTAAAATATATTAGCTGAACCTATCCTAACCTAGATTAGCTTAATCTATCCTAACTTAGCATAGCAAAACACAACCCTCTTCCTAGCCTAACCTCACCTAACCTAACCTACTCTAAATCCTCTTATCTTATCCTAGACTGTCATTTTCCTCACATTAGCCTTGTCTATCCTAACCCTATCTTTCCCTAGCTTACTGTAACTTAGCCTAGTTTAGCGTAGCCTAGGCTAGGATATCCTAACTTAGATTATCTTTTCAGGCCTCATTTACACTACCCTAGACTATAGTATCCTACCATAACCTAACCTATCCCAACCTGGCTTACCTTGACCTACCCTACTCTATCCTACCCTACCCTAACCTAACCTCAACTAGATTATCATAACCCACCCTGGCCTAGCCTATTCTATCCTAGCGAAACCTAGCCTAATTTAACATAATCTATCCTATCCTAGCCTATCCTACCCTACCTTAACCTTTTCTAATCTAGCCTAATCAATCCTATCTTAGCTTACTATACCCCATATCAACCTACATAAACATACCTTACCCCACTCTATCTTTGTTACACCACAGTTTCATATCCTACACTATGTGAGCTCAGCTTCTCCTAACCTAGCTTAGACTAGCGTAACCTAACATAGCTTATCTTATCCTACCATACCCTACTCAAACCTAACCTAGCCTAGCCTAGTCTAACCTAAACCAAACCTACCCTACCCTAAATTATCCTAGCCTTTTTTATCCAAGCCCACCCTACCTAAGCATACCCTACTCTAGCCTAGCTTAGCCTAACTTACCTTGGCCTATCCTAGTATGGCCTAGCCTCACCTAGTTTATCCTAATATAGCATGGTCCAACCTAGTTTAGGCTAACCTAGCCTAGCCTTTCCTATTATAGCTAAGTGCATATTATCCAAACCTAGAGTAACCTTACCTAGTCCAAACTAACCTAGCCTATCCCAACCTAGTCTATCATTTTTTGACCTAACATAGCCTATCCTAGCGTACCATAATCTATGCAAATACACCCTACCCCAACCTAATCTTGTGCAGTGTACACTAACTTAATCTACCCTAGCCTAACCTACTATATTATAACTTAGCATAGCTTACCATAACCCAATCCTAACCTACTATATTATAACTTATCATAGCCTATCCTAACCTACTATACATACCTATTGAAGGATCATCTTCATTCAATCCTTCCGAACATAACAAGTCGAACCTGAAAGATTAGCAGTCAAATTGACAGAAAGAATGGAAAGTTTTGGTTTGTTTAGCCTTAGATTCATGGGTTGTGATACAGAAAAATTCGGCATGGTTTTCCAATAAATAAATAAACTGTAAAGAATTAAAATCTGGTGGAGAAGGAGTTCGATTACCTTCATTCCAATTAAAATTTGTTATAAAGTGATATCTGTGCTCACTAAAGCAGTTTTTAAGCTAAATATGCATCTAATTCGAATTCACTCGAAAAGCAATGAATATATAAAAAGATGGAGGCCGAATTATGAGACCTTTTGTTGATACATTTACCCAATAATATGGCAAGGTACTCTGTGATGGAAGCCGGAGCTCTTTTTAGGGTAGCGCTAGAATTTGTGTTGAAGTTGTTTGCTCCAGTGATCAAATTCAATCCATCCTTCTCCTCTATTATTACACACAACATCACTGACTGAAATACGAACCATATCCATACATTCAGACTCAGACTTAACCCAATCTCACCACACACAAGATCATACTAAAGATTGACCTAGATACAAATCGCAGTCTTAGGCACCCAACCACACAGACATACCACACTGAAAATAGATAGAGGAAGAGAAATATGTTGAAACAAACGAAGATTTGAGATATATATCTCTTATCCAACCATACAGACATATCCCATAGATCGTTTTGAATCATCTATTGGTTACATAAGAGACACAATTCTTCTCTTCAACTAACTGTTAACGTCAAATTCTCAAGGGTTCACTTTATCCATGTTTTTTCGACACCGGCAGCTAGAGGTTCTTTGCTTTTCTGGCACCGTCAGCTAGAGGCTCTCTGGTTTTTTTTTTTCAATTTTTCAACGGTTCATTTTATCTAGAGGTTCTCTGTTTTTTTCAAATTTTGAACAGTTCACTTTATCTATGTTTTTTCCGCAATGTTCATTAAAGGCTCCCTGCTTTTTTGTTTGTTTTGATTTCAAATTTCATCATTATTTTTTATTATAGCAGGTTTTTTTCAAATTCTTAATGGTTCACTTTATCCATGCTTTTCCAGCACTTTATCCATGCTATTCCTGCACTGTTCATTAAAAGCTCCCTGTTTTTTTGTTTGTTTGTTTTGATTTCGAATTTCATCATTATTTTTATTATATCCTGTGCTTTTTCTAAATAAGGCTATGGTGTATCACTATTTTATTTCACGATTTAGCTAGACACTTCTGATTTTAGGTATGTGTAACACACATTTTATTCCAATATTAAGTATGAAAATTTTTACATGTTTAAAATTGAGATTGATTTGTTTCTAAGTCATATGTTTATTGATTCTTATTTATTTTTACTTGGTGATGGGGTGATCTATATTTTTGACAAAATCAGATTATAATAATGAAATCTTGATTTTGCATTTACAGTTTGGTTTAGTGTTAATTGTAAATTACTATGTGAACTATTATTGTGATAGTTCATTACTCTCCCTAGTCTATGCTTTTTTTCCTTAAGTATTTCAAAGTCTTTAAATTCTGAAATATTAACTTCTTGAAAATACATGGCATATTGGGGATAACAATGTTATATTTCAAAACTTATCTCTTTACACACTTCAACAAAGATTGGATTTATTTACATTTTCTTCACTAAAGCTGGGACCCCTTTACAAACTTCAACAAAGATTGAATCTCTTTATACTTGTTTAGGGCACATCACCTTTTCTTTGTACATTTTTTCTTATAAGAACGATTACAACCCAATCCATCTTTTTAGTGGTTAACCTACCTATATTATCTCTCTTTATTTAAATATATTTTTATTGGTTTTTCAGCAGTTTAAGATAACTCACCTCAAGAACAACTCCTGGTTTATTAATATTTTTTATCTTTTTTAATTTAACCCACCTCAAAAACAACTCCTAGTTATTAATAATTTATTTTTTTTTAATTTAACCCACCTCAAGAACAACAACTCCTAGTTTATTAATAATTTTTATTTTTTTAATTTAACCCACCTCATGTCTAATAAACTCTTAAGATTAGTAGCCTCTGAAACTCCAATGATATCAGGTCTCCACCCACTACAAATCAAGCAAAACGTGGCCGGGAATATGGAGACTCAGCTGCTATTCACAATCCTAATCTGTGATCTTTAAATTATATAAATCCGCARGTTGTGCATGTGTGTGTTATGCTTAACSGCTGAGAGGCTTTATTATACCYGCCGTGAGGTATGGTATATACCATTCGTTCACGTTGAATGCTTTGTTCGTTGAACAAAATAAATTTACATTTTGGCTATATTATTTATTTATTAATTTTTTTTTTTAAATATTTAATACTATATTTATTTAACATTCGATTGTTTCATTAAATTGAAGTGTTATTGTCCAGCTACTTTTTTGTGCATTTGTGTGTTATGCTTTATTTAAATCCGCAGGTTGTGCATTTGTGTTTTTGTGGGTTTGACCTTGGTTGGGCTTTTTTTAACTCATGTTTTGTAATTATGTAAATAAATTCAATTTTTTAAAACTTAGAAAATTAAAATTACATAATGTTAAAAGACATTAAATGAACAATCCTTGTATGGTATACTTTTTCCGATATATATTTTTCTTTTGCTAGATTACAGATTATAAACATTACAGTATACTTCTTCATTGCGTTTTCAGAAATGAAGTAGAAATTAAATAACCTTATTTAACTTAAATATAAATTACAACTTAACTTAAATTAGAAATGAAAAAATACATAGAAAACTAAAAATCGATAACCTTACCTTTAATGACTTATCACTAGCCTCTAAACTCCTTTGATAGACATTGTCTCTGTCAAAAGAATGCAACCTGTAAGGATATCTTTTATATATTGATTTGTCTTTTGGATATGAAATGATTTTTTTTTCTTGTATATGGAGTGGTATATGAATTGCTTTAATTTTTAAATAAAAATAAACAAAATAAATTTGTATACATTGATTTGTCTTTTGAATATGAAATGATTTCTTTTGTGTATGGAGTAGTATATGAATTACTTTAATTTTTAAATAAAAATAAACAAAATAAAATTAAAGTCACTACTATTTGAATATGTTAAATTGTCTTTCTTTTATATATGGAGTTGAATATGTTAAATTGTTTTTCTATTATATATGGAGTAGTATATGAATTACTTTAATTTTTAAATAAAAATAAACAAAATAAAATTAAAGTCACTAGTATTTGAATATGTTAAATTGTGTATTTAAAATTTTCAATTATTTTATTGTGTATTTACCATGTTTTTGGTTATATATATTCATTTGATCATTTATAAAGTTTATTTAATATTTGAATATGTTAAATTGTGTATTTCAATTTTTTAATTATTGTGTATTTACCATGTTTTTGTAGTTTATTTAGTAATATTTGAATCTGTTAAATTGTGTATTTAAATTTTTTAATTATTGTGTATTTACCATGACTTTGATTATATGTATTCATTTGTTAATTTATAAAGTTTATTTATTAATCTCTCAAAATGGAAGGAATTTCCATGTAACTTGAATTGTTTTAATTTCCTTGTGATTTGAATGATATACCACTTGTCTTTTTATTATATTTCTATATAAAAATAAAAAAAAGTTTTCAAAAAGTGTTAAAATTTTTAGAATTCGGATATTAGATTGGTTGTATTTAAATTTTAAGTTTGGTTGTATTTTTTTTGTGTAATTTTTTATATTTTTATGATAATAATTTTTTTATTTTTTTTTAAATAAAAAGGGAGGAGCCTGCTATAATATATTATCAAAAAACTGTATCAGAGTGTACATAGTCAAGAGTCTTAGTAAACCAAAATGCTGCCGGAAACCGGAAACCAACATAGGTACATAGCTAAAATAGCTGTAAACTAGTGGCACTCGTCCTGCCCGGAGGAAACCAGGACAGGTGCCTAAAGTCTAAGAGAACATAAAACATAAGCATAAAACTAAATAGCCATAGAATCATGAAAAACCTAGGTAATTGGTGACCTGTCGCCTGCATTTGGTTTCCACGTGGAGCCGACCGGGATGGAAAAAGACTGCGCACAGAGGGGACACTTTCGCCGAGCTGGAGCGCCAGAGTAGGCATCGAGAAGCATGTCCAGTCGCTGGCCCATGATGAGGGCACGATGCTCCAGGTCAGACATGTGGCCTCGGAGTTCAAACACCAAGGACAGGTGCTCCTCACGGAGGAGAAAGCCATGCAGGTCACCACCTTCGTCGTCGTCGTTGGGCATGCTTCGCTTCACGTCATCCTGCCACCCTACCTCTCCCGTCACATGCCCAGCATCAAACACATCTTCCAGGTCCAGCCAGGGAACTTCTTCGACAATGCAACCAGGAGGATCGGCGTCCAAACCCAGATTGAGCTTGCATTCCCCACTGCCAGACTACCCTATATCGCAAGGCGCCTCCATTGGCGTCAGGTCCTCCAGAGTCGGGTCCTCCTCAACAATGCAAGTTGGGTATAATTGCTCAGTGCTGCCCTCCAACATGATGGTATCCATACTGCTGCGACCAATTTCCTTTTCCGCGATGGTGGAGAGAAGAGCCTTCTCCTCGGCTCGGGCCTTCTTCCTCAACAAAAAAGTAGCCATGACCAGAGCATGTTTGAGTTGCTCTCTGCATTGTCGCTCCTCCTTGCGAGCGTACCAAGTAGAGCCACGATGAGGCGTTCCTCGTTTCCTCGGCATGTTGCAGAGCGCTCTCCAAAAAAAACACACAGGTTGGGTCGAGGGTAGAAGCCAATTGAGAGCGCAGGTACCAGCATCAATTCTCCACGGAAGGATGGTGTACAAGGGTGCAAGGAGCACGAAGCTACACAAGCACCTCCAAACGCAGAGCAGAGCCGAGACCGGAATAAGAAAAAACAAATAATCAGACTGCAAATACCCATGACCGCCTTTACCATTACGCTTTCCAAGCTCGTAAATGCTCGCTCGTGGGAGGAGTCCTCCCATCGCAGAGCTGTTATGGTTGTCCTGCATCCGTAATGCGGGTGTTAAGGGGACGGCCTCCAACATTTAAACCCCAACTTAATGCAAATCCAGTTGGCACGCCTTCGCCACATGTCACCCCATACGGGGCCTGAAAGTCTCTGCTAGCAAGGTCTCTGCACTGGTGAGAGAGTTCAGTCTCTGCATATGTATTGGCTTGCCAGTAGATGAGATCATCCTTGGCATCAATTCCTTTGTTTGCTAGGTGATCCGCAACCTTGTTAGCTTCACGCCTCACATGGGAGGGGATGAGGATAAGATTGGGGTTGATGAGATCCTTGAAATCTTCCAGGAGACCCAAAAGTCTCTAGCTGGGCGAAGTCCTCCAGGGGGGCTGTCCATTAAGGATTTGAGTTGCAAGTTGAATAATTACTTGTGAGTCTCCTTCAAAAATCAGCCGTGAATACTGATTTTGCACTGCCGTTTGGAGGCCTTTTACCAGGCTGGAGAGTTCCACAACATTGTTTGTGTTTTCACCCAGAAAACCTGCAATCATATGGGTGATCTTACCCAGGTGGTTCTTGGGGACGGCCCCGAGACCGGCCAGCCCAGGGTTACCCCTAGAGGCCCCATCGAAGTTAAGCTTGAGGAATCCAGGGGGCGGTGGAGACCAAGCCGTTGGGCTGATGGCTTGCCTGTGTTTGGTTTTCCCGTGAGTTTGCATATTTAGAGGCAAGTTCCATCCTTCGATTATACTTTTCTCCTCGGGCTTACACTGCATATCTTCTTGGAGCCAGGAGGAACTGAGAACGGTTTCTCGAATAAACCTTATCACCCTGTCCCACGTGGCGAAGGTGGGGGACGGAATAGAATTGAAGATTCTATTATTTCTTTCTTTCCAGATTGCCAAGAGGATGAATCCCGGGAGCAGCTGCCATATGCGTTGGAGAATCGGATTGTGGAAGGAGACAACATCCCAATTAACAAGGGTCTCCCGAATGCTGCTGCGGTTTCTTTGGGAGSATCGCATGGCTTGTGYTCCCCAGTCCCAAATCTGYTGACTGTAATAACAAGTATTGAGGAGGTGTTCCATGGTTTCCTCACTTTGCATATAGAGGGTGCATCTAGAGGGTCCTGTGAAGCCTCTTTTCAGGATGTTGTCCCAGGWGAGGATGCSGTTTTGGGMCGTGAGCCAAAGAAARAACGAAATTTYRGGCCAGATAAAAGGYTGCCAAACCTTKMTCSAGATTGAATCAAGGMCTTGGCCTGGGAGATTTCCTTGCAGGTGATATGCTTCCTTGACCGAGAAAGTACCTGATGTGGTGTGACCCCAGCGGAGGATGTCCGATCCTTCTCTGGTTGGGATTTTCCTGGAATGCAGGCACTCCTGCCATGGTTTGAGATCAAGATTCTCCCTGATTTGCAGGTCTGTTGTATTGGTTTTCCATTGTCTCCAAGGCTGTCTTTCTTGAGTTGGGAGCCAGAAATCCTTAACATTATTGAAGATGCTTTGCTGTAGTCTAATCTTGAAAGGATGGAGGCTTTCCAAATCATCGAGGGGGGGTAGATGTTGCCATGAGTCCTTCCAAAATAGTGCGCTTTCGCCGTTTCTTACCTCCCAAAAGGCATGCTGCTGCACTAGGGTGCGGTTCCGCCATGCTGTGTTCCAAATGTTAGATCCTGGCATCTGTTCATTGAATCTGATTAGTTGATTGTATTGCGTGTTAGGGGCGTACTTTTGTTTCCAAAGACGCGCCCAGAGCTCTTGCAGATGTTGCATCCATCTCCACCACATTTTGGCCCCCATGATTTTGTTCATCTTCCCCAGGTCCCGGATGCCCAGCCCTCCGCATTCCTTGGATTTGCATAGCTTCTCCCATCCCACTAGAGACCATTTATTATTTCTATGATGTCCCTTCCACAAGAAATTGCATTGGAGACTCCTTATGGATTTGATGACTGAAACAGGCGCGGCCAAGGAAGCAAAGAGATACGTGGTTAGAGCTTGCAGGACTGATTTGAGCAGAACCAATCTCGCTGCAATATTTAAAGGTCTAAAAATCCAGTTGCTCAACCGGTTGGCTATGGACAGGAGCAGACTGTCCCAAGAAATGGACTTCGCTGACTCTTCGAAAAGAGGGATACCTAGGTAGGTGGAAGGAAGGGAGCTTCTGGCAATGCCAAGAAAATTTGAGAGGTGGACCTGAACCGGGATAGGCGTATTGAAAAAGAAGAGCTTTGACTTGTCCAGATTGAGAAGCATACCTCAGGCGTCCGATAAGTCAAAGAGGATTGAGTTGAGCTTGGTTGCATCTCTGACCGTGGGAGTAATCATAAGGAGAGTGTCATCGACAAACTGACTGTGCGATGGCACCGGATGGAGATCATGGAGTGGAAGCCCAGAGAGAGAACCATCAGAGACTGCGGCTTTGAGGTAGCGACCGAGGCCTTCTGCCATGATAACAAAGAGGAAGGGGGAGAGGGGATCGCCCTGTCTGATGCCTCTAGAAGAGTGAAAAGGTCGTGAGGGAGTGTCGTTAACAAGAATGGAGAAAAAGGGAGTTGCGGTAAGAGCAAGAATCCAGTCGACCCAACTGTTAGAGAAGCCAAAGGATTCCAAGACCGAACGCATGTATTGCCAGCTTAATCTGTCAAAAGCTTTTGATAGATCAAGATTGATAAGAATACCTCGTGTGTTGCTCGTTTTTAAGGAGTGAACAACCTCATTGGCCAGAATGACGCTATCCATAATTTGCCTTCCCTCTACATAGCCTGACTGCTCATTTGAGATGATGAACAGTAGGATTGGCTTGAGTCGGTTGGCAATGACTTTTGTGATTATTTTAAAGATGACATTGCAAAGAGAGATAGGTATGAACTATTTCGGGTGCGTGACCCGCTCCTCCTTAGGGATGAGAGTAATGAAGGTTGCATTTAGAGCAGTGAGAACCTACCGAGATGTTCATGATTCTTCTACAACCCGCCAGACATCTTCCTTGATCATATCCCAGCAGTGATGGAAGAAGTCCGTTGTGAATCCGTCCGGCCCTGGTGCTTTACCTGGGGGCATGTTCTTTACTGCAGAGTCCACCTCAGTCTGAGTGATGGGCCTTAGCAATGCCCTGTTCTGATCGGAGTTAATTAGCCTGGGAATGTGGCGGGTGACTTTTTGAATTGCCTCCTCCCTGTTTGTGTTAGTCTCTATTAGGAGATCTTGATAGAAGGAATTAAGAGCTTCTTCTATTTGATCATGGTCCCTTATTGGGGTTCCTTGGTCGTCCTCTAGTTGCGAAATGTGATTAATGTTCCTTCGGTGCGTCATTGCTTTGTGGAAGAATTTTGTATTACGCTCCCCTTCTTTGAGCCATTGAACCCTGGATTGTTGCCTCCATAAGATCTCCTCTTGTTCCCTGCAGATCTTTAGGGCCTCCATGATTTTTTCCTCTTCCCACACCAGACTTTGAGTTCTGCTCCCTGCGATAAAGGTGCGCTGAAGGTCCTCTAGTTGAGTCTCTGTTTCCCTTTTCGTAAGGAAGATATCTCGAAAGGTGGTTTCGTTCCATCTTTTCAAAAGTATCTTAAAGTTCTTAAGGCGTTGCTGGAACTTGTACATGTGAGTGCCATGATTTATTTCAGCTTGGTCCCACCAGGTTTGGGCTAGTTGTTGGAAATTTGGGTGGGTGAGCCAAAATTTTTTGAATCTAAAGGGCTTGGGCCTAGGGGGGAGCCCCGAATTCAAACAAAATTCTATGGGCCAGTGGTCTGACCCTGCCTTTGGCATGATATTTGCTTCCATTGCCTGGTCGCTTTCAAGGAGAGCATCGGTCACTAGAAAGCGATCCAGCCGGCAGGCCACATGCTGGTGCCCTGTTCTTCTGTTGGACCAAGTAAATATTCCATTCTGAGTTTCCATATCTACCAAGTTTAGTTGCTCTATTAGGGTTTTAAACATCCCACTATCTTGATCCAGCCGCTTTAGTCCTCCACTTTTTTCCTCCAGCGTTAAAATTATGTTGAAGTCGCCTCCTACTATCCAATGCAGCGTGCATAAGAGGGTTTGGACATGCCGCAGGGATTGTAAGAATTTTTCCTTATCTTGGATGGATTGTGGGCCATAAACATTTGAGATGGCCCCTTCCTTGGAAGAAATAGACCTTGGAAGAATGCTTTCCGCCTCCTGTCCTGCACATTTGGTTTCCTGCAAAAGTAAAATATCTGGATGTTCTGTCTTTATACAATCTCGGAGGATCTGTTGTTTGGATCGTCCATTCAGGCCTCTTATGTTCCAGGATATTGTCTTCATCATGTAGAAGATGGGGGGGGGTGGAGGTATCCCTCCGAGAGCCGTTGTATCTGGCCGGAGTTGATCATTAGGTTCCCTGCTTCCTTAATAAGTTGTTGTGCTGGTTTACGCCCTCGCCTCTTGTTTTCCTTGGAGGATTTTTTACTTTCGAGACTGGGATCGGCCATGATGCCCAGCGTGGCCGTGGATCCCGCTGTGGAGTCGGTGAATACTTTGTGCACCTTCCGTAGTTGTTCTTTAGGGATATGTTGCAGATCTTTCTGATTAAGGGCTTCCTCTAGTTTTTCTAGGTCTATTTCTTCCAGTTCTATTTCGTCCATCAGCATGTTGGTGTCTTCGTCCCTGCTAGACTGTGTTATCTGAGTTGATTCCTTTGGACTGGCTTTATGTGGTTCTTCAGGGCTCTTTCCTTTTTCTTGCATGAATGCTCGAGGGGGGTTCTGAGACGCCTTTTCTTGCGGTACCTGATTCAGAGCCTCAAAGGAATTCTTGGAAGGGTTCTTTGAGGTCGAACTCTGGTTCTGTTTTTTAGAGGGGTTCTTTCGCCTTCCAGCAACATTAGTAAATCCGTCCTTTTGCTTGGGTTCAGAGGATTTAAGGGCTAAGGCATGACATTTTCTAAACAAATGGCCATGCTCATGACATTTTCTGCATCGAAAAGGTATATGCTCGTAGTCAAGTGTTTGGTTCCAGCCCTCATCTTGGTACTCGAGTGTGATGGAGCCCGGCAGGGGTTTTGATATGTCCATGTAGATGCAGATGCGGGCATAAGATGTGTATTTTATTATATTGGTAGCCTCTGAGGCTTTTACATATTGTCCCACCGTGTTTCCTATACCCATTAGTATTTCTTCCAGCCAGAATTCCTGGGGTAATGAGTACAATCGGATCCAGACCGGGGCCCATGAGAAGTCCTCTAGTTCTCGATTGAATCTGTCGGTCCAAAATCTCATAAATAAACCCGCTGAGTTATAGAAGTATGGTCCATTATCAAATATTTTGTCCCTGTCCTCTAGGTTATACAAGATAATTGTGAAAAAACCCTTGGAGCTAAGTTGAACCTCATAGTCTCCCTTGGGTTTCCACCAGTCCTTAATCCATCTGGAGAGGTCTCTTTCAGTCGGCCAGAGGCCCAGGAATTTA
>SNQJ01S0000055.1:329644-384859 GCA_010110895.2 Picea sitchensis
AGGTGTCCCCAAATTCCCTTACAGGTTTTAAAGGCTTTCCCTATTATTCAATTGCTAAATCAGTTTAAATTAGAAAACTATTAAATGGTATATTCTTTACTGAGTTGACTTTCCTCTTTTTCCCATAAGTTCCCCTTTTTCCCTTTTTATGTTTACCTATTTTCCTAGTTTCCTAATTTTTTTGATTTTCCCTCTTTCCCCTTTTAAATTAGAACTCAAAAAGGCAGGTGTGGAATTTAACCCCTTTTCCCTTTTTATCATTAACTTAGTATATTTTAAATTATCCCAAGATAAAATAATTAATTCCCTCTTTACATTTTATACCCACACATTTTATTTTTTACGAATAAATTAAATTTCTTACTCCCTTCATGTTACAAGATTTAACGAAGATCATAATTATTACTTAAGTTATTTTTATTTTTATTTTTATTTTATTATTATTATTATTTTAGAAGACAAAATTTTACCACTAGCGTAATTTAGACTTAGGCCTTAAATTTTGTACTAGGGGACATTTAATTAGGGAAATTGTTTTAAAAATTACTTAACATGTTATTCATCTTAGGGCCATATAGGTTCATCCCTCTATCATCAACAACGTGACATGCCCTTCAGGACGCACTAAGTGCTCCAAGGGTTCCACTCTCCTCATCTATTCACTTATGCGATGTGCCCTTCAGGACGCACTATGTGCTCGAAGGGTGCCACTCGTCATTCTCTGGTTTTCTTGTGCGACGTGCCCTTCAGGACGCACCACATGCTCCAAGGGTGCCACTCACCTCTTGACTGACTTGGTAGACGTCATTAACCCCTAGAGTCAATACTCTACCAGGTGAACTTGTGGGAGACTAAGGGCCTGTAAGGAATAAAGCCCTTACCTTATTGCACGGCCCTTAGAATCATTGTCAGTGACTGTCGCAGTCTGCCCTCACAGCATTATGGGTCCTCTCGAACTAGGTAATCATTAACCTATAGTTTGAGCCACGACGAGAGTGATAGTAGGCTCTGGCAGGGTTGTTTTACATGCCTCTCCCTCAATATCTATGGTAGTCATGTGCGACCCCTTTACTCCATATGTGAGTCTGGTAGGCAAGCTATTATCAACCTGCATCATCAACAAATCATGTCAGAACATATCCATATCATATCATCTAATCAGATGCAATAATATCACAGTAAAACAATAAAACCCCAATGGTACACTCCCTAACTCGATCAGGAGTCCAAGGGGTTCCATCGATCCCTCTACATCCTTGAGGTCCAAAATCATGTACACTCAGTAAATCGAGTCAATAGCACGTGTCTATGTCAATGCAGTAAAACAACATGTCATCAATCCATAACGCCTCATGATCAAAATCAAAAGTTTTAATAGCATAATAATATGGATCACTTGCGAGCAAGTGTCCTCAAAGAATAATTTTACTCAGTGCGCTAGAGAGGGATGTTACATTTAGACATAATTGAGGTTAGGATAGGGTAAGATAGTTTATGTCACATCTATGTAGGTTAGTTTAGATTATCCCACGTAGATTAGGGAGGAGTAGGCTAGGATGAGATAGGTTATAGTATGATAGAATAATATAGGTCTAATTAGGATAGACTAGGCTAGAGTAGGTTACCATAGGCTAGGATAGTGTATGTTAGAGGAGAGGAAGGAAATCTAGTGTACAATATGTTAGGGTAGGCTAGGTTAAATTAGGGTTAGGGTAGGGTAGGCTAGAGTAAGGATAGGATAGGCTAAGGTAGGTTATTTTAGGATATCTAAGGCTAGGTTAGTTTAGAGTAGTGTTAATTTAGGTTAGTTTAGAGTAGAGTTAATTTAGGTTAGTCTATGCTTGGGTAAGTTTCACTAGGCTAGTTTAGAGTAACATTAGGATTGGCTAAGCTAAGTTAACCTAGGATATGCTAGGTCAAGTTAAGATAGGCTAAGGATAGGGTAGGGTAGGGTAGGATATGATAGGGTAAATTAGGCTAATGTAGACTATAGAAAGCTAGGTTAATGTAACATCACCTCATAACCAACATTTTTCTTTTTTAAATAATTTGTTAATTAGCATATATCTTCATAGTTAATAATTATACTTAAAAATTATATTTAAAGTTTCCATAGTAAAATATATAAAATGGATATATCTTATTTTTAATAATTAGAAAACCCTTGCATTATGATAATTTTTTTTACACCTTATCATCAATTATTATACCAATTTTCATATGAAAGTAATAAATCCTACTTAAAAATTATATTTAATGTTTCCATAATAAAATATATAAAATGGATATATCTTATTTTTAATAATTATAAAACCCTTGGAATATGATAATTTTTTTTACACCTTATCATCAATTATTATACCAATTTTCATATGAAAGTAATAAACCCATGAAGAATATAGATATGATTATTTTTCATAAATGGTGTTACTTTGATTGACATGGTTTAGAGACACAAATACTTTAGCCTCAAACGTTTACCCATCTACTAAATATGTTAGCATTTTCCATGAGGAGTGTTAAGTAAGTCATATTTTTCTATTGTTAATTAGAATAGAAATTCGTTTATTAAAAAAATTATTTTAACACTGTAACTATGAACTATTTCTCATTGTGTTAATGTGCAGGTTGACGCTTATTTACACACTTAAATTACCACCAACTCGTGTTGTCTCTTACACCTTCTTTCCGCAATGTAAATTGAAATTCATACCAAGTTTGTAGACTCTTTAACTGACTAGAAACGTTATACTACTTCTGCATTCATTTATATTTCAGGAGCTTTTATCCTATGATCAACTTCATGTAGCCTTCATATTTTATTCTTGTTTAATTTGTTCAAAGACTAAAACTCCCACGGTGTTATTTAGCTAACCCCTTTGTTTATTTTTCATGCACAGCGCATTCAGTAAGAGGTTTAATACATTTCCCTTACCCGTGTCCTTAATAATATTTAGGATTAAGGTAGGGTTTTTTTTTTTTTTTTTATGGATTTCACAATTTGTATAATGTTCACAACCAAACCAAACATTTTTTTACAGGTTACTTACAGAGGATAAATAAATTATTTCCCTCATTTATTTTTACTTGGTTTAATAAAGTTTGATGGTGTCCTCCTTGGGAAATTCCTTGCATATGGATGAAGATGGCCAAGAAAACTCATTTAATGATTCAGGTAATGAACAACAACATTCATATTTTAAATTATTGTGCTTAACATTCAGGTAATGAATGTTGATTACTGTGCGTAACATACCTTCTCGTTGCACCTGGTAACAAGACGTGGTGAGTGTTTAATGCAGAGATATGAAAAACCCTCAAGATAGTCATCAAAGACTTGAGACAACAATTTGGTTCAATTCACATACAACACAACCTGGGACAAAGTCCAACTCGAACTTTTTATCATGGACTCCATACTGAGTCTCACACTTCTGAGGTCAAGTAATCTCCTTGACATTCTTCACAAAGTAAACATGTGTTCATTACCAATACAAAGGTTTCGATTTTATATACTCTCGAGTGAAGTATACCCTAAATGGGTAGCCATGAAATAGCCACAATGATCAACGTTAACCTATTAGTACCATTTTATTTATTTATTTTTGTTTTTTTATTCTTCCATACTACATTTCATTTTGAGACTAGGAACAACTTCTTAATTCTTATGTTCATTGTTTACTTTTATCATGAGTGCACTTTTCATTATTAATTCTAGGGCTTCTTTAAAAGTAAAAACCCTAACATATTCTTTGGAAAAGAACTCTCGTATACAATTATTTTTATATATAAATTATGATATTCTCTCACTTATGATTACTCTAGCTATCCTTACAAGAAACAAAATAACATCCATTATATTTGTATTATCTTTTTATATAATATTATTTTTAGAGATTCAATGTGAAGTATTGTACTTGGAATCTTTATAGAACATAAATAACTATAGGTACTACCTCTTTGGGGATGTAAATCCTCTTACTCCCCAAGACAAGTATCTCTAGCTCGGGTTTATGTTAAGAGGGTGTATGCCCTTATACTTTTCTTAGAAAACCCTTGTTAAACCAATAACATGTAAGCATAAAGTGATGGAGACTAAGGTGTGGGTGTATTCCCTTATACTTCCCACCTATCTCTAGCAATAACCTTGACCTGGAAAATATATGATACAAAAAATGTAAAAACCTTACCAATTCAAGGAAAAAGCTGAGACAAACCACCAAAAAATCTATATATAAGCCTTCCAAATCTATCGCATCACTTCCATCAACCAATAATCCAAGGCATAGCCATAAAAAAAAGCATAAGAGAGAGAACTAGCCAAATAGAGAAAACATTTTAGTCCAAGAGCCTCTCACAATGGAGAGTTATGTTAAAATCAGATCATAAAATTTCTTATTTATAAAAATTGTCACTAAGATAGTTTTTCCACATAATTAAGGGTAAGCCAAAATAATAGGGGTCAAAAACCCTAATCTTACCCATTTTACAAAGTAATATTAAATAATTCACTTTATTTTAACTTTTGCAAAAGGAAAAACCCTTGTTCATATGGACGTCACCCCTTTAGGGTACATTTTTAGATGAAAGGAACTTATCCTCAGCTTCGAGGCTCTCGCGCTCCACTACTTTAGGGTTTGGGTGTTTTCACCTCATAACATGCTAATGCCTCCAAACAACAAACTTGAAAACTACTTTGGCACTTTGTGGCACTCTCCAACACCGAAGCTTCGAGATTTGGAGGATCTTACACCACAAGACTCCACTTCCTCCAAACTTCGAAGTGGAGAACCCTTGAAGGGTTAAAAAATCAACGGTATATGCTCCTCCAACAACCTAGCTATAGCCAATGGTTGAGATATAATTTGGAACTCTAGGCTTCAAGAGTTCTGACTACTAATCACCACCTAACCCCCAAATTGTATAGCAATGAACTAGTGAAGGAAGGAGATCCATGGTTTACGTGTCCCCATCAACCAATGACCAAGATTAACTCTCAGCTTTAAGATTTTTCATTCCTCAACACTTTTAACCCTTGATCCTTTAGATCACCAAAATTTCAAATAATCGATAATCTACTGACACGTGTCCCAAATGAGAAATGGTCATGATTTTCTCTAGAGTTCAGGACTTCAGGAGATTTACCTCTTGGAAAGACAAGAACATGTTTCTTCTAGAGTATTGAATATCTGAACTATCGTCATATCTACAACTTATACTCACCTTTGCCTAGATCCAAGGGTTGGGATATGATATTCTCTATAATTCTCCTCCTCCTATTTTAGGCTTCATGCAATGATCCAGATATATACTCGACGAATCCAATTGTTGTTACTCTCTATGTGATCTAGAGCATAGATTCACTCCAGGACTTCAAAGCTTCATGGATTTTTCCTCCTTTTCAGTAAAGAATTAAAAATAGTTGAAGCAATGAAGTATGAAGGACTCCAATTCTTACCGACCATGCTCCTTCCTAATATCCAACGACTGTAAGGGATTGTGATTCCTTCCGAACAAATATCTCCCATTCTCTTTCTTAAACTTAGAAAGAGAATTATTGAACTTAGAAGGTTCTCTCCTTCTACACTCCTTGCATAGGCTCTCCACAAAATTATGCTCTCTCTCCTAGGATTGGAATTCTTCGGCTTCAAAGGGTCTTGTCCCTTTGATCCTTCATATGACTTCTTGTCTCCTCCTAGAAACCACTCTCTTTCTCCCGATATTACGAACACTATCATATTTTTATTTCACATGACTTATTGTTCCCTCCTGGAACTTTATGCTCTTCCTCTTGAGCTTCACCAACACTTCAACAAAATGTTGTCTTTGTGAACTTATTGCACTCACTCTCCTAGTTATTGTATTATAAAGAGTCACCTGTACACTCCTTTCACTTACTCTATGCACACTTGCACTCACCTTCCCTTTAGCTTTGACAATGCTGTAAGTGTAGGAGTACTCCTTGCACTTACTCTGTGCACTCTTTGCACTATCCCTTCTAATATTTCTGGCATGTTTTGGTGTGCCCACATGGCACTCTCTTTTTGAACTCAAAACTGAGTTCTTTCACACTCGTTGCATTGGCTTCACATAGTTTTCTAAAAACTCTTGTTTGCACTCCTTGCACTAACATTGAGAGCCTAGAACACTCAGAGACTCACACTAATAGAGAAGTCTATTTATTCCTACAAAGGGGCCATAATTGCACTCATGGAATTCATAAAAATACACAATAAATATTCAAAAAATAAACATTAAGAAAAAGATAACAAACACACAAACTCATATGCAGGGAAATCTTCCTTTGTATTAAATATGAATGCTTTGTACAGTGTTTACAAGAGTGGAATGGAACAAAGTTTCAGTTCTTCTTTCCTCTCATATATTCTATTTCTCTTCTCATAAGATCTCTCTCTTCTCTAATACTCTAATTCTCATATAATGCCTCTAATCTTAATACATTTGGATTTTTACCAAAGAGGGGATTCATGATCCTTCCTCACGTATTCACATTAAATTACAATAAATTTTTATCTAGTAGAAATTATATCTAGATCAATCTGTCTGTCGGCCATTAAAGGTGACTTACACTCATCCTTACACACACTCAATGGATCATCCCACCTTGATCACTACAACATTTATTACATAAAAAGATAAATTTAAAACAAAATGAGAAGGCATACACTTCTCTTTCCTTGGGATCTACTCCCTCCTACTACATTGTTGCACTAGCTACTGACGCGTTGCTAATGCTCTTGCATCATACTCCTCTATTGAAAAAAAACATGAGCTCCTTCTCATGGCTCATCTGCTACTGCTATTGAGATCCTTCTAGATCCCAAAATCCACTCTATAGCGGTCCATCTGCTTCTCTGTTGTTGATGTTGCAAGATTTCCTCCAGGTCTCTAAACTTTATGTTGTAGTGGTTTATTCATATTTCCACTGCAATCTCTTATTGTCATCCTCCATCTATTGTTGACTATCTCCTCTATTGATTTCAAAATCAACCTCCTTATCTCGTCAGTCTCCTCGTCCAACTTTTCTATTGGTTGGATGCTCTCGTGGAGTCTCCTCTTTTTCTTCTTATCGTCTTCTTCATCAATTTCCAACTTAACTTGTTGGATGAGCCTCCTCTGGGTTATTTCTCCTTCTCCTAGGGATTATAATTTTTCACACATATAAAATGTAAGATCATCTTCATCTCCCATGTTGACTTCATCTCCCGTGGCATTGGATTTCCACTCCACTGCATACTTCAATTCTACATTAATATTAATAAGCTATTGCTCAACCATATCCTCTGAAAATTTTATTTATGTTAGTTCCTCTGTTCTTCTGTCATCTCGTTGGTCTAGCATAAGTCCAAATTCATCCAATTTTTCCTCCTACTGGAATTATTCTCCACTCTGCATGATCGTCTCCCTATGACAGGATTTCTCTATCTCTGGATTTCCTAACCAATCCTACAACATCCTCAACTCTTCCTCCCACTGACTGAGTATGACATTTGAATTTTCCCACTGATACTTCCTTGGGTTGACAATTGTGTGGGCCTCCTTTCCTTTAATCTATTGGGAAGATGTCAGTATCTTCTCCTTCTCCTCCTCCATGACAGTCTATGTTGGTTTTCCTTCTTTTTATGCACCTTCGACACATAAATTGTTAGTTTTAAAACATTTGGACCAATGGCATATTCCTCGGATGATTCATGCATCACCTCCTCATGTGAAACACATGCATAGGCCTCTACTAGGCTTCTGGATAGGAATATGTTGATTCCCCCAATGATCAAAATGCACCTCTAATCTTCCTCCTCTCCAATCAACACTCCTTGTTGATCTAAACTCTCTCTTAAATTATTGAGACTCTCATACCTCCTCATATCCTCCTTCTTTTTCAACACTCCTTGTTGTCCTGAACTCTTTTTTGAGTTCTTAAGACTTTGAGATAGTCTCATCTCTTCCTTGCCCACCTGGAAACCTGAATTTTCCTTTCTTCCCTCCTGTAAATCTATGAGATATTCAATTGATCTCCCTTCCTCATCACCGAGAATTTCTCCATCTTCTGGTTCAGAGAAGTAAATCATTTCCTCCTCTATGCTCCTGATGTTTTCTATTTTCCTCGGCGACCTCCTCAGTATTTGCTTCTGCTTCCTCGAAATCAACTCCTCGATAGGCCACCTCACCTTCTTCTTCATAGGCCACTCATACCTCCAGCTTCCTTTCTCTTCTTTTTTTATCATTAGCATCAACTTGTCGAGCTCCTCTCGGGTCTCCTTGAACTTTGTATCCATCCTATCTCTGCTCATATTCTTGCGGTCTCCTCTTGGACATTGTCTATGGCCTTTAATATCCATTTTTTCCTTTTCCTACCCTCCTCACAAGTCTATTGTCTTCTACACACTTGCAAATAGTTATTTATGCAGAGATTCAGTACTTTGTCTTGTCCTCCTTTGTTAGTTGTCTGCAAACAAAAATATACTCTTATACCCCTTGATGCAAACCCCCACACCTCCTAGGGGTTTGTGCAACCTCCTAGTCTAGGATCGATATACTAGAGATGAATTAGATCTTGGATCCCTATTGAATCCTCTCCAAATGTTCATATGCCCTTTAAATCACCTTCAATTGTAGGTCCACACACAACAAAGACTTGATGGTGACTTTATTAAGCCCCTTTATCTCTAAATCAAAATTTCAGGCACTAGCCCCTTAACATCGACAAAAATTTCATGTGACCAAGGGCTAGGACCAAGCGCTTTGTTGAAAGGTGGTTATCTAGAGCTTCAGAGCTCTAGTGTTCTGTTGCTTCAAGATTCAGGAGTTTTCAACTCACAACATGATAATTCCTTTGAACACTAAAATGGAGAACTACTCTGGCACTCTCTAGTACTGGAGCTTCAGGCTTTAGAGGATCTTACAACAAAAAACTCCAATTTATCCAAACGTTGAAGTGGAGAACCCTCAAAGGGTTCAAGAATCAATGTTCCATTCTCCTCAAACAATAAACGGATCGGATCCACTCCAGAACTTCAGGCTTCAAGAGTTCCGAGACTCCAATGTATGTTGCATCCCAAATTGTTGAATTTTGAATTTGAGATAGACGACTCTCGTTCTTCTTGTAGCCAATGACTGATATATCCTTCGAAACTTTGGGCTTCGATCATTCTCACTCCTAATTACCACCTAACTCTCGAACTGCTGAACTTTGAATCAACGAAGGGCACAGATCCATCGTCTATGTGTCCCTGTCAATAGGTACCTGTCAACATATGACGATGATAAACTCTAGGCTTCAAGACTTTTCATGCATGAACGCTTTTCACCTGCGATCCTCCATATCACCAAACTTTTGAATAATCTATAATCCACTGATATGTGTCCGCAAAGAATAGCGGTTAGGATTTTCTTTGGAGCTAGAGACTTTGGGAGACTTTACTCCTCATAACACAAGAACACGTTGGAGTGTCGAATATCCAAACTGTTATGAGATGTACGAATCAAACTCACCTTCGTGCAAATACGACGGTTGGGATTTGATCTTCTCCACAATGCTCTAGCTTCTATTTTGGGATCGATCCAACGAACCACATCTATACTTGGTCAATCCAATGACTGAAACTCTCCGTGTGATCTACGACATAGATTCACTTTGAGACTTTGGAGCTTCGTGGATTTTTCCTCCTTTTCAACAAAGACTTAAAAATATCTGAAGAAGCAAATTCCGGAGGACTTCAGTGCTTAACGACCATGCTCCTTCCTCAAATCCAACCACTGTAAGGGATCTTGATTCCTACAAAACAAATCTCTCTCATTCTCTTTATTACAAATAGATTTCTCCTATGTCATAGGACTTACTCCCACTATCTCTCCTTGAGCTTCGTCTCTTGAGTGACTTGAACTTGGGCACACACCTAGCACTTCCATCATGAGGTTGGGACTTGTAAAATTATCCACTTGACTTGTTCTTTCTCGCCTTAGATATTTCCCTTTTCAAAAGACTTAGACATTTGTCACACACCTTGGGCTTCTCCTGAATTATTTAACTAGTAAAGTTCTCTCCTTCTGCACTCTTTCCATAGGATCTACACACACTTGTGTTGTCTCTACTGAGCTTGGAATTCTTCATCTTGAAAGGGTATCGACTCTTTGCTCCTTCAAATGACTCCTTCTACCCTCCTGGCACCCACACTCTTTCTTGTGAGCTTCTGAACACTGTCAGAGTGTTCTTTCACATGAATTCGTGTGCCCTCGTGACGCTCTACACTCTTAATCTTAAGATTCACCAACACTTCAACATAATTTTGGATTTCTGCACTCCTTTCACTCACTCTCCCGAGTCTTGGATTGTAGAGACTCAACTCTTACTCTGTGCACACATGTACCAGCCTTCCCTTGAGATTTTACACTGCTATGAGTGTAGGCTCACTCTGTGCACTTTTTTCACTATCCCTTCTGAGCTTTGTGACATGTTCGGGTGTGCCCACCTAGCACTCTTGAACTCAAAACTAAGTTCTTGTTCACTCCTTGTGTTGGCTTCTGAGAGTTTTCTAACAACATTGGTGTGAAGTCCTTGCACAAGCCTTCAGATCCCAGAACATTCAAAACCTCACAGGGATAGAGAAGTGTATTTATTCCTCCAAAGGGTATATAATTGCACTAATGGAATCCATAAACATACATAGTAAATATTAAAAAAACAAGCATTCAGAAACAAAGAGAGACTCATGTGTAGGGAAATTTTCCTTTGTATTAAACATGAATACTTTGTAAAATGTTTAAGACTCGACTGCAAAGTCTCAGCTCTTCTTTCCTCTCCTCTCTTCTCATGAGCTCTCTCTTCTCCTATGCTCTAATTTGCATCTAATGAATCTAATATCAATACATTGGGATTTTTACCAAAGAGCCTCTACTCTCAATACATTGGGATTTCTACCAAAGAAGGGCTTCTCAGGCCTTCTTCACCTATTCACATTAAATTACTAGTCCGAATCAAATCTAGATCCTTCAGTGTGTCATCTATCATCCATTAATTAAAGGAGACCTATTCTCAACCTTACACAAACTCTATGGCTCCACCCTCGTCTAGCCTTACCAAATTTATTCCACTAAATGATAAATTTAAAACAAAAAGAGAAGGCTAACACTTCTCTTTCATTGGGATCTGCTCCCTCCTAGTGCTTCTAATACATGAATAGAGTTAACCTTTGGTAATTTGTTTCATATGTTAAGGGTCGGTTGAAGAGAGAGGAATTGTCTCATCTCTTACTCCAAAGGGGCAAGGATCCATTGAAGAGAGAGGGATATTATCTCACCTCTTGCTCCAAAGAGAGGGAATCAAAAGGGAGAAATTATCTATATACTCAAAATAAAAAATATCTATCAAAATTATGAAATGAAATGGTGCTATATCATATCATTATTCATCCAAAACAAAATATAGATATTTCTGAATCAAAACTCAAAAATCACTATAATCGAGGTGCTTCAAATGCATGAACAAAGAGAACCTTTGGGGATTTGTTTCATATGTTAATGGTCGGTTGAAGAGAAGGAATTTTGTCTCATCTCTAACCCATGGATGGTTACAAAGAGAGAGGGAGTCAAAATAATGAAATTATCTATCCGTTAAATTCAAAATCATGGATGGTTCCAAATAGAGAGGGAGTCCAAAGAGTGAAATTATCTATCCCTTAAATTGGAAATCAAAATCGAAAAAGAAGGATAACCTTTAACCTAAAATTCAAAATCAAACCTAAAAAAGCACAATAACCTCTAAAAGATGTTGCTTCAACCTTGGAAATTTGTTTCACATGTTAACATTGGGAGGAATTTTGTCTTAGAAAAGAAGAAGGAAAAACTATATATCCATTGAAGGGCAGTTGGAGAAGTGATACATACTCAGATCTTACCACGTTTTAGCTTCCTCCTCCTCCTCTATGATCTGTCTGGTTCAACTTCCTCCTCCTCCTCTATGATCTGTCTGGTATTCCTGTGTAGTTGGTTGTCTGAGACTGTGTGGGGATTGAGTCTAGATCTACTTTGAGTTTGGATGTATTAGTAGTTAAGGTCGAGTTTGCGTCAGTCATCTATTGTGTGATAGAGGACGAGGTTGGACCAAATTATAGACAACCGGATCATCTGATGGAGAAACCAACATTTCAAGGGAAGAAAAACAGCACTACTCTGTCCATGGTACATTTTATTATTATTATTTCCTCTACCTTTTTATATTCTTAGAATAACTATAATGTTTTGTAAATTTATTATTATTTCCATTACCTCCTTCTCTTCTAAAAAACCCTAGACTATTTTGTATAGAATTCTTGTTTATCTCAAATTCATGTATAGCCTTCCCTCTATTTTGTCAATATGGTTGCAGATATTTCGGTTCAGTTTTATTCATATGTGAATCATAATTGGTTATGTGAATTGTAATTGGTTGGAAGAGCTCAATGGCCAAAAGATGGAAGATGCGTCTTCGAGAGGATTCAAGTCCTTTGAAACCCTTTCACATAAGAAATTTGAACTACAGGCATGTATGGATCTGGTTTCTGTTTTCTTCTCTCTCAATAGGTTAATCTTGATGCCATTGCTCTGGCCAGGGCTCTATAGGTTAATCTCGTTGACATTGCTGTGGCCATGGCTTTAGGTATCAGCCATGTTGAATAAATGTATATTTAGTTAAAAAAAGGTTTAACCTCCCTTGTTAGTAATTTAACGAGTCAGCTAAGCATCTTTTATTATGGAATTTAATATTTTTTTATTATTATAACACTACTTGTATCTCTCCCACCCAATTATTTCATGAATGACTCATTTTTTTATTCTTCTAACCCTAGTTGTATTTTCTGATTAGTTAACTCTCATGCCCAATTATTTCATTCCTAGTTATTTTAGCTTGGTTTCTTATATTTCATTAGCTTGCCCATAATCATAATTTAACCCCCCATCACCATGCAATTCAATCATAATTTAACCCACCATCACCATGCAATTCAGGTTCACCATAATTTAGCTCTCTACTTTTTAAATTTAGATTTGGATTTTTTTAATCAAATATCAAGAACGACTCATGGTATATGATTAATTTTTTCTTTATTAGTCCCTGCCCTTCAGGATGGTAGGGACTAATAGTAATCAATTTTATCTCTTTCTATTAAACCTGCATGTAAATCAATGAATTATTACTTTTTTAACCTATGTTTTGGAAAATTGTAAATTTTTGAAACTGCAATTTGTGTTTTTATCCTAAGTTGTAAGTTGGAAGTATTATTTGGCCTCATATTGAGGCAAGACTTAGGGTAAATTTAAAACGTTCAGTGTTTATTGAAGTTTTTTTGAACTAATGCTAGACATAAGGTCTAACATTAATTGTTAACCCAAAGCTTATCGATGCAATTTTGATGCCTGTCAATGGGACTATGTGTCCTGGCTCATGTCAACACTCCTTCTGACTCCTGTCAACATGAGTCAACATGCCTTCTGACTCCTGTCAACACTTCTGACTTTTGTGACTCCTATGGGCTACGTGTTAGATGGTTCCCTTCAAAGCTTCCTTTATATGGTTCCCTTCAAACCTTCCTTTATATTCTCCTTCTTCCCCATGAAAATGATTTCACCATACCTTCGTGTTGCTTCCCGGTGAAAGTGAAAATGCATTCAACATACCTTCTGCTTCCCATTATGCCTACTCCCGTTATTCTTAACATCAGGCATAACAATCCAAGGTCCTGTAGAATATGAGGAAGAGGGAATCATTACGAGGTTGTATGCATTAAAGCAAAGGGTGAGAACACATTAAGGCCAAGGGTGCTCATGAGTTCTTAGACTATCATAAGGTTTTCCAATATGGGAAGGCTCTGGGAGGGCATAAGAGGTGCCATCGAATTGGGCAAAAGTTACCGAAAGATTACCTATGGAGAGTAACTTCATCTTCATGGATGCCCGACATCAAGGAATCTTCAATGATAGAGAGGATCTCCCCCTACGTGGAAATTGCAGGTAAACCCTCTGTTTTATGATTTTAGGTGGATAATTACACTCTTCACATAAGAGTTTAGTTTCCCTGATTATTTAAGGATTTCTGACTCGCTCTTAAGTAATCCTGATGGGCCCGTTTTATGTTACTACCCACAAAATGAAGATGAATATTTTATTAGCATTCAATATAATCTCAATGAAAATTACAAAAAATAAATGACAATTACAAAAAAGAAAGAGAATAATTACTGGAAAAGAAACATCCAATTTGGGGAAGTTAGTAACCCTCTACCCTTGTGTTCTAGTTAAGATTGTAGTAGAACTAGTCTCTATTTTAAATTTTATCTTCCATGTAAATCATTGCAAGTGCCATGTACAAATTTTATGCTTTATGATCTCAGCATATGACTCTCTATTAAACCTGAAGCTCCTGCAACATTATCCACCGGTTGACATCAACCGCCTCTTTCATATGGCCAATGATTTAAAGAACAAAACGTAAACTAGTACTTGTTTCCATTATATTTGTATTTGTATTTGGTTATGTGAAATTCCAAAACAAAATACACCAATGTCATTCTCAAAAGTTTATAAATTTTGGAAAAAATATATAAAAAATCTTTGAGGATCACCCCTGAAATACAATAATGAGGAGAAACTTGCCCTTACAGTCATCCTCGTAGTATAGAAACTACGTCATTATATCTTGCTTCGCACTACCAAAGTCAAGGCAGATTCCAACCCCATGCAGTACTTTCTTAGTTGACGAAAAATTAATGGAAAATTTTCTCGATGGATCATCATTGTTCAAGAATATGACCTAGAGTTTTCAACTCCTAAAATAAACAAAGAACTTTTTCTCACCAAACTCATCATGACGTTTCCCTCAGAAGATACAGGATCACCTATCAATATGGATTTCACCTACGAACAACTCTTCTACATCCCCTTAGATGACCCTTGGTATGGAGACCTTCTCGTCTACCTTTAGACACAAATGTTTGGGTATCATCTCTCTCAAGATGATAATCAGTGCCTTTGTCATTAGGCCCCTTAGTACCTCCTCATTGGTGAAATTTTGTACTAACGTGGGGTCCACATAATACTCCACTGATTTTTTACCCTCGACGAAGCAGATAGGGTCCTGAATGATTGTTATAGTGTCTCTTGTAGTGGCCACCTCTCAGGGATGTCCACCACCTAGAAAATCATTCGAGTAGGATACTTCTGGACTATTATCCTACACTTTTATGGATAACTAGGATATCATGTCTCGAGGCCCACAGGTCCTAGACATGGAGTACCGAGATCCGGATCAAATTTGGCATGGCTCTAGAGGGCCCACCTTTTCTTCATTTCAATGCCTTTATATTGTCAGCAACAACAACATCCATCACCATCATCTTGGTATTGTGTCGGAGATGAATCTTGCTCCATGAGGTAATGATTTTGGGTATCATGGTACCTATCACTTTGATCATCAAAACCTTTGAATATGTGCATCTGTTTCCTTTTATTTATAACAAATTCTTGGATCTTACGCTTGCCCACTTGACCATGTCTGGGGGGATTGACAAGATTCCCTAGTAAGCCTATGCCCGTAGGTTTTGGTTTTCCACTAGGGAGGGATTCTGGGAATCCATCGTCCACTCCCATCATAACACTAATTTTTCATCTTGCTTCCCACCCTATCCCTTGCACTTGTCCGGGCAATGGGTTGACCTATTTACAGCATTGCACCTTACCTCATGGGAAGAAGGGGATAAAGGTCTAGAAGGTAAAAGAAAGCTGGAAAAAGATAAAAACCTAAGAATAAAACCTCTATATGCTTTGCTCAGGGATCCCCAACAAATCAATAAAAATCCTCTCAGCAAGAAACAAGAGGGACCCATAAAAATAACAAAACAATACCTATTCAGAGGATAAGAGGTCTCATCATGAGCCAACCTATTAGGTCCATGGGTACCTAGCGATATGACATTACCACCATATGGTTACCATGCCATGGTAGTGACTCCTGGTTGCATAGCGAAGGGAAAGGGGGTCTCATCACGAGCCATCCTTCTCATTTATGCAAAAGTACTTATGGGTAACACTATCACAACTGGTCACCATGCTAGGGAAGTGACCCCTGATTATCCTCTTGAAGAAAAAAAAATAAAGAATAAAACAATAAAGGCATAGGCTTGGAAATATTTTCATCTAGGACAGGTGCAAATCTCCTTCTACAAAGGCACCGACAGGTAAAATCTTCCATCCTCTACTCCCACTGCACCCACTTTTCAGGACATCCCTTAATCACCTCACCCACTTACATGGCTTCGATGAGCTCTCTTCCGAAAACTTTCCTTTTCTAGTGGACACTAGCCCAATAGGACACCCTATCATTTTCTCCAAACTTGTATTGCAGGCTCGTGTAATGTCTTTGAGATTTTAACTGATGTATTAGGTATTTTATGAACATGTCTAATAATATTGATCATGAGATGTGATTGAAATTGCTATGATCCCTGTGACTTATGAGCCCACGGAGGGCGTAGCTGTTGATGTGCAGGATCATGCCCAATGGAAAGTTACCATTTGGACCAATACACATGGGGAGATGATAAGTTTGGACCTCCATGGGGTTGAAGAGCCCATCATATGGATGTTGAGACCCCATCAAGGGGCAGAGATAAGACCGATATCGATAAGGGGCTTTGCACCGGAGAAGAGTAGGATATTCCACCAGAGGCACCCTGGTAGAGCTTGACCTAGGAGGGTTGTGCATTTTTCAGTGGAACGTGGGCCTAAGACATCACCCATGATGTCCATGACATCATCCTTTCTTCATGAATGTTTTGGAAGATGGACCAAGAATTTTGGCATGTGTGGTATCTTGGAGAAGCCAAAGGGGGGCTAACGTTTTGCTCCTCGAGGTTGTATTTTCCCTAGAAAGTGATAACATCACCCTAGAAAGGGGATGACGTCCTTATGTTTCTTGATTAGGGTTTTAATTTGTCATTTAATGTAAAACAGTATGATTTTTAGTATTTTGGCCTTGTCGACCTTTTTATGACCTAAAAGTAAAATTAGGTCATTGATACAGTATATATTGAGGGTTTTCACTCTCATTTTTTCATCATCTTTCACTAAATCATTAGTGAGGTCTGAAATTAGCACTACACTTGGGTTAATTGGCTAAAATGGTGAAGTGCACCTATTGAAGGAAGGAAATTTTGGATCTCTATTCTCATTTCTTGGCATTTCTTGATGCAAGGTGTTACAACTAGGGTTTGCTATGTTATTTCTTGGTGATATGTAAGTGAATTTATGCAGAACTTCTTGATTGAATTTTTGTATTGTTATTTCTTGCATATGTTTTTATAAATTTGTTGAATAAACCCTAGGTGGCAAGAACACATCATTGGTCCTTGTCTCATGTCCCCATCAAGAATTTTTTTCCATTCTTTGAAGAGAGAAAGAGCCTTTCCTTAGCTACACTCTTTCACCATCTTCTTTTGCTAGCCATTTTACCTTTCCTGAGCTATTAAGGAGAAGATGTCTCAAGGCCTATTTCCCCTACAGCTTGAAGGTCCTTTTTTCCCCTAGTGTTTGCTGGTAAGGCCTTGCCATAACAACATGTTGCCTTGTAAACCCTCTTGTCTTTGTCTTAAGCCATTTCTAGAGGTAGTTGTTTTTTCCATTGACCTAAGGAAGGAGGAGAGAGAACTGAGGCCTAGTTCCCCTACACCAAAGTGATCCTCTCTCCCATAGGGTTTATGTCCTTAAGGCCTTGTTGTAGAAACACCTCAAGACTTAATCCTCAAGTCGTTACCCTTATTATCTCCCTTGATCCTTCAACTCTTGAATCCTACCTTTGACTCCATTAACCCTAGGAAACACACTGATCTAAGACCTAGCTTATGAGTATTATGATCAAAACCTCTCTCAATACATTGAATTAAACCCTAAATATTCTAACCCTAGCCTAGGACTAACCCTACTAACGTTTCATTTTTAAGCAATTGAATGGTTGATTTTAGGGCATTACTTGAATGAAGTGTTTATTATCACATTGAATCCCACGGTTTCTCAACATTTATTGACAAAGTAACATTTGTTATCATTGTTATTTCATAAACATTGACTACGTCCATATTTATTATTCAATTTCTTATATGTATCATATAGTCAGTATTATATGAAGTACTAACCAAGTGAGCAATATTGCATATATCAGTTCCTTGTTTCTTTGTCTCATGTAGGTGTATCTCTCTTTGGGTTATACTTTATCATTGGTTGTTAGCCGGACTATCTACTCGGTGGTGACTTGTGAGGGGGAAAACTTATTATTGTTATACAATCCTTTTCCTTCTCAAAACCCCAGGTCATTAGGGACATCTACCCTGGTCCTTACCACCCTAAATAGAAATAACCATCCCATTGAGGTGACATTGGGTGGGATTGGTTCCAGTTATGCCAGTTTGCTTCTTCAAATATATAACCTTTATTCTTACTACAAATTGCGCGATAACATTTTGGCGGCGTTGTCAGGGACACTGAGTCAAAACTTTCCTCAAAATGACAATTTTCAGTATGCCTTACCTCTAGAGTCTTAATCTTACAAGATTACCTGGCGACTCCAC
The DNA here is from genome assembly GCA_010110895.2 of Picea sitchensis. Classification (NCBI taxonomy): domain Eukaryota; kingdom Viridiplantae; phylum Streptophyta; class Pinopsida; order Pinales; family Pinaceae; genus Picea; species Picea sitchensis. The sequence goes on from SNQJ01S0000055.1 coordinate 348,259, forward strand.
TAAGGATGTTTTCCCTTTCTTCGTTGATAGTTACAATCAAATTATTTGGTGACTCCACTGATGACAACTCGTAGCGGGCATCAATATTTACCTCTATCTAATGTGGTGACTGGCACCCCTCTGAACCCTACTCCTTCTGTAGGTTCTCCCAAATGGCCTTGCCAAGAAACCTTCTAATTTTTTTACTTAACTAATATTCAGGGTGGATTACATGACCTACCCAAAGGTGTCAAGTCTTGGCTATCGATTTTCTCAGGAGAGGGGGTCTCTTTTGGCAACTCGTATTGGAACCAATTTTGTGAAAGTTTTTAGTTTCATAAAACCATTCAAGAGCACCCTAACGTATTTATGGGGATTTTTGCAAGCTCTCTTATTGGGAAATCCAAGACTTGGATTGATTCTTACCCAAAAGGAGGCATAAAATATCTTGAAGAATTGGAAAGAGATTTTAAAATAAGGTGGTGCAATCATGAATACACACAACCCTTATACTCTCAGTACATCGATGTTTGTAAAGGTTCCAATGAGAGCATTAAGGATTTTAATGATAGATTCAATCTTATCCTAAAAAAGATCTGAACTAACCTAAACTCAGAGGAATATATCCTCCATCACTACTTGAACTCATTAGAGGTAATATTGCAGTTTACCCTCAAGGATAGGTCACCCTCAACCTTAAAAGAGGCACAAGACCTCACTTTCCAAATCTAAAAGAACCTTGAGTTCAAAGACTACATCCATCAAGTTGAATTTTCACACAATAGCAGCCCATGGAAATCAAGTGATGAAGACACTACTGAACCTAACCTTCCACAAATATTTGAAGTAAAACCCACGGTTCCCAAGAAGAAATGGAGAAATCCTCATATCGGTGTACAATATGTTCCTCCTTCATAACCACCCACGGATGTAGAAAATGTTCAGGATCTTTGTCCACTCAGTGCAAAGATCGAAGCTTCCTTACCACAAATATATAAAGACAACCTTTGTGAAGAAGCACCTCTTTTTGTCCACCATGTAGACCACTTTGGATCAAGGTATGGTGAGGCCACACCTTTTTATACTACTATCTGAATCAATGACTCCCTCCTCCACAATTGCATTTTTCAACCAAATGCTACAACCAACTTTATGACCAAGGAAGTCTTGCATCAATTGGACCTTAAACTTTCACAACAAAACACAAAAAGGGGTTTTGCAAAGGGAATTGTAAAAAAAATAGAATTTGCCTTTGAGTCTTTCCCTAGCACCCCTTTTGATATAGATGTCATGGTGGTAGATTCTTTGAGCAATTGGGGTCTCATTTTTCACAAAGACCTTATAAAACACCAAGCTGGGAGTTTCCAAAACCGGGAATCCAAGGTAATCATTCCTCACCTAGAAGGGGGATTCTTCACCCTCTATAGAGAATCCCTTGTAGGATCCCTTATCGAAACCTATGATGAAATAAGTGACCATCTCATATGTATTAATGATGATATCAATAGTTGGCTTATCCAAGGAGAAAGTTTTGGGGATGATACTATCGAAACACTTGAGGGAATTTGAACTCTAGAATTTGATGGATCACATTCAAGTTTTGGAATAGGAGTTGGAATTGTCCTACCAACACCTTCAAGTGAAACCTTCTACTACTCCTATAGTCTTGAGTATCAATTCACAAACAAAATTGTTTAATATGAAGCATTGTTCCTAGGTCTCAACTTGGCGATTGATAAGGGTATCAAATACTTAAGGATAAAATGAGACTCTCATCTCATAATGTCGCAAGTGTTGGAAAATTTTCTACCAAAAATGAGAAGTTGAAAAAGTATCATGATCTTGCACAATCTCTTTCAAAATCCTTCAAAGTAGTGTTAATAGAAGTCCTCCCCTAAGAAGAAAAACACATGGCTGATGCTTTGGATATCTCTACCTCTACCTTGCAACATTGTGATGGTCAACACCGAGACCTTTGTAGAATGGAAGTCCTTTTTAGACCTTCCATCCCCAAAAATTTGGAACATTGGCAAGTTTTTGAAGACGATGAAGAGATCATTAGGTTTATGGATAAAAACAAAGAATTCACCAATTCCAAAGTAAATTTCCTCGTTGACTCCATGAATTTGGAGGTCAAAAATCTTCAAAATAACACCTTGCCTAAAGGGTGCATACCTTTGGAAAATCTCTTTGACAAACATGATGTATTTAGAAGAAAGAAGCCTAGAAAACAAGCATATGAAGCCCTAGAATTTAACATCGGTACTGAAATTGATCCAAGGACGGTCAAAATAGAGAAGGGAACAACTGAAAAGGAAAGGGTGGAAATCCTGGGTCTCATAAGAGAATTCAGAGATACTTTCTCTTGTAATTACAATGAGTTAAAGGCATATAGGAAAGATGTCATCCAACACGCTATACCCCTGGTAGAAGGAGCCAAACCTTTCTGACAAAAGATGAGGCATATCAATCCAAATATGGCAAGCCAAATACAGAAGGAACTTCAAAATATGGTTGATGTTGGTATCATATCTCCCATCATATATTCCTCTTGGATGTCAAATTTGGTAGTTGCTCGAAAGAAAACCGGTGAGATACATCTCCATGTGGATTTTTGTAACCTTAACCAGCTATCCTTGAAAGACAACTAACCCCTCATGAACATGGAACATCTATTAGAAAGGGTTATAGGGGTAGGGATGATGTCTATTTTGGATGGTTTTTCCAGATACAACCAAGTATTGCTCAAGAGGGAAGACCATCTTAAAACAACATTTACTACACCATGGGGAACGTTTATGTACTTAAGAATTCCATTTGGCCTTATGAATTCTGGTGCTACCTTTTAAAGAGCAATGGAATTTTCATTTCAGGACCTTATACAAAAAATCATAGAGATTTACCAGGATGATCTCATGATTGTATCAAAGGATAGGAAAATCCACCTTTCACACCTCAATATTATTTTTGAGCGATGTAGGAAGTATGGAGTCTCATTAAATCCCAAGAAGTTTGTTTTTTGGATCAATGAAGGAAAACTTTTGGGTCACGTGGCTTCAAAAAGGGGGGTCTCCATAGACCTTGAAAGATTCCAATCTATAAAATATGTTTGTCCCCCAAGCAACAAAAATTCCTTAGAATCCTTTTTTGGAAAGATCAACTTCATTCGAAGATTTATCCCAAACTTTTTCGAGAGGATAAAACCCATGAGAACTTTGCTAAAAAAGGATGTTTCCTTCAGATGGGATGACAAAGCTATCAAGTCTTTCAAGAATATAAATAATGCTATCTCCAAAGCCCCCGTCTTGATCATCTATGGTTATTCAAAATATTTCATAATATTGTGGTTTTCCTCCCAGGATACCATAGTGGGTGTTCTAATGCAAAAAGATGATGATGATTATGAACACCCCGTAGCTTTTATGATCCCCCCTCACCCCTATAGGTACAAACTAGGTGTCACAAAAACCTACACAAAATGGGCTCGCGGGCCTCTTTCAATACAAAAATAGACAAAATAACACTCATACTTCCCCAGAGCTCCCCCAATAGGTCCTCTACCAGCATGAGGTGCCTCACCAATTGAGGGTCCTCCAGGTCTAGGGGGAAGTCAACTAGTCATCGTTGCCCCCGCTATCGCTGCCTGACGAATCATGGTCTACCACTCTGTTGAAATGACCAGACATTTCTCCAGGACTCTCTCATCCTAGATATGCGACCACATGCTTTCCAACACACCCTGCAATACCACCTCCAACCAGCATTGGAAATCATCCATCCCCCCTTCGAACTCTACTTGAAGAGAATGTGTTGGCCCTACACCTAGATCATCAAACTTGCACCTCTAGTCGACTCTCGCCTCATTTGTTGGCCTCACACCAGCCTCATCCCTCTAGCATTTCTCTCCCACCTATGGTGGTCTCACTGGCCCCTAGAAAGCCGACTCTCCAACCACCTCTTCCTCGAGGCCCCACATCTGTAAAAACACAAACAAAGATATATTCAACATCCATATACATATAAACATATGCTACGCTATCAAAATCACAAAGCATAAGTACATCAAGATAGCTCGGTGGTCCCAAATCTCTTAAGGAGGGAAGACCATGTCCGGGTCATGTCGGAAGTCCATCCCACCATATGGGAACTATAGAATAATTTGTGGCATATGGAACCACACACATGCTAATGTGGCCGTAAAATAGTGGCCACACTTCCCCCTCCATGCCGTACCAAAATTTGAGCCCACTGCATCGTAGCTCCTGTGACACTGTAGCCGACAACAACACTCTAGGGAACAACATGGGAACCCTCTCCAGAAACCATGCCACAAAGATAGATCCAAAGAAAAAATCACTGAAGACGGTGGTTCGAAACCGGTGAATCTGCCCCATCATATTGGCATGCAACATCAATCCCTAGGAGAAAAAATCCCCATCAAGGACTCTTTGCATAATCCTAAACTGACCACCACTGATCCGTTGAGTACCTAAGGATCCATAGATCCTTAAAATTATCATTATGATGCATTGATGCAAGAGCACATCCATCACCTCAATCCGGACAACCAAAACTGACATCGAGTTTGTCCCTGAGCAATAATCACGTACCAGGTCTATCAACCTAACATCGCTTGGCATTTAGGGGTCAGCAGGGAGGGCCATTCCCCAAGAGGGGAGCCCCATCAAGAAGTACACATCCTGAACAACTGAGAATGTCAGTTACTGACCCTGCATATTGAAACACTATAGATCATTTGTCCACATCGACAAAATATACTAAAGCACGTACCTCTGTGACCATATCAGTGGAAAATTGAAGAACTTGAGCAACCCACAGGCTACTTAGAGTCTCTGAATGCCCAACTCCTCTCTCACTGTCTCCTGGAGGAACTATGAGTCTCACTCCCTCCAGTGAAATGGCATAATGAAATGATCAAATGAATTCACACAAGAAACCCCTCATCAACACTCATCATTTATCTAAAATATTCCAAAAATTTAAGTTTTCACAAAAAACCCTTAGCTTCACTTCAAGTGCACGACTGTCACCACCACAGGCATGCACATATACACGCATGTTCTTCACATAGTTGTGCATCAATGCATAGTGCCACCAACCGAACTCCTCGGAGCTCGATCTCTCTCACAGGATCTTCTCCCTCCAATTGGCCCGAAGAACTTCAAAGGTTCCTCTTATTCCCTGTCGGGAACATCTCTTACCCACAACAAGCCTCTGAAGATCTCCCTCAACGGTCGGGAAATTGGGCTTCGCAATTTCGCGAATCCTATGGTCACATTTTCCTTACTTCATGATTCCCCTAAATCCGATGCAAGTCAGCTTTGACTTCTCCTCTGCTATCAGAATTCTCCCTGTTGGAAAATAGCTACTCGCGATGTCAACAAATTGAAACTCCAATCTCCGAATCCCGATACGCCGATTCTCCGATGCACATGTAGACTTGAATCCTCCACCTTCGATCCATCTATCGAGATTTCAGAACTCGTGGGATCGCGAGTTCTGATGTCGATGGACTCGGGTTTTTCCTTTTCCCGATCCCCGATAAGTTACCACCTGTACTCCACTAATCCCCGTGGTTCCACACTGCCACGTCACTGTCGGGATATTGCAGATTGTGAATCCGACATGCAAGCGTTCCCTGTCATTGAGAACCCTGATTCTCCAATCCCTGATTCCTTAGAATCTCATGACACACGTCCTTCAAGATCGATGGTTCTGAGCCTATCGAGAAATCACTCCTCGGGATATAACCACTCCTCTTCCAACGACTTGGTGCTTCAACACGCTATAGGCTGATATGGGATATCACGAGTAGATATGACGATCCCTGTGACCCCATATCGACGGCGCTACTTACTCTTGAGCTTCAAACTTCTAAATGCTCGCGCTGTAATCTCCGTGCACCTTTGCAAGATCTAACGGTCCTCGGATTCTCGTGAAATCTCTCCAGGGGATTTCAACCGTCCGTCCTTCCTTCGATATTTTCTACGAAATGAATTAAACGCTTCCTCCCTGAAGACTTGTCCAGCCACTCCTCGACCTGTGGTGCTTCTTCCAGGCTTCCCACAGCAATACCTACAAATTTCCTTCAGTGAACTTGTAGGCCTATCCCTCCTGAGCTTGCCCTCAACTTCATAGTGTTTATGGGAACTTCTTGCACGCACTTTTTTGCAGCAAATATTCAAACACGACAAAGTGTTGAAGTTTCCATGACCCTGCGCACTCTTGCAGCAGCAGTCTTTATGGATCCCTGCTCAGAATCGCAACTCTGAGACTTAACTTAGCCTGCGCACGCCTTGCACAGCTCTGGTGCCAAATCTTCACTTCTGAGATGAATGAGGACAAAGGCTTTCTCCAATTGAACCCTGTAGTCACGCACTCCTTGTGGAAAAATTCAACTGCAGTCCTTGCAGGAATTCTCTGGTTCAATTAGAGAAACAATTGAAACTCATTCACTCAACCTCTCAGACTTCAACTCAACTATGAAATCACATACACAACATATATATAAAGCAAATGTATGACCAAAAAATAAACATTCATGAGCGCATCATCAACACAGAGAAGAACACCAGCCATGAATTTGAATGAGAACTCCACTCTATTAATTCAAAGACATCTATAAAGGGGTGTTCTTCACAGATTTCTCTGCATGCTCCTCTCTTTTGAATGCCTGATTCTCCCCTTTTACAATGATACAAAGGAGGGTGTCTATATCCATTTTCCCTCACAATTCTAAAGCTATCGAATCTAGAATTAAATAGTCTATCTACTTTACATTAAGTCTATTAAATGCCTTATCTACCTAAGGACGAGAGCTATCTGCTCATGGTCCTTTTACAAATTACAAGTGCGCTTTCATAAATGAATTTATTTAAAAACTTGCGCAACAATCCCAAAGTGTTTTCAAAAATTTGGTGCTGGCTTCTCCAACTATTCTTCTGCTCCACGCTGGCTCGCTTGATGCGTTGGCGATGCTCCTGCATCATACTTCCTGGCTTGAAAAATTGCATGGGCTCCTATCCATGAGCTCCTGCATGGTCTGTCCATGCTTCTGTATCACTGCTTCATTTTCCCAGCTAGCGTCTTCCACTGGGTGATTCTTCCACTTGACCAGGTACTCGAAATACTTCTTTTGCCTCGTCTTCCTTCCCACTCGCTTGTCCAGTATACACTCCATCTGTGGCTTCTCTACAACTAGTAATTGCTTCATCCACTAGATTACTGGTTCCTCTGTTCCAGCCTCTGCTTCTCCAGCCTTGTATGGGTATAAATCTGAAACATTGAATATCGGAGATATACCGATGTCATCTGGTAACGAAATTTCATACGCATTTTCCTTGAATTTCTTCAAGACTCTGCATGGTCTGATTTTCTTCATTTTCAACTTGTTGTATGTTCCCCTCGGGAACCTTTCTTTCCTCAAATGTGCCAGAACAAGATCACCAACTTCAATTGAAGTTGTCTCCGATGCTGATCTTCTCTGCGCTTGTATTCCTGGCTTGAATCAATCAGTCGTTGCTTCACCCAGTCATGAAGTTCCTTCATTGCTTCAACGAATTCCTCTGCACTAGCGTTGCTAGTAACAATCTTCTCTGACTCCCTGAGTTCAGATACTCCTCTCAGCTGTGTCCCATACACAATCTGAAATGGACTTTTGACTGTACTCTAATTAACATAATCATTGTACGCAAACTCGGCCTATGGCAACACATTGTCCCAGCTGCTGTGGTGCTCTGTCACCAAGATTCTTAGTAAATATCCTAGACTCCTGTTTACCACCTCTATTTTCCCATCCATCTGAGGATGGTAAGCTAAACTAAACGCCAAGTTAGTTCCTAGATTCTTCCATAAGGTTCTCCAAAAATGCTCTATGAACTTCGTATCCATGTCCGAAACTATGCTTCTCGACAATCCATGGAGTCTAACAACCTCTTTGAAAAACAAGTTTGCGATGTGCGTCGCATCGCTGGTCTTCTAGCATGGAATGAAGTGTGCCATCTTTGAAAACTTGTCCACCACCACAAAGATGGAATCGACCCCTCTCTGCGTCCTCAACAAACCCAATACAGAATCCATGTTGATTGCCTCCCATGGCCTCTCGGGTATGGGTAATGGTTGATATAACCCTACATTCTGTTTCCTCCCTTTTGAATGCTGACAAATCCTGCATCTGTCAACAAATCACTTAACCTCTACTCACATGCCTGGCCAAAAATATGATTCGCTCAGCTTTGCGAATGTTTTATCGTGGCCAAAGTGTCCTACTAATCCACCACTGTGCTTTTCCTTCAACAAGTTCTCCCTCATGGAGTAATTCAGAATACACAGTTGATTGCCTCGGAACAACAATCCCTCCTAGATCATATAGTCTATCCAAGGACTCCTATCTCTAAGAACTGGATTCTCAACTGCTTCATATGCTTCCCCAAAATCTACATCTCCAGTGTACATGTCCTTCAGATTTTCAAAACCCAAGGTTTTGACTTGGAACTCCTGCAACAGCAAACATTTCCTGCTCAAAGCATCAACCACTTTGTTAGCAGTACCTGCAATATGCTTGATCACAAACGTGAAATTCTGCATATACTCTACCCATTTTGCATGTTTCTGATTCAACTTCTCCTGTTGACTCACAAAATGTAATGCATGATTATCACTATACAATACAAATTCCTTGGGTATTAAGTAATGTCTCCACTTCTTCAACACCTGTATGATAGCATAAAATTATTTATCGTATGTGGAGTATTTCAGCTTTGCTTCATCCAGCTTCTCACTGAAATATGCCACTAGTCTGTCTTCCTGACTCAAGACCGCTCCTATGGCATACCCACTTGCATCACATTTCACCTAAAATGTCTTCTGAAAATATGGCAACACTAACACTGGTTGCTTTGTGATCTTCCGCTTCAACAGATTGAAGCTATTCTCAGCCTCTGCTGTCCAGTGAAAAAACTTATGTCGCTTCTTGACTGTGTCCATCATCGCTGCGTTAATTCCACTGAAATTCCTAATGAACTTTCGGTAGAAACTAGCTAATCCGTGGAAACTCCTCACCTCGAAAACATTTCTCGATGATGGCCAATTCTTAATCACTTCCACCTTACTTGGATCCATTTTCAACTCATTTGTCGATATGACAAAACCCAAATAAATGAGCTCTGTTTTCATAAATGAGGACTTCTTCATGTTGATCAACAACATCTCTTGTTGTAGCTTCCTCATCACAATGGCCAAATGTTCCAAATGTTCAGCCTTCGTCTTACTGTAAATCAATATATCATCCAGATATACAACTACAAACTTCCCGATGAATTCCTTCAGGACTTCATTCATGAGCCTCATGAATGTACTCAGCGCATTCGTCAAGCCAAATGGCATGACTAGACATTCATACAACCCTTTGTTTGTCTTGAAGTCTTTCTTCCATTCATCACCTTCCCTCATGCGAATCCGATGATATCTTCTCTTCAGATCAATCTTTGAAAAATAATTTTCCCCGCTCAGGCAATCCATCAGATCATCCAATCTCAGCAGTGGAAATCTGTACCTGATGGTAATTTTGTTGATCACTCTTGAATCAGTGCACATCCTCCAACCTCCATCCTTCTTCAGACTAAGCACTGTCGGAACAACACACGGACTCAGGCTTTCCCTGACTAATCCTTTGTCCAACAAATCCTGGACCTGGTTCTTAACCTCCTCGTTTCCCTGCGGCATCAATCTGTACGCAACCTTATTCGGCAAACTAGCCCTTGGTATGAGGTCTATGTGGTGACTTACACTTCTCATCGGTGGCAACGAATGAGGTAGTTCGTCCACTATGATATCAACGAACTCTTATAGCAGTTCCTGAATCCCTTCTGGTAAGTCATCCACTCTTGTGTTAGTCAGAATAATCCTCGGCTTCTTGACCACAAAGAATTGTGGATCTTCCTTCTTCTCCATCTCTTTGAGAAGTTCCTTCCCACTCATGAGAAGTATTGTATTGCTCACCTCCGACTTTACCTCCTTATCTTTTATCGGAAGCAACCTGTGTGTACTCCCATCCTTCTCCAGGGTATATGTGTTCATTCTCTCATCATGAACCACATTTCTGTCATATTGCCATGGTCTACCCAACAATAAATGACATACATCCATGGGAATAACATCACATAGAATTTTATCATTATACCCACCTATCTTGAATTCAACTAGACATTTTTTAGTAACACTCACCTGATGTCCTTTTTGTAGCCATGATACTTTATATGGACTCGGGTGATTAGTCGTTTCCAGGCCCAGTTTCTCCACCATCTTGGTTGAAACGAGATTATCCGTGCTTCCGCTGTCCACAATGACCTTCCATTTCCTGTCTCTGGTCTTGCATGCGGTTCTGAACAGTCTGCTTCTTTGAGCTGTGTCCTCCACGTCCTTCTCAAGTGTCAAAAGGACTTTATGCATCCCAAGAAATCTTCCACTTTCTGCATCTTCATTCTCAGCATCATGCTTATGTGCTTCAGTGATGTGAGCTTCCCCGCTATCCTTCTTTTTCTCTGGACACTCGAATGACTTGTGCCCATTTTTCCCAAATGTGAAACATGTGATAATTCCACCTCAGCCTCTTCCTCTACCTCTGGTATGAGGAAAATCATTTGCGTCAACATACCCGCCACCCTGCTGTGTATGCTACGCCCTCTGTTCAGCATGTGGTCCTCGCTGTGAGGTTCCACCTCTTTCAATCCTACCCTGAGGTTTCTTCCATTCCTCCTTGGGTTTCTGGAACTTCTCCTATGCAACTCCCTTGCCTCTTGGCTGACTTCTTCCTCGGCCTCGCTGACCTTTCTTACGGCTCATCTTTTCTTCTGCTTTCAAAGCCATCTGATAAGAATCCTCAACTGTTTGGATGGTCACCATGCTCAATTCATCCTGAATGTCATACCTTAGACCATTCATATATCTCACAACCTTCTCATCATCTCTCTCTCGATGACCTGCTCTGATATTGAGCTTAAAAAACTCTTCGGTATACTCCTTCACTGTCATTAACTTCTGCCTCAGGTTCTGCATTCTCCTGAACAACGTGATCTGATTATCCCTTGGTATGAATTTTGCCTTCATTTTCACGATCATTCGATCCCAACTTTTGATCTTCCGTTTACCTTTGGAACGTCTATCTGCCTGTAGCTCATCCCACCATAAGGTTGCATGTCCCTTCAATCGGGTAACAACATGTCTAACCTTTTTATCCTCTTCGATGTCTTCATAATCGAAGTAGGTGTTAAGATCACGAATCCAATCTAACAGCTCTTCTGCATCTAGACTCCCTTCATAAGATGGAATGTCCATTTTTGTCTTTGAACTCATCCTGGAAATGGCCTTGATCGATCGCTCGGTTGAAGCATCTTTTGTTGTAACCTCTTCTTCATGTCCAGCTTCCTCTTCAACTTTGGAATCACTAAGATCCCCTGCACCAACTCCACATCTTTGTGTTGTCTCCATCTCCTCAAGCCTTGCCCAGAGATCTCTCATTTACCTCTCAATTTCTGGATTTCCTGCTGGCCTAACTCTTCTCCTCACCTCCCTATCTTCAGGATCTGGTGACTGCCTTTCTCTTGTGGGCGGCATGGTGTATTTACTCCTTCTCCTTCTTTGCTATAGAAAGCAAAGGTAAACCTCGCTCTGATACCACTCTGGTGCCAACCAAACTCCTCGGAGCTCAATCACTCTCACAGGATCTTCTCCCTCCAATTGGCCCGAAGAACTTAAAAGGTTCCTCTTATTCCCTGTCAGGAACGTCTCTTACCCACACCAAGTCTCCAAAGATCTCCCTCAAGGGTCAGGAAACCGGGCTTTGCAATTTCGTGAATCCTATGGTTGCATGTTCCTTACTTCACGATTCCCTTAAATCTGATGCAAGTTAGTGTTGACTTCTCCTCTGCTATTGAAATTCTCCCTGTCGGAAAATCACTACTCGCGATGTCAACAAATTGAAACTCCAATCTCTGAATCCCGATACGCCGATTGTCTGATGCACGTGTAGACTTGACTCCTCCACCTTTAATCCATCTATCTAGATTTCATAACTCGCAGGATCACGAGTTTTGATGTCGATGGACTTGGGTTTTGCCTTTTCCCGATCCCCGATAAGTTACCACCTATACTCCACTAATCCCCGTGGTTCCACACTACTACGTCACTGTCGGGATATCGCAGATCGCGAATCCGACATGCATGTGTTCCCTATCGTTGAGAACCCTGATTCTCTGATCCCCGAATCCTTGGAATCTCCTGACACACGTCCTTCAAGATCGACGGTTCTGAGCCTATCGGGAAATCGCTACTCGGGATATCACCACTCCCCTTCCAACGACTTGGTGCTTCAACTCGCGATAGGCCGATATGCGATATCATGAGTAGATCTGACGGTCCCTGTGACCCCAGATCGACGACGCTACTTCCTCCTAAGCTTCGAACTTCTAAATTCTCATGGTGTAATATCCGTGCACCTTTGCAAGATCTAACGGTCCTCGGATTCCTATGAAATCTCTCCAGGGGATTTCAACCGTCCATCCTTCCTTCGATATTTTCCGCGAAATGAATTTAATGCTTCCTCCCTGAAGACTTGTCCACCGACTCATCGACCTGTGGTGCTTCTTCTAGGCTTCCCACTGAAATACCTGCAAATTTCCTTTAGTGAACTTGTAGGCCTATCCCTCCTGATCTTTCCCTCGGCTTCACAGTCTTTATGGGAACTTATTGCACGCACTTTTTTGCGGCAAATATTCAAACACAACAAAGTGTTGAAGCTTCCTCGACCCTGCGCACTCTTGCAACATCATTCTTTATGGATCCCTGCTCAGAATTGCAACTCTGAGACTTAACTTAGCCTGCGCACGCCTTGCATGACTCTGGTGCCAAATATGCACTTCTGAGATGAATGAGGACAAAGGCTTTCTCCAATTGAACCCTGCAGTCATGCACTCCTTGCAGACAAACTCAACTGCACTCCTTGCAGGAATTCTCTGGTTCAACTAGAGAAACAATTGAAACTTATTCACTCAACCTCTCAGACTTCAATTCAACTATGAAATCACATACACAACATATATATAAAGCAAATGCATGACTAGAAAACAAACATTCATGAGCACATCATCAACATAGAGAAATAACACCAGCCATGAATTTGAATTAGAACTCCACTCTATTAATTCAAAGACATCTATACACGGGTGTTCTTCACAGATTTCTCTACATGCTCCTCTCTTCTGAATGCTTGATTCTCCCCTTTTACAATGATACAAAGGAGGGTGTCTATATCCATTTTCCCTCACAATTATAAAGGTATCGAATCTAGAATTAAATAGTCTATCTACTTTACATTAATTCTATTAAATTCCTTATCTACCTAAGGACGAGAGATATATGCTCAAGGTCCTTTTACAAATTACAAGTACGCTTTCATAAATGACTTCATTTAAAAACTTGCGCAACAATCCCAAAGTGTTTTCAAAAGTTTGGTGTTGGCTTCTCCAGCTGTTCTTCCACTCCACGCTGGCTCGCTTGATGCATTGGCGATGCTCCTACATTACATAGTTGTAGGAGAAACAAATGTGCATCAATGTGCATCTGTCACACCCACAGGTGCACACTCATGTGCACATGTTCTCTACATAGTTGTGCAACTTTCTAAGAAACCACTGCGCATAGTGCGCGAATGTATTTCCAACAGGCACGAATCACATGCACACTTGTTTATCCTACCCTACTCATGCATATGTTAGCCAATCCCATGCTACCATACCTTTCCCATGCATAACCTAACCTGGCCTAACCTATCCTAAATTATCCTATCCCCTCGGAACCTAATTTTCTCTACCTTAATCCTACCCTTTCCTAACCTAACCTACCTTATCCTACCCAATTCTATCCTAGCCTAACATAACATAACTTATCCTATCCTAAACTTACATAACCTAGCCTAACCTAGAAGAATAACTTACCATAACCTACACTATACTAACCTACCCTATACTACACTATCCTAAACTAACCTAGCCCACCAGAGTATACACTATTCTAGCATATCCTACTTTATCTTACCCTAACCTACCCTATGTTACCCCACCTTAGATTACCCTTATCTACCCTACCTTACCCTAGTGTAAACTGCACTAGTTTAATCTTATCCTAACCTTGTCTACGTCATGCTACCCAATATTGGCTTATATTGATATCCCTAACCTACTCTATCCAAGGTTATCATATCTTATCTTAGGCTAACCCAACCCTATCATAAATTAGCATAGCCTACCCTAGACCACCTTAGCCTAACCTAGCCCAGCCCAACCCAACCTACACAATCCTAGCTAAGCATATCCTAGTCTAACCCAACCTTATCCTACCCTAAAATAACTTAGCCTAGCCTAGCCTAACCCAACCCTTTCCTACCCTATGTTATCCTCTCTTAAATCCTACCCTAACTTAACTCAACCCCACCGAACCTAACTTAGCCCAATCTATCTTGGTCTATCTTGGCCTAACTTAGAGTACATTACTTTAACCTAACCTACCCTAATCTAGTCTATTTTATCATACTATAATCTATCATATCCTAACCTAAACCTACCCTACCAAAAACTTACCTTTCCTAACCTAGCCTAACCTAACCTATCATAGCCTAACCTAGCCTAGCCTACCCTAAACATAACTTATCCGAGAGTAACCTATCTTAGCCTACCTAACCCTACCCTAAAATAGCCTAATCTAACCTACCCTACCCTAACCTAACATAACCTAGCTAGCATAGCCTAGCCTTCCCTCCTCTCCTTTAACCTACCCTACCCTACCCTAGCTTAACCTCACCTAACCTAACCTACATAGACTAATCTAACCTAACCTATATAAACTAGCATTTCCTATCTTAGCCTACCCTTCAACTTCAATCTATGTCTAAATCTCTAAGCCCAAGCCTAATCCTACTTAATCCTACACCTTTAAATATTATACTCCAAGCCCTAAGCATATATCCTACACCTAAGCCTAAATACTATGCCTAAGACTTAGATAATACTTCGAAATGAGAATAATTCTTTGGACAAATTTATAACCTAATTACTCAAATCCATTTTTTAATATGAATTATGTTAAAAAATCACATATCCATTATATTATTTCAATTATGTTATTTCAAATAAAAATAACATATTTCTAATATAAATATAAGAAAAAGATAAAATGACAAGACATATAATAAATAGATAACACACATATAATAAATAGATGTTATAAATGTACATTCCACACTCAATAAAGTCCACACATCAAATAATTAACATAAATAATAAATTTATCAATAATAATAGTTAAAGTTATATATAGTTAAAGATAACATTATATACATATAAAATAATCTTCAATATAAAACCTTAGAGATGGGAAGGATCAACTGTTCATGAGACAACTTAAATTACTCAGAAACCAATGAAAAATTAATTGGGGTTAAACTGATAAAAAACCTTAAAATTAATAAGAAAAAATAGGTCGGTTAAAGTCTTGAGGCCGCAAATTAAACTAATAAGAAACCAACTAAAAATTAGTTAAATAAAGAGACATAATATAGTTAGGTTTACTACTGAAAAGACGGATTGAATTACAAAACATGCGAGATTAAAAATTAGTTAAATAAAGAGAGATAATATCGTTATGTTTACTACTGAAAAGAGTGATTGAATTATAAAACAGGATAGATTAAAAATTAGTTAAATAAAGAGAGATAATATAGTTAGGTTTACTACTGAAAAGACTGATTGAATTATAAAACACACAAGATTAAACCACTAATAATGAAAAGGCAAATAAGTAGAGCACGCAAATAAGTGGAGCAATGGCATCAAGGGTAAACTATTGAGAGAAAATGCAACAGAAGCTAGTATATAGGTCCCTTTTGGAAATACTATTATTAAAAGTACGATGGGAACATATTGGAAGTGTTACTAGAGTTTCTTAAATTATAAAATATGCACCATTTTTTTTCTTTTCATATTATTTCAATAGTTTTATGGTTTTGATGAGATATTTATTGTCATCAAATTCATGGCCATTACCACCAAATAAAGGTTGCAAATTAGTCATTGGAAAATTATCAAAATAAATAAAATAAAATAGATCTCGCATATTAGAATAAATGTTTATGGAATTTTACATTAAGATTAGAGAAAATGAACCATCTTCATTATAAGTTTTGGTGTCAATTATCTTCATAGTGCATTAACATTATTAATAACAAATCATCCCCATGTCATGTATAACATGGAGTGACTCTCTTGGCGTATACCTAAGGAATTTCACAACCAAGTGTGCCCATAGAAAAAACTATTTATAGAACTACTTTCATGGTTTTATTGACATGAGGCATGGACTAATCCATCCTAAATTTTGTGTACCTTTAATCCTTAATATTACAACTATTGTTTATCCCAATACAATCTCAATGATAAAGGAAAAATATATTATGGCTAGACCAACCTACAATTATCTTATCTTGATCGCAACAGACAATATGTAAATAGACAACAATTCACCTAAGGTGATAATCAACTTTCTTAGTAAGTGGAAATCCAAACAATAATCAACTTTCCAAATAAGGGGAACTCAAAACAAGATTTACCCTATGATTTGATTTAAAAAATGTAATGTAACTCTATTCATGATGATTTCATTTTAAAAATGTAATGTAAGTGGCAACATTAACATGATCAATTTTTTTTTAAAATACAAAGCTACATCAACAACTCACATATCAATGATTGAGATATTGCACACTTCTAATTATAAATGTTAATATTTTACATAGAATAAAGGGCACTCATATCAAAAGGAATTTAATATATGTGCAAACTATGAGTATGTTTTAAACAACTATCAATATATGATTTTAAACAACTATCGATATAAGATAAAATGTACAAAGAAAAAAAACTAATAAATTTTTACAAACTAAACCAATCAGATATTTAACCAATCCAATCTTAAATATGTGAAAATTATCTTGTCTCATAATATCTTGAAAAAACTTGCATTATTCAATTCTCTATACTCAAAATCAGAAATCTTTAGCAAAATTATGAAATGAAATGGTACTATTTCGTATCATATCATAACCTAGACTAGCTTATCCCAACCTAACCTAATGTAGAATAACCTAGTGTATCCTAACCTACCCTAACCTACCCCACCTTATTCTATCTTAGCTTAACCTAGTCTAACATTATTTAATTCTAGCCTAGGCTAGTCTAACCTACCCTACCCTAATCTAGCATATCCTGACCTAACCTTACATAACTTATTCTACCCTAGCCCAACCTAGCCTAGGTTAGGCTAACTTAGTCTAGACTAGCCGACCCTAACATAGTCCACCCTAGCATAACTACACCTAGCCTAGCCTAGCCTAGCCTAACCTAACCTACCTATCCTATCCTTTTGTGACATATCCTACATAGCCTACCTTACCTAGTTTATCCTAAATCAAACTATCCTAACCTATCATCACCAAGCTTACATGTCCTAGGCTAACGTAACTTAGACTACATTACCATAACTAACCTAGACTATCCTATCCTATCTATCCTATTCTATCATAGATTAACCTAAGATAACTTGATATATATATCCTATTCCACCCTACCCTAACATTTCTTAACCTAATCTAACATATCCTAACATATCCTGGTCTAACACATCTTAGCCTAGCCTAACATCAATCTAACCAATCCTACCTTATGCTAATCTATTATAAGTTATCCCATCTATCCTACCCTACTCATGCATATCTTAGCCAATCCCATGCTACCATAACTTTTCCATGCATAACCTAGCATGGCCTAGCATATATTAAATTATCCTAGCCCCTCCTAACCTAATTTTCTCTACCTTAATCCTACCCTTTCCTAACCTAACCTACTTTAGCCTACCCTATTCTAACCTAGTCTAACCAAACATAACGTATCCTACCCTAAACTTACCTGACCTAACCTAATCTAGACAAATAACCTATACTACCCTAATCTACCCTATCCTACATTATCCTAACCTAACCTATCCCACACTAGTATACACTAGTCTAGTATATCCTACCTTATCTTACCCTAACCTACCCTACCTTACCCTAGCTTAGTGTAATCTACACTAATTTAATCTTAGACTAACCTTGTCTATGTGATTCTAGACAATCCATGCTCATATTGAGCACGCTAAACTACTCTATCCAAGGTTATCCTAGCCTAGCTTGCCTAACCCAACCCTATCATAAATTAGCATAGCCTACCCTAGACTACCTTAGCTGAACCTAGCCCAGCCCAAGCCAATCCACACAATCCTAGATAAGCATATCCTAGCCTAACCCAACCTTATCTTACCCTAAAATAGCTTAGCCTAACCGAACCCTATCCTACCCTAAACTATCCTTGCTTAAATCCTACCCTAACTTAACTCATCCCCACCCAACCTAACTTAGCCCATCTAACTTGGCCTAGCTTGGCCTAACTTATCGTACCCTACTATAACCTAACCTACCCTAATCTAGTCTATTTTATCATACCATAATCTATCCTATCATAACCTAAACCTACCCTACAAAAACATTACCTTTCTTAGCCTCACCTAGCCTATCCTATCCTAGCCTAGCCTAGCCTAAACCTAACTTATCCTAGAGTAACCTATCTTATCCTACCTAACCCTAACCTAAACTAGCCTAATCTATCCTACCTAACCCTTTCTAACCTAAACTAGCCTAATCTAAGCTACTCCTATCCCCACCTAACATAACCTAGCCTACATGGACTAATCTAACTTAGCCTAGATAAACTACTATTTTTTATCTTAGCCTACCCTTCAACTTCAATCTATGTCTAAATCTCCTGTGCTCTAAGCCTAATCCCACTTAATCACCATCTCAAATAATATACTCCAACCCTCTAAGATAAATCCTACACTCCTAGCCTAAATACTATCTGCCTTACATAATAATGTACTAAAATGAGAATAATTCTTGATAAATGGCTAACTCCAATAAATCCAAATCCTTTTTAATATGGACAAAAATCACATATCCATTATGTCATTTCAAGTAAAAATTACATATTTACAAAAGAGGTCTAGAGCCAACTGATTATTTACAAAAGAAAAGTGTTTATTTTATATGTAGTTTTATATGGAATTTATTGTGTGGATGTTTATATAAATTTTATATGCTTTAATGTACACATTTATGCATGATTTGTATGTTGTTAGCAATGCATGTGTGTTCATATGCAGAGCATATTTATTAATTAATTGGTATCGAAAGAAACATCTATGTGGGAATGGCCCAACTTGGGGATGGGGATTCTACATTATACTACAAACCCTAAAATTAAATACTACACCCAAGCGTAAATCCTATGCCCAAGCCCCACATAATACTTCAAAATGAGAATAAATCTTTGGAAATATTTATAATCTAATTACTCAAATTGATTTTGACCTAACCTAGCTTGAGCTAGCCTATCCCACTCCATCCTAGCAATAACCCTACCTTATTCTACCTACCCCACTACTCCTGCTTAGCATAGCCTAGCTAGCCTATCCCACCATTCACTCCTTTCCTTTCACCTACCCAAGTGTAGGATAGCCTAACCTCCTTTGGCCTATCATAACCTACCACAAATACATCCCATTCCTTTACTATCCCATTCTCACCTAGTCTAGCCTACCATAAATTTCCTTTAACCTAGCCTAAACTACCATACCCTAACCTATCTTAACTTATCCTACTTGATCCCAGCCTATCCTAACTTACCTAGCTTATCCTAGCAAAGGGTAGCTTATAATGTCCTACACTAACCTAACTCCCAAATTTCTAACTCCAACCTCAATTTTACTCACCCAACCATATAGCCTAAACTACTTTATCCCATTCTAGAATTATTCCATTTTTAGCCTATCCCAACCTACCCTTACTCCATCCTAATATCCTAGCTAATCCCAACCTCTCCTAGGCCTACCTAACCCAACCTAGCTTTCCCATACTATTGTTACCTACCTTAGTAAACCCAAACTTAGTTTACACTATCATATCTCAAGCTTCCTAACCCATCATGGCCAAACATAGCATTGCATAGCCTACTCCATTAATGTACCCTAAAATATATTAGCTGAACTCTATCCCAACCTAGATTAGCTTAATCTGTCCTAACTTAGCATAGAAAAACAAAACCCTCATCCTAGCCTAGCCAAATTAAGCATAACCCAGCCTAACCTCACCTAACCTAACCTACTCTAAATCCTCTTATCTTATCCTAGACTATCATTTTCCTCACATTATCCTCGCTTATCCCAACCCCTCTTCCCTAGCTATCGTGAACTTAGCCTAGTTTAGTAGCCTAGGCTAGGATATCCCAACTTAGATTATCTCTTTCAAGCCTCATTTACACTGCCACCCTAGACCATGTCCAGTAGCCCACCATAACCCAACCCATCCCAACCCGCTTACCTGGACCTACCCTCTACTCTATCCCACCCTACCCTAACCTAACCTCAACTAGACTATCCTAACCCACCCGCCTAGCCTATCCCATCCCAGCTGCAACCTAGCCTAATTTAACATAACCTATCCCATCCTAGCTAATCCTAAACTACCCTACCCTAAACTTTTCTACCCAGCTCTAACTAATCCTATCTTAGCTTAAAACCCCATATCTACCTACATAAACATACCTTACCCCACTCTCTATCTTAGTTACACCACAGCTTTCATATCCTACACTATAAGTTAGCTCTCGAATACTTACCTAGCTTTAGCCTAGCGTAACCTAACATAACTTATTTTATCCTACCATACCCTACCATACCTACTAAACCTAACCTAGCCTTAGCCTAGTCTAACTTAAACCAAACTCATACCCTGCAATTCCTAAATTAGCCTAGCCTATTTTAATATCCAATCCCCCACCCTACCTAAGCATACCATAGTCTAGCCTAGCTTAGCCTAACTTACCTTTGGCCTATCCTAGTCTGGCCTAGCCTCACCTAGTTTATCCTAATATAGCATGGTTCAACCTAGGTTAGGCTAACTTAGCCTAGCCTTTCCTATTATAGCTAAGCCCATATTAGACAAACCTAGGGCTAACCTACTCTAGTCCAAACTAACCTAGCCTATCCTAACCTAGTCTAGCATTTTTTGACCTAACATAGCCTAATATCCTAGCCTACTCCTAATCTAAGTGTACACCTCTACCCCAACCTAATCTTGTGTGGCCTACACTAACTTAATCTACCCTCTAAGCCTAACCTACTATATTATAACTTAGCATAACTTACCATAACCCAATCCTAACATACTATATTAGAACTTATCATAGCCTAATGTTCTAACCCTATATCCTAACCTACTATATTATAAATTAGCATAGCCTACCCTATCCCTAGCCTAGTCTATAATAACTTAGCCTATATTATCCCAACTCTAACCTAGTCTAGAATAACCTAGCATATCCAGCCTACCCTAACCTACCTACCTCAATATATCTTAGCTTAACCTAGTCTAACATTATTTAATTCTATCCTAGGCTAGACTAACCTACCTCCTCTCCTAATCTAGCATATCCTAACCTAAACCACACAACTTATCCTAATTCTATCCCAACCTAGCCTAGGTCATCCTAACTTCTAGTCTAGAATAGACTAACCTAACATAGCTTCAATTCCTAGCAAAATTAACCTATCTCTAGCCTAGCTCTACCTAACCTAACCTACCTATCCTAGCCTTTCATGACCTATCCTACATAGCGTACCTTACCTAGTTTATCATACATCAAACTATTTTAACCTATCTTACAAGCTTACCTATCTTGGGATAACCGAAATTAGCCTACATTTCCATAACCTATCCTACCCTATCCTATTTTGCATAACCTAACTTAAGATAATTTGATATATATAGCCTATACTACCCTACCCTAACCTTTCTTAACCTAATCTAACATATACTAACATAGGCTTTCCTAACAAATATTAGACTAGCCTAACATCAATCTAACCAACCCTACATTATGCTAATCTAGGATAAGTTATCCTATATATCCTACCCTACTCATGCATATCTTAGCCAATCCCATGCTACCATACCTTTCCCATGCATAATCTAGCATGTCCTACCCAATATTAAATTCAGCCTAGCCCCTCCTAACCTAATTTTCTCTACCTTAATTCTACCCTTTCCTAACCTATTCTATTTTATCCTACCCTATTCTAACCTAGGCTAACCTAACATAACTTATCCTACCCTAAACATACATAAACTAACCTAATCTAGATGAATAAACTACACTAGCCTACACTATCATAACCTAACCTATCCCACCCTAGTATACACTAGTCTAGCATATCCTACCTTATCTTACCCTTACCTACCCTACATTACCCTAGCTTAGCGTAAGTACACTAGCTTAATATTAGCCTAACCTTGTCTAGGTCATGCTACCCAATATTCACTTATATTGAGCTCGCTAAGCTCGCTAAGCTTCTCTATCTAGGGTTATCCTAGCTTAAATTTTCCTAAGCCAACCCTATTATAAATTAGCATAGCCTATCCTAGACTACCTTAGCCTAACCTAGCCCAACCCGACCCAACCCAACCCAACCTACACAAGCCTAGCTAAGCATATCCTAGCCTAAGCCAACCTTATCCTACCCTAAAATAACTTATCCTAGCCTAAGCCAACCTTATCCTACCCTAAAATAACTTAGCCTAGACTAGCCTAACCCAACCCTAAGTTATACTTGCTTAAAGCCTACCCTAACTTAACTCATCCCCACCCAACCTAACTTATCCCAATCTAACTTGGCCTAGCTTGGCCTAACATAGCCTACACTACTTTTACCTAACCTACCCTAATATATTCTATTTTATCATACCATAACCTTTCCTATCCTAACCTAAACCTACCCTACCAAAACGTTACCTTTCGTAACCTAACCTAACCTAACCTATCCTATCCTAGCCTACCCTACCCTAAACCTAACTTATCCTAGAGTAACCTATCTTAGCCTATCTAAACCTACCCTAAACTAGCTGAATCTAACTTACCCTACCCTAACCTAGCATAACCTAGCCTTCCCTCCTCTCATTTAACTTACCCTACCCTACCGTATCTTAATGTGACCTAACCTAACCTACATAGACTAATCTAACCTAGCATAAATAAACTAACATTTCGTATCTTAACCTACCCTTCAACTTCAATCTATGTGTAAATCCCTAAGCCTAAGCCTAATCCTACTTAATCGTACACCTTTAAATATTATACTCCAAGCCCCAAGCATAAATCCTACACCCAAACCTAAATACTATGCCCAAACCTCACATAATACTTCAAAATGAAAATAATTCTTTAGACAAATTTATAACCTAATTACTCAAATCCATTTTTTAATATGAATTAAAAAATAACATATCCATTATATCATTTCAAATAAAAATTACATATTTCTAATATAAATACAAGGAAATGCTAGTGAAATGATAAAATGACAACACATATAATAAGGAGATGTTGTAAATATATATTCCACAATCAATAAAGTCTACACATAAAATAATTAACACAAATAATAAATTTATCAATAATAATAGTTAAAGTTAAAGATAAAACATTATATACATCAAATGATAAAATAATCTTCAATATACAAAAAAAACAATAATTATATACGTTTAATTAATTAAATAAGAAATAACAGCATACACAAATAAATACCAAGAAAAACTACAAAATAAAAAAACTTAGATTTCATTTTGATAACAACTTAAAACATTTAAATAGAAATAAAAATATAACAAACAAACTTTATAAATTAAATACTCCAAAAAGAAAATTTTGTACGCACTCAAAAGCACGAGGTTTCGCCTTTAAAGTTTTGGGGAGTTTCATTATAGTTCGACGGCCGTATTTAAGAGTTTTAATAACGCCTGCCGACATGTCAGGGTATCAACTCAATGACGTTAAATATGAAGTGGTGAGAACTCCCAGAATAATAATATTGGTAATAATCGTTAATATTCGTAATAATAATAATAAGCTAATGTTAGTTAAACTCATACAAGAGTTAATAATTATATTCGTAATAATAATAAGCTAATGTTAGTTAAACTCATACAAGAGTTCATTCCAAGTTATTATCAATTATGATATTAGTAATAATCGGAAAAAGATGTATTTTTTAGAAAATGATTTTTTTAGAATTACATAATATAAGTTAATGTTTAAAGGTTATGACAGGTAAAATAAAATATAAATTAATAATATATACCATGTGTTATTTTTTATATTTATTTAACTAATTCTACATCTAAGTTTAATAAGGAAACTAGCTCTGCTACTACTGACAGTCTATTGGGTGGGGGTTGGGTTAAATTAATAAAAAATTAAATTAAATTAATATATACCAAGTGTCATTGTTTTATATTTGATTTAACAAATATAAATCTAAATTAATTAAGGAGAAATTGAATTGCATGGCGAGGGCGGCTTCGAAGCAAACTACCGACAAATAAGAAGCCAACCCAAATTAATTAGCAATGAAATTGCTCGGCCTTTTTCTTAGCTAGAGAGACGAATATAAAACCTCAAAGATGCGCAGGATTTACTGTTCACGACGCAACTTAAACTACTGAGAAACTAATGAAAAATTAAGTGGGGTTAGACGGATAAAAACACCTTTAAATTAATTAAAAAAAATGGGTCGGTTAAAGTTTTAAGGCAGCAAATTAAGCTAATGAGAAACCAACTAATAATTAGTTAAATAAAGAGAGATAATATAGTTAGGTTTACTATTGAAAAGACTGATTGAATTATAAAACAGGCGGCATTAAATTAATGAGAAGGTTGATATAGGGGATTAGAGTATTGAACACACTGGTTAAACTACTGCTAATGAAAGATAAATTTATTCAACATGGCAAATAAGTAGAGCAATGGCAAGAGCCTTACATACCTGTTGCTCTAATTCGTGTATGGCAAGAACCATACATACCTATTGAAGGATCGTCTTCATTCTTTTTTCCATTGAGCTTTTCCAGCCTATTGAAGGATCGTCTTCATTCAATCCTTCCGAACAGAACAAGTCGAACCTGAAATATTAGCAGTCAAATTGACAGAAAGAATGGAAAGTTTTGGTTTGTTTAGCCTGAGATTCATGGGTTCTCATACAGAAAAATTCGGCATGGTTTTCCAATAAATAAATAAACTGTAAAGAATTAAAATCTGGTGGAAAAGCAGTTCGATTACCTCCATTCCAATTAAAATTTGTTATAAAGCGATATTTGTGCTCACTAAAGCAGTTTTTAAGCTAAATATGCATCTAATTCGAATTCACTGGAAAAGCATATAACGAAACATTACTGGAATATATAAAAAGATGGAGGCCGAATTATGAGACCTTTTGTTGATACATTTACCCAATAATATGGCAAGGTCCTCTGTGATGGAAGCCAGAGCTAGAATTTGTGTTGAAGTTGTTTGCTCCAGTGATCAAATTCAATCCATCCTTCTCCTCTATTATTACACACAGCATCACTGACTGAAACACGAACCATATCCATACATTCAGACTCAGACTTAACCCAATCTCACCACACACAAGATCATACTAAAAATTGACCTAGATACAAATCGCACAGTATTAGGCACCCAACCACACTGACATACAACACTGAAAATAGATAGAGGAAGAGGAATATGTTGAAACAAACGAAGATTTGAGATATATATCTCTTATCCAACCCATAGATCGTTTTGAAGCATCTATTGGTTACATATGAGACAAAACTCTTCTCTTCAACTAACTGTTAACGTCAAATTCTCAAGGGTTCACTTTATCCAAGCTTTTCCGGCACCAGCAGCTAGAGGTTCTTTGCTTTTCCGGCACCGTCAGCTAGAGGCTCTCTGTTTTTTTTTTTCAATTTTTCAACGGTTAATTTTATCTAGAGGTTCTCTATTTTTTTCAAATTTTGAACGGTTCACTTTATCTATGTTTTTTCTGCACTGTTCATTAAAGGCTCCCTGCTTTTTTGTTTGTTTTGATTTCAAATTTCATCATTATTTTTTATTATAGCAGGTTTTTTTCAAATTCTTAATGGTTTACTTTAATTGTTTGTTTTGATTTCGAATTTCATCATTATTTTTATTATATCTTGTGCTTTTTCTAAATAAGGCTATGGTGTATCACTATTTCATTTCAGGATTTAGCTAGACACTTCCAATTTCAGGTATGCGTAACACACATTTTATTCCAATATTAAGTATGAAAATTCTCACATGTTTAAAATTGAGATTCATTTGTTTCTAAGTCATATGTTTATTGATTCTTATTTATTTTTACTTGGTGATGGGGTGATCTATATTTTTGACAAAATCAGATTATAATAATGAAATTATGATTTTGCATTTACAGTTTGGTTTAGTGTTAATTGTAAATTACTATGTGAACTATTATTGTGATAGTTCATTACTCTTCCTAGTCTATGTTTTTTATCTAAAGTATTTCAAAGTTTTTAAATTCTGAAATATTAACTTCTTGAAAATACATGACATATTGGGGATAACAATGTTATATTTCAAAACTGATCTCTTTACACACTTCAACAAAGATTGGATTTATTTACATTTTCTTCACTAAAGATGGAACCCCTTTACAAACTTCAAGAAATATTGAATCTCTTTACACTTGTTTAGGGCACATCACCTTTTCTTTGTACATTTTTTCTTATATGAACGATTGCAACCTAATCCATCTTTTTAGTGGTTAACCTACCTATATTATCTCTCTTTATTTAAATATATATTTATTGGTTTTTCAGTAGTTTAAGATAACTCACCTCAAAAACAACTCGTGGTTTATTAATATTTTTTATCTTTTTTAATTTAACCCACCTCAAAAACAACTCCTGATTTATTAATATTTTTTTTTTTTTAATTTAACCCTCCTCAAGAACAAGAACTCCTGGTTTATTAATAATTTTTATTTTTTTAATTTAACAATCCTAATCTGTGATCTTTAAATTATATAAATCCTCAATTTGTGCATTTGTGTGTTATGCTTAACGGCTGAGAGGCTTTATTATACCTGCCGTGAGGTATGGTATATACCATTCGTTCACGTTGAATGCTTTGTTCGTTGAACAAAATAAATTTACATTTTGGCTATATTATTTATTTATTAATATTTTTTTTAAATATTTAATACTATATTTATTTAACATTTGATTGTTTCATTAAATTGATGTCTTATTGTCCAGCTACTTTTTTGTGCATTTGTGTATTGTGTGTTTGTGTGTCTTATCACTAGCCTTTAAACTCCTTTGATAGCCATGGTCTCTGTCAAAACAATGCAACCTGTAAGGATATTTTTTATATATTGATTTGTCTTTTGAATATGAAATGATTTTTTTTTATATGAAGTGGTATATGAATTGCTTTAATTTTTAAATAAAAATAAACAAAATAAAATTAAAGTCACTACTATTTGAATATGTTAATTTTATATATAGAATTGAATATGTTAAACTGTTTTTCTATTATATATGGAGTAGTATATGAATTACTTTAATTGTTAAATAAAAATAAACAAAATAAAATCAAAGTCACTAGTATTTGAATATGTTAAATTGTGTATTTAAAATTTTCAATTATTTTATTGTGTATTTACTATGTTTTTGGTTATATATATTCATTTGTTTATTTATAAAGTTTATTTAATATTTGAATATGTTAAATTGTGTATTTAAAATTTTTAATTATTGTGTATTTACCATGTCTTTGTCGTTTATTTAGTAATATTTGAATTTGTTAAATTGTGTATTTAAATTTTTTAATTATTGTGTATTTACCAAGTCTTTGATTATATGTATTCATTTGTTCATTTATAAAGTTTATTTATTAATCTTTCAAAATGGAAGGAATTTCCATGTAACTTGAATTGTTTTAATTTCCTTGTGGTTTGAATGATATACCACTTGTCTTTTTATTATATTTCTATATTAAAAAAAAATAAAGTTTTCAAAAAGTGTTAAAGTTTTTAGAATATGAATATTAGATTGGTTGTATTTAAATTTTAAGTTTGGTTGTATTTTTTTTGGTGTAATTTTTTATATTTTTATGATAATAAAATTATAAGTTTAATTGTATTTTTCAATTGTTTATTTGTATTTATAGTTATTTTGTTTCTTATAAATTAATTAAATAGAAAATTTGTATATATTTTTACATTGAAAAATTGTTATATTATATAATTTATATTATGTTTTAATTTAAATATTTATAAATAAAATATTTTTTCTATATGTATATCAATATATTTTTAAAATTTCTAGATAAATGTACTATTCATATTAATTACTTTTTATTTGAATTTTTCTTTTTTTTTTATGTGTGGGATGTATATTTATAATATATATTTCTTATATTGTTTTTACATTTTGTGACTTTATTTGTATTGTTTAATATTTTCTATTAAAATCTTTTTACTTGAAATAACATAATGATGTCTTATTTTTTCTTCCATATTAAAAATGGATTTTAATAAAGAGATATATATATTGTTAGATTATAAATTTGTTTAAAGAATTATTAGCATGCTTGGGCATACTATTTTAGGTTGTGCTTGGGTTAAAATATTTTGAAGGCTTTGTGCTTGGGTTAAAATATTTTGAAGCTTGGATTAGGATGTGATTTATTGTAACGGCCCCTCAACTTTGCAACACCCAAAAAGACGTACAACACATATCATAAGCGCAAGAGTTCTAAAGTCTACCTCAAACATTCATTAACATTCAATTGGTGAGAAGGTTGTTAGTCCAGTATTCAATGATAAATCTATAACGCAATTAAATAATTCCATCCATCACTCCTTAATACATAGGATTCGATTGGGCACTGGTCTAAATCCAAAACTCAAATAAGACAAGAATCCACTCCCGCAAGAGTAAGGTAAGCATCAATAATCCGTCTAAAATATGGGAATTCAAGGGCATTACATCACAAGAAGGTAATCCAATATTGAATTATTCACTATCAACTCATTAATGGAACCCATATTAAAGCAATAACTTAATACGAAGCTATAATTAAGAAGCTACCATTTTCTTTTCTTATACTAATTTAATGAGATATTATTTTCCCAAAAGTAAATCTAACCACAATCCCTTTCTATTATTATTTTATATACACCCCAAAGATCTTGAACATTCCCCTCTTCTCAATAACAAGTTATAATTATTGATATCAAATTTTACATCAACACTTGTAATTTTCCAAATTATAAATCTAAAGGAAACTCTATAACACCATTCCTTATTTTAAGGTTAGCAACCAAGTAAGCCTTAATTCCTTAGAGAGAAATATCTAGGTTAATAACCATAAATAAAACAACATGATGCTAAGTGAAAATGGACTATATTAAGGAGAGTAACGAATTTTTCTCGCCACCTCTAACCCACTCTCTCTCTATATAACTAAGTATTACATTATTTAGAACTAGCCATAACAATTCAATTTAATATAAACTCATTTACTTAACACACTTAATTGAGCACACTCTCTAAATTATCTAAGTCTTAATTCAATAGTAAATCCAAATTGATATAATGTAACTACTTAAACATACTGACTTAGCACCCTCTCCACAATATAGAAGTCTTGCATTAAAAAAAAAAGCTATGAATCTGTCATTAAAGGCTGAGTGCGAGCATTAAGTTCTGAATACAACAGTTTACAATGTTTAGGAAAAAGTTAAAGTTTAATCTATGACCACTGAAATTGGCACTAAAGGATAATGATGAAATAACGATATTACTATCTAACCAAATAAAATTTAAAGAGAATAAGGATGGAAATATAAGAGACATAGTGGTTATCTAAGGGTATATTCTTAGGTTTTGATATGTAAATGAGGGATGAGGCAAGGGGGTAATAGTTTTAATATACCTGTAATATCTCCATAAAAGGAATAAGGGTAAAGATAATAGCAAGATTACCAAGGGATGGTTGTCACCGTTCATAAATATAGATCACTGGGAATTTACCCAATAACAAGAAATTGAAGCGCTGTCAATATACGACCAAAAAGAACAGTGTCACAATAAAATGGATTTGATGTCATGTATATGCCATTTAATATCCTTTCCAGTATACCAGTGCAAAATGCAGACGGAAAGGTGGTAAACGCATTGTCCCTTAACGGGCAATCATCGGATTTGTTGTCCCTATAAAAATCGCTATTATTACACCAGGGATTAGGGCATTAGACTTGGTGTTATTAATGTACTATCTAGCTGCCAATTTAAGACGCTATGCATAAAATTCATTGTCTAAAATTCCAGATCCACCGCTACAAGAAATCGCACCATAAAGGAACGACAGATACATTTTTGCTATCTAAAAATTTTGCCGTCTACAATGCACATCTATCACTATGTCAGAAATCGTAAAGTGAAGGAATTTTGATTCCACTCCAGGAGGAGCACGCTACCAAACGTCTTCATCGAATTTTAAGAGCATAGAAATATGAAAAGTGTAGTCAAAAGTTTGAGGCATATAGTGGCCATTCAAATAGCAAACGCAGACATCATTAAAAATGCACAACACTGCACAGAGACACATAAGACGGGATTCACATTGCCATAATCAATAAATAGGCCATGTCACTATACTAATCACACACCAAAAGGGAAATACCTAATCTATGTTCACCCAAAAACATAACACAGTACCCAGCCGCACCCGAAGAAATACACATTTTCTGTCATTCAAAAAAAAGAAAACGTAGGCTACTTTTCAACAGGAAATTGAGCCCATGTAATGGCAATCCGATCAACTTAACCACAATTCGTATCCACTAAGTAGAAAACACAATCAACCATATACGTTACACTAATAAAGGACAAACGTAGTCATTGCACTAGAAACACAGTCAACAGTTTAAAGGGTAAGACGTGGTCCTTCCAGCATCATAAGGAAACTACATTGTTGTGAATAATAAATTGGGCAACACGCAGTACAACCACACCGGAAGGGATGATATTGTTGTCATTAAAATTTGGCTAGTCACTATACAAGCCCACCAGAAGGAATACATACTTTATGTCCTTGATAAATTAAGAAAATCACTGTGCCAAACACCCCAAAGGGAATCACTTTGTTGTCATCGTTAGATAATAAAAACAAATTGAGTCCATACATCAACCAAAACGTAGTCAATAACCTATGCCACACACATAAGAAAATTGTTGTGCTAAATGCACCAGACTGGAAGCTACATTGCCATCACCATTCAAAAGGAAAAATCACACGTAATAACCATGCCCTTCTCGGGTAAAATCGTTGGAGAACGATTTCTGGGAGAAATCATTCAATAAAAAAAAAACGCACAAGAAAAAGAGATGCAGATCGTGATCCCCAATGTCATCAATAATTAAGTAATCACATTTAGAAATGATAATTAGTACAAGAAACACCTTCAACAAGTAAAAACACAGAGCCACAAATTTAGTAAAGGAAACACCTTCAACAAGTAAATCAAGGTTATTTAAACGCGTCAAGGAGCAAGGCGAACCTTCAGTTGAGGGAAACATCGAGGGTAGATGGCTAACAGGTGCATCCCTTGCTCATCATCCTTGAACATAAAAGAAAGGCGTTGAGATCCATAGGTCTTTTAATGTTAAGGCGATGAAGGGAAAAACAATCTCATGGGTCGCAGTCAAATGCCACAGGGCTGTCAAGTCATGCGGAAAACAAAGGCCATGGCAGTCAATAATCATCGAGCTAGGCTAAGAAAAGTTTGAGTCATCAAATTTAAAAAAAAATAACTTATTTGACTTCTTCATTAAATACGCAGATAAAAGCATAAGTCCTATTACAATCTATCATACACAATTAATAGAGCATATCGTTGCCTGATCACCTGCTCTGAGTGTTGTCCACATGCTCTGTGAAACTCCCTCTTGCCGATCGACGAGACTTCACCGGTACCTCCCAGCCAATGCTAGGGGTACTCTTCTTCCCCCTTAGCCCCCCGAGCCGCAAAGCGGACACACACTCACTATCTAGAGATTCAACTAGCTCCTAGCTCTCCTCAGAAGGTTGAGCTACCACTCCTTACTGAGCTGGGTATACCAACTCCCATAAGTTAAGTCAGTCAAGTGAATATTTCTGCAATGTAACATTACGCAAATAAAAGCTCTCATCTCATCCTTCTCCCTCCTTCATTATATAGAGTTTTAAATTTCCTTTCTTTCCTAAAATCTTATTTAATTAACAACTTTAAAAATAAATTCCTAAAAATTCTTCGTCGTACAAGTGTCCCCCATCCGCTACATTCCTCCATTAATTAATTTCTTTAATTAATTAATTATCTTATTTCCCTCACCCACCTAGAGTTACTCCTAGAATCACTCCTAGGTGTCCCCAAATTCCCTTACAGGTTTTAAAGGCTTTCTCTATTATTCAATTGCTAAATTAGTTTAAATTAGAAAGCTCTTAAATGGTAGATTCTTTACTGAGTTGAATTTCCATTTTTTCCCTTAAGTTCGCCTTTTTCCCTTTTTATGTTTACCTCTTTTCCTAGTTTCCTAATTTTTTTGATTTTCCCTCTTACCCCTTTTAAATTAGAACTCAAAAAGGTAGGTGTGGAATTTAACCCCTTTTCCCTTTTTATCATTAACTTAGTATATTTTAAATTATCCGAAGATAAAATAATTAATTCTCTCTTTACATTTTATACCCACACATTTTATTTTTTATGAATAAATTAAATTTCTTACTCCCTTCATGTTACAAGATTTAACGAAGATCATAATTATTATTTAAGTTATTTTTATTTTTATTATTATTTTATTATTATTATTTTTTTTAGAAGACAAAATTTTACCACTAGTGTAATTTAGACTTAGGCCTTAAATTTCATACTGGGTGACATTTATTTAGGGAAATTGTTTTAAAAATTACTTAACATGTTATTCGTCTTAGAGCCATCTAGGTTCATCCCTCTATCATCAACAACGTGACGTTCCCTTCACGACACACTAGGTGCTCCAAGGGTGCCACTCGCCTCATCTGTTCACTTATGTGATGTGCCCTTCAGGACGCACTATGTGCTCCAAGGGTGCCACTCGTCACTCTTTATTTTTCTTGCGCGACATGCCCTTCAGGATGCACCACATGCTCCAAGGGTGCCACTCACCTCTTGACTGACTTGGTAGACATCATTAACCCCTAGAGTCAATACTCTCCCAGGTGAACTTGTGGGAGACTAAGGGCCTATAAGGAATAAGGCCCCTACCTTATTGCATGCCCCTTAGAATCATCGTGCGCGACTGTCGCAGTCTACCCTCACGGCATTATGGGTCCTCTCAAACTAGGTAATCATTAACCTATAGTTCGATCCACAATGAGAGTGCTAGTAGGATGTGGCAGAGCTGTTTTCCACACCTCTCCCTCAATATCTTTGGTAGTCGTGCGTGACCCCTTTACTCCATATGTGAGTCAGGTCGGCAAGCTATTGTCAACCTGCATCATCAAAAAATCATGTGAGAACATATCCATATCATATCATCTAATTAGATGCAATAATATCACAGTAAAACAATAAAACCCCAATGGTACACTCCCTTCAGGAGTCCAAGGGGTTCCATCGATGCCTCTACATCCTTGAGGTCCAAAATCCTGCACACTCAGTAAATCGAGTCAATAGCACATGTCTATGTCAATGTTGTAAAACAACATGTCATCAACCCATAACGCCTCATGATCAAAATCAAAAGTTTTAATAGCATAATAATTTGGATCACTTGCGAGCAAGTGTCCTCAAAGAATAACTTTGCTCAGTGCGCCAGAGCGGGATGTTACATTGAGACATAATTGAGGTTAGGATAGGGTAAGATAGTTTATGTCACATCTATGTAGGTTAGTTTAGATTATCCCATGTAGATTAGGGAAGAGTAGGCTAGGATGAGATAGGTGATAGTATGATAGGATAATATAGGTCTAGTTAGGACAGGCTAGGCTAGAGTAGGTTACCATAGGCTAGGATAGTGTATGTTAGAGGAGAGGAAGGAAAGCTAGTGTACAATATGTTAGGGTAGACTAGGTTAGATTAGGGTTACGGTAGGGTAGGCTAGAGTAAGGCTAGGATAGGCTAAGGTAGGTTATTTTAGGATATCTAAGGCTAGGTTAGTTTAGAGTAGTGTTAATTTAGGTTAGTTTAGAGTAGAGTTAATTTAGGTTAGTCTATGCTTGGGTAAGCTTCACTAGGCTAGTTTAGAGTAACATTAGGATTGGCTAAGCTAAGTTAACCTAGGATATGCTAGGTCAAGTTAAGCTAGGCTAAGGATAGGGTAGGGTAACGTAGGATATGATAGGGTAAATTAGGCTAATGTAGACTATAGAAATCTAGGTTAATGTAACATCACCTCATAACCAACATTTTTCTTTTTTAAATCATTCGTTAATTAGCATATATCTTCATAGTTAATAATTATAATTAAAAATTATATTTAATGTTTCCATAGTAAAATATATAAAATGGATATATCAATTATTATACCAGTTTTCATATGAAAGTAATAAACCCATGAAGAATATAGATATGATTATTTTTCATAAATGTTGTTACTTTGATTGACATGGATTAGAGACACAGAGACTTTAGCCTCAAATGTTTACCCATCTACTAAATCTGTTAGCATTTTCCATGAGGAGTGATAAGTAAGTCATATTTTTCTATTGTTAAATACTATAGAAATTTGTTTATTAAAAAATTTATTTTAACACTCTAACTATGAACTATTTCTCATTGTGTTAATGTGCAGGTTGACTCTTATTTACACACTTAAATTACCACCAATTCATGTTGTCTCTTCCACCTTCTTTCCTCAATGTAAATTGATATTCATACTAAGTTTGTAGACTCTTTAACTGACGAGAAACGTTATAGTACTTCTGCATTCACTTATATTTCAGGAGCTTTTATCCTATGATCAACTTCATGTAGCCTTCATATTTTATTCTTGTTTAATTTGTTTAGAGACTAAAACTCCCATGGTGTTATTTAGCTAACCCCTTTGTTTATTTTTCATGCACAACGCATTCAGTAAGAGGTTTAATACATTTCCCTTTCCCGTGTCCTTAATAATATTTAGGATTAAGGTAGGGTTGCTTGTTTTTTTATGGATTTCACAATTTGTATAATGTTCACAACCAAACCAAACATTTTTTTACAGGTTACTTACAGAGGATAAATAAATTATTTCCCTCATTTATTTTTACTTGGGTTAATAAAGTTTGATGGTGTCCTCCTTAGGAAATTGCTTGCATAAGGATTCAGGTAATGAACAACAACATTCATATTTTAAATTATTGTGCGTAACATACATTCTCATTGCACCTATGCGTAGCATACATTATTGTGCGTAACATACATTCAGGTAATGAATGTTGATTACTGTGCGTAACATACATTCTCGTTGCACCTGTTAACAAGACGTGGTGAGCGTTTAATGCAAAGATATGAAAAACCCTCAAGATAGAGATCAAAGACTTGAGACAACAAGTTGGTTCAACTCACATAAAACGCAACCTGGGACAAAGTCCAACTCAAACTTGTTATCATGGACTCCATACTCAGTCTCACGCTTCTTTGGTCAAGTAATCTCCTTGACATTCTTCACAAAGTAAACATGTGTTCATTACCAATACAAAGGTTTCGATTTTATATACTCTCAAGTGGAGTATACCCTAAACGGGTAGCCATGACATAGCCACAATGATCAATGTTAACCTATTAGTAACATTTTATTTATTTATTTTTGTTTTTTTATTCTTCCATACTACATTTCATTTTGAGACTAGGAACAACTTCTTAATTCTTCTTGTTTTGAGACTAGCAACAACTTCTTAATTCTTATGTTCATTGTTTACTTTTATCACGAGTGCACTTTTCGTTATTAATTCTAGGGCTTCTTTAAAAGTAAAAACCCTAACATATTCTTTGGAAAATAACTCTGGTATACAATTATTTTTATATATAAATTATGATATTCTCAGACTCATGATTACTCTAGCTATCCTTACAAGAAACAAAATAACGTCCATTGTATTTGTATTATTTTTTTATATAATATTATTTTTATAGATTCAATGTGAAGTATTGTACTTGGAATCTTTATATTTGATAGTTTGTATAAATATATAAAATAAAATATTTGGCATTTTTATTAATCCATTAGTTATTATTTAATAACATTATTTTCTCTTTACATTATTTTTAAAAGGAAAATAATTTCTTTCAAACGATAATATGTTACAGTTATAAAAACTATTTGTTAGTGCAACAAAACTAGTAGTAATTTGGTATATGTTATTGCACAAGTTCTAGGTTGGTAGGTGTTGGTCACTATAATTGCTTAATTAATTTTAAACAACCAAGTGAAACATAAATTATCAACCCAGGGAAGTCTTTTGTTTCAAAGGTAGCTGCGCACTGTATATGCTCAATTCCAAAAGCACTTAGTGTTGTAGTAAAG
>SNQJ01S0000055.1:384909-406832 GCA_010110895.2 Picea sitchensis
AATAGGAAATAATGTCAACAATGTAGGGATAAAGATACATAACATAAAACACATAGTGTATTAGCACATCATGAAGCTTGAAGTAACTTACAAACATTTACTCCAAAGAAAGAATATAATGACTATCCTCCCATCCTACAAATCATAAGCGCAAGAGTTCTAAAGTCTACCTCAAACATTCATTAACATTTAATTGGTGAGAAGGTTTCTAGTCGAGTAGTCAATGATAAATCTATAACGCAATTAAATAATTCCATCCATCACTCCTTAATACATAGGATCAGATTGTGCACCGGTCTAAATCCAAAACTCAAATAAGACAAGAATCCACTCCCTTAAGAGTAAGGTAAGCATCAATCATCCGTCTAAAATATGGGAATTCATGTGCATTACATCACAAGAAGGTAAACCAATATTGAGTTATTAACTGTCAACTCATTAATGAAAACCATATTAAAGCAATAACCTAATACCTAAAAGTCATTAAGAAGCTACCATTCTCTTTTCTTATACTAATTTAATGAGATATTATTTTCCCAAAAGTAAATCTAACCACAATCAATTTCTATTATTATTTTATATACACCCCAAAGATCTTGAACATTCCCCTCTTCTCAATAACAAGTTATAATTAATGATATCAAATTTTACATCGACACTTGTAATTTTCCAAATGATAAATCGAAAGGAAACTCTATAACATCATTCCTTATTTTAAGGTTAGCAACGAAGTAAGCCTTAATTCCTTAGAGCGGAATATCTAGGTTAATAATCATAAATAAAACAACATGATGCTAAGTGAAAATGGACTATATTAAGGAGAGTAACCAATTTTTCTCGCCACCTCTAACCCACTCTCTCTCTATATAACTAAGTATTACATTATTTAGAACTAACCATAACAATTCAATTTAATATAAACTCATTTAATTAACACACTTAATTGAGCACACTCTCTAAATTATCTAAGTCTTAATTCAATAGTAAATCCAAATTGATATAACATAACTACTTAAACATATTGACTTAGCACCCTCTCCACAATATAGAAGTCTTGCATTAAAAAAAAAGCTATGAATCTGTCATTAAAGGTCGAGTGCGAGCATTAAGTTCTGAATACAACATTTTAAAATGTTTAGGAAAAAGTTAATGGTTAACCTATGACCATTGAAATTGGCACTAAAGGATAATGATGAGATAATGATATTACTATCTAACCAAATAAAATTTACAAAGAATAAGGGTGTAAATATAAGAGACAGAGTGGTTATCTAAGGGTATAGTTTTAGGTTTTAATATGTAAATGAGGGCTGAGGCAAGGAGGTAAGAGTTTTAATATACCTGTAATAGCTCCATAAAAGGAATAAGGGTAAAGATAACAGCAAGAGTACCGAGGGATGGTTGTCACCGTACATAAATATAGATCGCTGCGAATTTACCCAATAACAAGAAATTGAAGCGCTATCAATATATGACCAAAAAGAACGGTGTCACCATAAAATCGATTTGATATCATTGATATGCCATTTAATATCCTTGCTGGTATACCAATGCAAAATGCAGACGGAAAGGTGGTAAACGCACTATCCCTTAACGGGCAATCACCAGATTTGTTGACCCTGTAAAAAATGCTATTATTACACCAGGGATTTCAGCATCGGACTTGGTGTTGTTAATGTACTATCTGGCTACCAATTTAAGACACTATCCATAAAATTTGTTGTCTAAAATTTCAGATCGACCGCTACAAGAAATCACACCATAAAGGCAGGACAAATACATTTTCGCTATCTAAAATTTTTTCCATCTACAATGCACATCTATCACTATGTCAGAAATCGTAAAGTGATGGAATTCTAATTCCACTCGAGGAGGAGCACGCTGCCAAATGTCTTCATCGAATTTTAAGAGCATAGAAATATGAAAAATCCAATCAAAATTTTGAGGCATATAGTGGCCATTCAAATAGAAAACACAGACATCATTAAAACTGCACAACACTGCATAGAAACACATCACACAAGATTCACATTGCCATCATCAATAAATAGGCCAGATCGCTATACTAATCACACAACGAAAGGAAAATACCTAATTTATGTTCACCCAAAAACATAACACAGTACCCAACCACACCAGAAAAAATACACGTTTTTTGTCATTCAAAAAAAAGAAAATGCACACTACTTTTCAACGGCAAGTTGTGCCCATGTAATGGCAATCCGATCAACTTAACCAAAATTCATATACACTCAGTAGCAAATGCAGACAACCATATACGTTACACCAATAAAGGGCAAATGTAGTCATTGCACTAGAAACACAGTCAGTAAATTAAAGGGAAAGACATGGTCCTTCCAGCATCATAAGGAAACTACATTGTTGTGAATAATAAATTGGGCCACACGCAGTACAACCACACCAGAAGGGATGACATTGTTGTCATTAAAATTTGGCCAGTCACTATACAAGCCCACCAGAAGGAATAGATACTTTCTATCCTTGATAAATTAAGAAAATAGTTGTGCCAAACACCCTGAAAGGAATCACTTTGTTGTCATCGTTAGATAATAAAAAAAAACCGCATCCATACATCAACCAAAACATAGTCAATAGCCTACACCACACACATAAGGAAATTGTTGTGCTAAATACACCAGACTGGAAGCTACATTGTCATCACCATTCAGAAGGGAAAATCACAGGTAATAACCATGCCCTTCTCGAGTAAAATCGCTGGAGATTTTTTTTTGGGAGAAATCACTCAATAAAAAAGAATGCACAGGAAAAAGAGATGCAGATCGCGATCCCCAATGTCATCAATAAGTAAGGAATCACATTCAAAAATGATATTGTAGAGCCATATAATTAGCACAGGAAACACCTTCAACAAGTAAAAATGCAGAGCCACAAATTTATAAAGGAAACACCTTCAACCAGTAAATCAGGGTTATTTAAACTCATCAAGGAGAAAGGAGAACCTTCAACAAAGGGAAACATCGAGGGTAGATGGCTAACAGGTGCATCCCTCTCTCATTATATTTGCACAGAAAAGCAAGGCGTTGAGCTCCATAGGTCTTTTAACGCTAAGGCGACTACTGTAGATCAGGCTCCTGGCCGACTTCTCAGGCAAGGACTAGCGAGCTAGGGACGAAGGGAAAAACAATTTCATGGGTCATAGTCAAATGCCACAGGGTTGTCAAGTCATGTGGAGAATGAAGGCCATGGGAGTCAACAATCATCGATCTAGGCTAAGAAAAGTTTCAGTCATCAAATTTTAAAAAAACAACTCATTTTTCTTCTTCATTAAATACACAGATAAAAGCATAAGTCCTATTACAATCTATCATACACAATGAATAGAGCATATCGTTGTCTGATCACCCGCTCTGAGTGTCGTCTGTGTGCTCTGTGCAAATCACTCTTACCGCCCAGCCAATGCTAGGGGTACTCTTCTTCCCCCTTAGCCCCCCGAGCCACAAAGCGGCCACACACTCACTATCTAGAGATGCAACTAGCTCCCAGCTCGCCTCACAAGGCCGAGCTACCACTCCTCACCGAGCTGGGTATCCCAACTCCCACAAGTTAAGTTGGTCAAGTGAATATTTTTGCAGTGTAACATTACGCAAACATAAGCTCTCATCTCATCCTTCTCCCTCCTTCATTATATAGAGTTTTGAACTTCCTTTCTTTCCTAAAATCTCATTTAATTAACAACTTTAAAAATAAATTCCTAAAAAATTTTCATCGTACAAGTGTCCTCCATCCCCTACATTCCTCCATTAATTACTATCTTTAATTAATTAATTATCTTATTTCCCTCACCCACCTAGAGTTACTCCTAGAATCACTCCTAGGTGTCCCCAAATTCCCTTAGAGGTTTTAAAGGCTTTCCCTATTATTCAATTGCTAAATAAGTTTAAATTAGAAACCTCTTAAATGGTAGATTCTTTACTAAGTTGACTTTTCGCTTTTTCCCTTAAGTTCCCTTTTTTCCCTTTTTATGTTTACCTCTTTTCCTAGTTTCCTATTTTTTTTATTTTCCCTCTTTCCCCTTTTAAATTAGAACTCAAAAAGGAAGGTGTGGAATTTAACCCCTTTTCCCTTTTTATCATTAACTTATTTTAAATTATCCCAAGATAAAACAATTAATTCCCTCTTTACATTTTATACCCACATATTTTATTTTTTATGAATAAATTAAATTTCTTACTCCCTTCATGTTACAAGATTTAATGAAGATCATAATTATTATTTAAGTTATTTTTTATTATTTATTTTTTTTTATTATTTTTTTTTAGAAGACAAAATTTTACCAATAGCATAATTTAGACTTGGGCCTTAAATTTCGTACTGGGTGACATTTAATTAGGGAAATTGTTTTAAAAATTACTTTACATGTTATTCATCTTAGGGCCATCTAGGTTCATCCCTCTATCATCAACAACGTGACGTGCCCTTTAGGACGCACTAGGTGCCCCAAGGGTGCCACTCGCCTCATCTGTTCGCTTGTGCGATGTGCCCTTTAGGACGCACTACGTGCTCCAAGGGTCCCACTCGTCACTCTCTAATTTTCTTGTACGACGTGCCCTTCAGGATGCACCACATGCTCCAAGGGTGCCACTCGCCTCTTGACTGACTTGGTAGACATCAATAACCCCTAGAGCCAATAGTTCACCAGGTGAACTTGTGGGAGACTAAGGGCTTGTAAGGAATAAGGCCCCTACCTTATTGCACGCCCCTTGGAATCATTGTGAGTGACTATCATAGTCTGCCCTCACGACATCGTGGGTCCTCTCTAACTAGGTAATCGTTAACCTACAGTTCAAGCCACTGCGGGAGTGCTAGTAGGCTGTGGGAGGGCTGTTATCCACACCTCTCCCTCAATATCTCTGGTAGTCATGCGTGACCCCTTTAATCCATATGCGAGTCTGATCGTCAAGCTATTGTCAACCTGCATCATCAGCAAATCACGTTAGAACATATCCATATCATATCATCTAATCAGATGCAATAATATCACAGTAAAACAATAAAACCCCAATGGTACACTGCCTGACTCGATCAGGAGTCTGAGGGGTTCCATCGATGCCTCTACATCCTCTAGGTCCAAAATCCTACACACTGAGTAAAACGAGTCAATATCACGTGTCTATGTCAATGCAGTAAAACAACATGTCATCAACCCATAATGCCTCATGATCAAAATAAAAAAATTTAATAGCATAATAATCTGGATCACTTGTGTGCAAGTGTCCTCAAAGAATAAGTTTGCTCAGTGTGCCAGAGAAGGATGTTACATTTAGACATAATTGAGGTTAGGATAGGGTAAGATAGTTTATGTCACATCTATGTAGGTTAGTTTAGATTGTCCCATG
Organism: Picea sitchensis; assembly: GCA_010110895.2. Lineage (NCBI taxonomy): Eukaryota > Viridiplantae > Streptophyta > Pinopsida > Pinales > Pinaceae > Picea > Picea sitchensis. The sequence continues at coordinate 390,288 of SNQJ01S0000055.1, forward strand.
TAGATTAGGGAAGATTATGCTAGGATGAGATAGGTTATAGCATGATATGATAAGATAGGTCTAATTAGGATAGGCTAGGCTAGAGTAGGTTACCATAGGCTAGGATAGTGTATGTTAGAGGAGAGGAAGGAAAGCTAGTGTGCAATATGTTAGGGTAGACTAGGTTAGATTAGGGTTAGGGTAGGGTAGGCTAGAGTAAAGATAAGATAGGATAAGGTAGGTAATTTTAGGATATTTAAGGCTAGGTTAGTTTAGAGTAGAGTTAATTTTGGTTAGTTTAGAGTAGAGTTAATTTAGGTTAGTCTATGCTTGGGTAAGCTTCACTAGGCTAGTTTAGAGTAACATCAGGATTGGCAAAGCTAAGTTAACCTAGGATATGCTAGGTCAAGTTAAGCTAGGCTAAGGATAGGGTAGGGTAGGGTAGAATATTATAGGGTAAATTAGGCTACTGTAGACTATAGAAAGCTAAGTTAATGTAACATCACCTCATAACCAACATTTTCTTTTTTTTAAATAATTTATTAATTAACATATATCTTCATAGTTAATAATTATACTTAAAAATTATATTTAAAGTTTCCATAGTAAAATATATAAAATGGATATATCTTATTTTTAATAATTAGAAAACCCTTGCAATATGATAATTTTATTTACACCTTATCATCAATTATTATACCAATTTTCATATGAAAGTAATAAACCCATGAAGAATATAGATATGATTATTTTTCATAAATGGTGTTACTTTGATTGACATGGCTTAGAGACACAGAGACTTTAGCCTCAAACGTTTACCCATCTACTAAATCTGTTAGCATTTTCCATGAGGAGTGCTAAGTAAGTCATATTTTTCTATTGTTAAATACTATAGAAATTTGTTTATTAAAAAAATTGTTTTAACACTGTAACTATGAACTATTTCTCATTGTGTTAATGTGCACGTTGACTCTTATTTATGCACTTAAATTACCACCAACTCGTGTTGGCTCTTCTGCCTTCTTTCCTCAATGTAAATTGATATTCATACTATGTTTGTAGACTTTTTAACTGACGATAAACGTTAAACTACTTCTGCATTCATTTACATTTCAGGAGCTTTTATCCTATGATCAACTTCATGTAGCCTTCATATTTTATTCTTGTTTAATTTGTTCAAAGACTAAAACTCCCATAGTGTTATTTAGCTAACCCCTTTGTTTATTTTTCATGCACAGTGCATTCAGTAAAAGGTTTAATACATTGCCCTTACCCGTGTCCTTAATAATATTTAGGATTAAGGTAGGGCTGCTTGTTTTTTTTTTATGGATTTCACAATTTGTATAATGTTCACAACCAAACCAAACATTTTTTTATAGGTTACTTAGAGAGGATAAATAAATTATTTTCCTCATTTATTTTTACTTGGGTTAATAAAGTTTCATGGTGTCCTCCTCGGGAAATTCCTTGCATATGGATGAAGATGGCCAAGAAAACTCATTTAAGGATTCAGGTAATGAACAACAACATTCATATTTTAAATTATTGTGTGTAACATTCAGGCAATGAATGTTGATAACTATGTGGAACATACATTCTCATTGCACCTGGTAACAAGACGTGGTGAGTGTTTAATGAATAGTTATGAAAAACCCTCAAGCTAGTCATCAAAGACTTGAGACAACAGGTTGGTCCAACTCAGATACAACGCAACCTAGGACAAATTCCAACTCGAACTTGTTATCATGGACTCCATACTCAGTCCTCACACTTGTTCTCACACTTCTGAGGTCAATTAATCTCCTTGACATTCTTCACAAAGTAAACATGTGTTCATTACCAATACGAAGGTTTTCATTTTATATACTCTCGAGTGGATTATTCCCTAAACGGGTAGCCATGAAATAGCCACAATGATCAATGTTAACATATTAGCAACATGTTATTTATTTTTTTGGGTTTTTAATGCTTCGATACTACATTTCATTTTGAGACTAGGAACAACTTCTTAATTCTTCTCGTTTTGAGACTAGCAACAACTTATTAATTCTTTTGTTCATTGTTTACTTTTATCATGAGTGCACTTTTCGTTATTAATTCTAGGGCTTCTTTAAAAGTAAAAACCCTAACATATTCTTTAGAAAAGAACTCTCGTATACAATTATTTTTATATATAAATTATGATATTCTTTGACTTATGATTACTCTAGCTATCCTTACAAGAAACAAAATAACGTCCATTATATTTGTATTATCTTTTTATATAATATTATTTTTATAGATTCAATGTGAAGTATTGTACTTGGAATCTTTATATTTAATAGTTTGTATAAATATATAAAATAAAACATTTGGCATTTTTATTAATCCATTAGTTATTATTTAATAACATTATTTTCTCTTCACATTATTTTTAAAAAAAAAATAATTTCTTTCAAACGATAATATGTTACAGTTATAAAAACTACTTGTTAGTGCAACAAAACTAGTAGTAATTTGGTATATGTTATTGCACAAGTTCTAGGTTGGTAGGGCCCAACCACTAAATTGAAACAACTAAGAGGTCACCTACCCATTGTCACCTTAGGGAGTGTCCCGTCACATTAGAGGTGAGATATTCACTCCAAGGGGGGAATCTCAGTGACCCTAGGGGGGAAAGGGATGTGAAAAAAGTAAAGGAAAAAAATTGGTCTTTAAGATCAAAGATATAGATGAAAAATAGAAATACAATACTAGTCTCAACTATTTTAAAGGTTTCCAAAGACTTGGGTGAATTGTTGATATGTTGGTACTTGAGACACAAGAAGAACCGCATTGCAATGATGTATGTTAGTTTGTATCAACAAGTTATGCTTGTTGTCCCTAATTTACAACAATATATAACAACATATATCAGCAAGAAAGAAGAAGTATCATAGATTCTTAAAATATTTCTTAAACTCATGTGATATATGTTTGAAACAAGTAGATAATGATTAGAGAAACTTCACAATTTATAGCATGAAAATTTAAATATTAGTTGTGGGTTTCATAAAGATTGTATGCAGAAGTATTTTTGGCATCCTTATGGATTCAACAAGTTTTTTATTACAAGAGTAAAATCAACCACCAAAATCCTCAAAGAAGACACCCAAAAATGCCTTAAGCCTAGTAGACCAAGCTAGCAAACTTTTAGCAAGTTTTTGCAGTGAAGTTGACAAACATATGGTTGTATCAAAACAAGCCTTATATCAGAAAGTTTATCTAACAAAAATCACTCGTAATTATCTAAAAGGTGTGCCTAGGTTAGTAGTGGGTGAGGGTAGATTTTTAGGCCTAGTTTAGGGTTAGTTTAGAAGAAAATGGGGTTAGTAAGCTAGGTTTAGTGCATCCCTAATGGATGTAGGTTATTTTTACTAAAATAGAAAGAAATTGTGGTTAAAAGGGGAAATCCTAAGAGAGTGATAATCCCCAAGGCATCAATATCACTATACCAAAGAGAGAACTTTAAAAATTGAAAATTTTACGTTTACCAATGCAACAATTTGTTTCTCCAATGCAATAAGTAAATGACTAGTACCTTTAAAAAATGGGTGAATGGATTTAAGAAAATAAATAGCTATAGGTACTACCTCCTTGGGGGTGTAAATCCTCTTACTCCCCAAGACAAGTATCTCTAGATCGGGTTTATGCTAAGAGGGTGTATGCCCTTATACTTCTCTTAGAAAACCCTTGTTAAACCGATACAATGTACGAATAAAGTGATGGAGACTAAGGTGGGGGTGTATTCCCTTACCCATCTCTAGTAATAACCTTGACTTGGAAAATATATGATACAAAAAATGTAAAAACCTTACCAATTCAAGGAAAAAGCTGAGACAAACCACCAAAAAATCTAGATATAAGCCTTCCAAGTCTATCACATCACTTCCATCAACCAATAATCCAAGGCATAGCCATAAAAAAAATCATAAGAGAAAGAACTAGCCAAATAGAGCAAACATTTTAGTCCAAGAGCCTCTCACAATGGAGAGTTATGTTAAAATGAGATTGTATAATCTCTTATTTATACAAATTGTCACTAAGATAGTTTTTCCACATAATTAAGGGTAAACCAAAAGAATAGGGATCAAAAACCCTAATCTTGCCCATTTTACAAAGTAATATTAAGCAATTCACTTTATTTTCACTTTTGCAAAAAGAAAAACCCTTGTTCATATGGACGTCACCCCTTTAGGGTACATTTTTGGCTGAAAGGAACTTATCCTAAGATTCGAGGCTCTCATGCTCCACTACTTTAGGGTTCAAGTGTTTTCACCTCATAACATGCTAATGCCTCCAAATGACGCACTTGAAAAATACTCTTGCACTCTCTAGCACTATCCAACACTGAAGCTTCAGGATTTGGAGGATCTTACAGCACAACACTCCACTTCCTCCAAACTTCCAAGTGGAGAACCCTTGAAGGGTTAAAAAATAAACGGTCCATGCTCCTCCAACAACCAATATCTAGGATCCACTCTCGAACTCTCGGATTTAGGAGTTTTGAGACTCTAATGTACGTTGCCTCCTAAATTTTTGAATGCAAAATTTGAGATCGAAGTCTGGCGTTCTTCCTGCAGCCAATGGTTGAGATATCCTTTGGAACTCCGGGCTTCAAGATGTCTCGCTGATAATCACCACCTAACCCCCAAATTGTAGAACGTTGAACTGGTGAAGGAAGGAGATCCATGGTCTACATGTCCCCATCAATGGATGACCAAGATTAACTCCCGGCTTTAAGATTTTTCATGCCTCAACACTTTTAATCCTTGATCCTTCGGATCACCAAAATTTTCAATAATCGATAATCCACTGACACGTGTCCCAAATGAGAAATGGTCAGGATTTTATCTAGAGTTCGGGACTTCGGGAGAGTTACCTCCTGGAAATACAAGAACATGTTTCTTTTGGAGTGTTGAATATCTAAACTATCGTGATATCTACAACTCATACTCACCTTCACATAGATCTCAGGGTTGGGATATGATCTCCTCCATAATTCTCCTCCTCTTATTTTAGGCTTGATCCAATGACCCAGATCTATACTCGACCAATCTAATTGTTGTTACTTTGTGTGTGATCTAGAGCATAGATTCACTCCAGGACTTCAAAGCTTCGTTGATTTTTCCTCCTTTTCAATGAAGACTTAAAGATAGTTGAAGCAATGAAGTATGAAGGACTCCAATGCTTACCAACCATGCTCCTTCCTGATATATGATGGTTGTAAGGGATCATGATTCGTCCCAAACAGATCTCTCCCATTCTCTTTCTTACAAAGAGATTTCTCCTTTATCGGGGGACTTACTCCCACTATCTCTCCTTGAAATGTGTCACTTGAGTGTCTTGAACTCAGGTGCACACCTTGTGATTCACTTCTAATATTGGGACTTGTAAAATTTTCCTGCACTTTACTTGCACTTTCTCTCCTTTCATCTTTGTCCAGTCAAAGGAACCATACCTTTGGTGTACACCTTGCACTTCTCCTGCAGTCTTGAATTTAGAACGTTCTCTCCTTCTACACTCCTTGCATAGGCTCTCCACAAAATTATGCTTTCTCTCCTAGGCTTGGAATTCTTCATCTTCAAAGAGTCTTGTCCTTTTGATCCTTCAGATGACTTCTTGTCTCCTCCTAGAAACCACTCTCTTTCTCCCGATATTACGAACACTATCATATTTTATTTCACATGACTTCTTGTTCCCTCCTGGCACTTTGTGCTCTTCCTCTTGAGCTTCGCCAACACTTCAAAAAAATGTTGGCGTCATGAACTTATTGCACTCACTCTCCTAAGTATTGGACTATAAAGAGTCACATGTGCACTCCTTGCACTTACTCTATGCACACTTGCACACACCTTCCCTTTAGCTTTAACAGTGCTCTAAGTGTAGGCATACCCCTTGTTCTTACTCTGTGCACTCTTTGCACTATCCCTTCTAATATTTCTGGCATGTTCTGGTGTGCCCACATGGCACACTCTTTTTGAACCCAAAATTGATTTCTTTCACACTCCTTGCATTGTCTTCTCATAGTTTTCTAAAAACTCTTGTGTTCACTCCTTACACTAACATTGAGAGCCTAGAACACTCAGAGACTCACACTGATAGAGAAGTCTATTTATTCTTGCAAAGGGGCCATAATGGCACTCGTGGAATTCATAAACATACACAATAAATATTCAAAAAACAAACATTAAGAAAAAGATAACACACACACAGAATCATATGCAGCGAGACCTTCCTTTGTATTAAATATGAATGTTTTCTACAGTGTTTACAAGAGTGGAATGCAACAAAGTTTCAGTTCTTCTTTCCTCTCATATATTCTATTTCTCTTCTGATGAGCTCTCTCTCTTCTATAATGCTCTAATTCTCATATAATTCCTCTAATCTTAATACATTTGGATTTTTACCAAAGAGGGGATTCTTGATCCTTCCTCACCTATTCACATTAAATTACAATAAATTTATGTGTAGTCTAAATTATATCTTGATCAATCTGTCTGTCGGCCATTAAAGGTGACTTACACTCATCCTTACACAAACTCAATGGCTCATCCCTCCTTGATCACTATAATATTTATTACATAAAATGATAAATTTAAAACAAAATGAGAAGGCATACAATTCTCTTTCCTTGGGATCGGCTCCCTCCTACTATGTTGTTGCACTGGCTGCTGATGCGTGGCTAGTACTCTTGCATCATACTCCTTTATTGAAAAAGAAAATGAGCTCCTGCTCATGGATCCTCTGCTACTACTGTTGAGATCCTCCTATATCCCAAACTCCACTCTATAGCGGTCCATCTGCTCCTCTATTGTTTATGTTACAATATTTCCTCCAGGTCTCTAAACTTTATATTGCAATGGTTTATTCATATTTCCACCGCAATCTCTTCTTGTCATCCTGCACCTGTTGTTGACTATCTCCTCTGTTGATTTCAACATCAACCTCCTTATCTCCTCAATATCCTCATCCAACTTTTCTATTTGTTGGATGCTCTCGTCGAGTCTCCTCTTTTTCTTCTTATCGTCTTCTTCATCAATTTCCAACTTAACTTGTTGGATGAGCCTCCTCTGGGTTATTTCTCCTTCTCCTAGGGATTATATTTTCACACATATATAATGGAATATCATATTCATCTCCCATGTTGACTTCATCTCCCGTGGAATTGGATTTCCACTCCACTGCATACTGTAATTTTACATAAATATTACTAAGCTATTGCTCAACCATATCCTCTGAAAATTTTATTTATGATAGTTCCTCTATTACTCTGTCATCTCCTCGGTCTAGCATAAGTCCAAATTCATCCAATTTTTCCTCCTACTAGAATTATTCTCCACTCTACATGATTGTCTCCCTATGACAGTCTTTCTCTATCTCTGGATTTCCTAGCCAATCCTACAACATCCTCAACTCTTCCTCCCACTGAGTGAGTATGACATTTGAATGTTCCCACTGATAATTCCTTTGGCTGAAAATTGTGTGGGCCTCCTCTCCTTTAATCTCTTGGGAAGATGTCAGTATCTTCTCCTTCTCCTCCTCCATGACAATCTATGTTGGTTGTCCTTCTTTTTATGCACCTCCAACACATAAATTGTTAGTTTTAAAGCATTTGGACCAATGGCATATTCCTCGGATGATTCTTGCATCACCTCCTCAAATGAAACAGATGCATAGGCCTATACTAGACTTATGGATAGGAATATGTTGATTCCCCCAATGATCAGAATGCACCTCTGATCTTCCTCCTCTCCAATAAACACTCCTTGTTGATCTAAACTCTCTCTTAAATTATTGAGACTCTCAAACATCCTCATCTCCTCCTTCTTTTTCAGCACTCCTTGTTGACCTGAACTCTTTTTTGAGTTCTTGAGACTTTCATATAGTCTCATCTCTTCCTTGCCCACCTGGAAAACTGAATTATCCTTTCTTCCCTCATGTAAATCTATGAGATATTCAATTGATCTCCCTTCCTCATCACTGAGGATTTCTCCATCTTCTGGTTCACATAAGTAAATCATTTCCTCCTCTATGCTCCTGAGGTTTTCCACTTTCCTCGACCACCTCCTTAGTATCTTCTTCTGCTTCCTCGAAATCAATTCCTCAATATGCCACCTCACCTTCTTCTTCATAGGCCACTCATACCTCCAGCTTCCTTTCTCTTCTTGTTTTATCATTAGCATCAAATTGTCGAGCTCTTCTCAGGTCTCCTTGAACTTTTCATCCATCCTATCTTTGCTCATATTCTTGCGGTCTCCTCTTGGACATTGTCTATGGACTTTAATATCTACATTTTTCTTTTCCTACCCTCCTCGCAAGTCTATTGTCTGCTACACACTTGCAAATAGTTATTTATGCAGAGCTTCAGTACTTTGTCTTGTCCTCCTTTGTTAGTTGTCTGCAAACAAAAATCTACTCTTATACCCCTTGATGCAAACCCCCACCCATCCTAGGGGTTTGCACAACCTCCTGGTATAGGATCGATATACTAGAGATGAATCAGATCTTGGATCCCTACTGGATCCTCTCCAAATGTTCATATTCCCTTTAAATCACCTTCAATTGTAGGTCCATACACAACAAAGACTTGATGGTGACTTTACTAAGCCCCTTTATCTCTAAATCCAAATTTTGGGCACTATCCCCTTAACATCGACAAAAATCTCATGTGACCAAGTGCTAGGACCAAGCACTTTGTTGAAAGGTGCTTATATAGAGCTTCAGAGATCCAGTGCTCCGTTGCTTCAAGATTCAGGAGTTTTCAATTCACAACATGTTAATTCCTTTGAACACTGAACTAGATAACTACTCTGGCACTCTACGGTACTGGATCTTCATGCTTCAGAGGATATTACAAAACAAAACTCCAATTGATCCGAACGTTGAAGTGGAGAACCCTCTAAGGGTTAAAGAATCAATGTTCCATGCTCCTCAAACAATAAACGGATCAGATCCACTCCAGAACTTCAGGCTTCAAAAGTTCTGAGACTCCAATGTATGTTGCATCCCAAATTGTTGAATTTCAAATTCGAGATAGACGACTCTCGCTCTTCTTATGGCCAATGACTGATATCTCCTCCAAAACTTTGGGCTTCGATCATTATCACTCCTAATTACCACCTAACTCTCGAATTGCTTAACTTTGAATCGACAAAGGGTGGAGATCCATCATCTATGTGTCCCTGTCAATAGGTACTTGTCAACGTATGATGATGATACACTCTAGGCTTCAAGACTTTTCATGCATGAACACTTTTCACCTGCGATCCTCCATATCACCAAAATTTTGAATAATTGATAATCCATTGATATGTATCCCCAAATACTAGCGGTTAGGATTTTCTTTGAAGCTAGAGACTTTGGGAGATTTTCCTCCTCATAACACAAGAACACGTTGGAGTGTCGAATATCCAAACTGTTATGAGATCTACAAATCAAACTAACCTTTGTACAAATCCGATGGTTGGGATTTGATCTTCTCCACAATGCTCCACCTTCTATTTTTGGATCGATCCAATGAACCAGATATATACTTGGTCAATCCAACGACTGAAACTCTCCCTGTGATCTACGACATAGATTCACTTTGAGACTTTGGAGCTTCATGGATTTTGCCTCCTTTTGAACAAAGACTTAAAAATATCTGAATGAGAGAAGTCTCGAGGACTTCAATGCTTAACAACCATGGTCCTTCCTCAAATCCGACCACTGTAAGGGATCTTGATTCCTCCAAAAAAAATCTCTCTCATTCTCTTTCTTACAAATAGATTTCTCCTATGTCATAGGACTTACTCCCACTATCTCTCCTTGATCTTCATCACTTGGGTGACTTGAACTTGGGCACACACCTAGTGCTTCCATCATGAGGTTGGGACTTGTAAAATTCTCCACTTGACTTGTGCTTTCTCGCCTTAGAGATTTCCCCTATCAAAAGACCTGGACATTTCTCACAAACCTTGGGCTTCTCCAGCATTATTTAACTAGTAAAGTTCTCTCCTTATGCACTCCTTCAATAGGATCTATACACACTTGTTTTGTCTCTCCCGAGCTTGGAATTATTCAGCTTGAAAGGGTATCGACTCTTTGCTCCTTCAAATGAATCCTTGTGCCCTCCTGGAACCCACACTCTTTCTCGTGAGCTTTTGAACACTCTCAGAGTGTTCTTTCACACGACTTCTTGTGCCCTCGTGACACTCTACACTCTTACTCTTAAGATTCACCAACACTTCAACTTAATGTTCTCTTTGTGCACTCCTTTCACTCACTCTCCTGAGTCTTGGATTGTAGAGACTCACCTCTTATTCTGTGCACACTTGTACCATCCTTCCCTTGAGATTTTACACTGCTATGAGTGTAGGCGCACTCCTTGAGCTCACTTTGTGCACCTTTTTCACTATCCATTCTGAGCTTTGTGACCTGTTCAGGTGTGCCCACCCAACACTCTTGAACTCAAAACTAAGTTCTTGTTCACTCCTTGTGTTGGCTTCTGAGAGTTTTCTAACAAATTTGGTGTGAAGTCCTTGCACAAGCCTTCAGATCCCATAACATTCAAAAACTCACAGGGATAGAGAAGTGTATTTATTCCTCCAAAGGGAATATAATTGCACTAATGGAATCCATAAACATACATAGTAAATATTAAAAAAACAAGCATTCAGAAACAAAGAGAGACTCATGTGTAGGGAAATTTTCTTTTGTATTAAACATGAATGCTTTGTACAATGTTTAAGACTCAACTGAAAAGTCTCAGTTCTTCTTTCCTCTCCTCTCTTCTCATGAGCTCTCTCTTCTCATATGCTCTAATTTGCATCTAATGACTCTAATATCAATACATTGTGATTTTTACCACAGAGCCTATACTCTCAATACATTGGGATTTTTACCAAAGAAGGGCTTCTCAGGCCTTCTTCACCTATTCACATTAAATTACTAGTCTGAATCAAATCTAGATCCATTGGTGCGTCATATATCATCCATTGATTAAAGGAGACTTACTCTCAGCCTTACACAAACTCTATGGATCCACCCTTGTCAAGCCTTACGAAATTTATTGCATTAAATGATAAATTTAAAACAAAAAGAGAAGGCTAATGCTTCTCTTTCCTTGGGATCTGCTCCCTCCTAGTGCTTCTAATGCATGAATAGAGTTAACCTTTGGGAATTTGTTTCATATCTTAAGGGTCGATTGAAGAGAGAGGAATTGTCTCATATCTTATGACAAAGGGGCAAGGATCCATTGAAGAGAGAGGGATTTTATCTCATCTCTTGCTCCAAAGATGGGGAATCAAAAGGGAGAAATTATCTATATACTCAAAATAAAAAATCTCTATCAAAATTATGAAATGAAATGGTGCTATATCATATCATTATTTAGCCAAAACAAAATATAGATATTTCTGAATCAAAACTCAAAAATCACTATAATCAAGGTGCTTCAAATGCATGAACAAAGCGAACCTTTGGGGATTTGTTTCAGATGTTAACGCTCGGTTGAAGAGGAGGAATTTTGTCTCATCTCTAGCCAATGGATGGTTCCAAAGAGAGAGGGAGTCAAAATAATGAAATTATCTATCTGTTAAATTCGAAATCGTGGATGGTTCCCAATAGACAGGGAGTCCAAAGAGTGAAATTATCTATCCCTTAAATTGGAAATCAAAATCGAAAAAGCAAGATAACCTTTAAGCTAAAATTCAAAATCAAACCTAAAAAAGCATGATAACCTCTAACGGATGTTGCTTCAACTTTGGAAATTTGTTTCACATGTTAACATTGGGAGTAATTTTGTCTGAGAAAAAGATGAAGGAAAAACTATAGATCCATTGAAGGGAAGTTGGAGAAGTGATATATACTCAGATCTTACCACGTTTCAACTTCCTCCTCCTCCTCTATGATCTGTCTGGTTCAACTTCCTCCTCCTCCTCTATGATATATCTACTATTCCTGTGTAGTTGGCTATCTGAGACTGTGTGGGGTCTGAGTCTAGATCTAGTTTGAGTTTGGATGTGTGAGTAGTTCGGGTCGAGTCTGCATCAGTCATTTGTTGTGTGATAGAGGATGACGTTGGACTAAATTATAGACAACTAGATCATATAATGGAGAAACCAACGTTTCAAGGGAAGAACAACATCACTACTCTGTCCACGGTACATTTTATTATTATTATTTCCTCTACCTTTTTATCTTCTTAGAATAACTATAATGTTTTCTAAATTTATTATTATTTCCATTACCTCCTTCTCTTCTCAAAAACCCTAGACTATTTTGTATAGAATTCTTCTTTATCTCAAATTCATGTATAACCTTCCCTCTATTTTGTCAATACGATTGCAGATATTTTGGTTCAGTTTTATTCATATGTGAATCATAACTAGTTGGAAGAGCTCAATGGCCAAAAGACGGAAGACACGTCTTCGAGAGGATTCAAGTCCTTCGAAACCCTTTCACATAAGAAATTTGACCTACAGGCAAGTATGGATATGGTTTCTCTTTTTTTTCTCTCTCAATAGGTTAATCTTTATGCCATTGCTCTCGCCAGGGCTCTATAGGTTAATCTTGTTGCCATTGCTTTGGCCATGGCTTTAGGTATCGGCCATGTTGAATAAATTTATATTTAGTTAAAAAAAGGTTTAACCTCCCTTGCTATTAATTTAACCAATCAATTGAGCATCTCTTATTATGGAATTTAATATTTTTTTATTAGTATAACACTACTCATATCTCTCCCAACCAGTTATTTCATGAATGACCCATTTTTTTATTCTTCTAACCCTAGTTGTATTTTCTGATTAGTTAACTCTCATGCCCAATTATTTCATTCCTAGTTATTTTAGCTTGGCTTCTTATCCTTCATTAGCTTTCCCATAATAATAATTTAACCCCCCATCACCATGCAATTCAATCATAATTTAACCCACCGTCACCATGCAATTCAGGTTCACCTTAATTTATCTCGCTACTTTTTAAATTTAGATTTGGATTTTTTAAATCAAATATCAAGAACGACTCATGGTATATGATTAATTTTTTCTTTATTAGTAACTGCCTTCAGGATGGTAGGAACTAATAGTAATCGATTTTATCTCTTTCTATTAAGCATGCAAGCAAATCAATGAATTATTACTTTTTTAACATAAGTTTTGGAAAATTCTAAATTTTTGAAACTGCAATTTGCGTTTTTATCCTAAGTTGTAAGTTGGAGGTATTATTTGGCCTCATATTGAGGCAAGACTTATGGTAAATTTAAAAAGTTCAGTTTTTATTGAATTTTATTGAACTAATGCTAGACATAAGGTCTAACATTAATTGTTAACCCAAAGCTTATCGATGCAATTTTGTTGCCTATCATTGGGACTGTGTTTCCTGACTCGTGTCAACACTCCTTCTGACTCCTGTCAACATGAGTCAACATTCCTTCTGACTCCTGTCAACACTTCTGACTCTTGTGACTCCTATGAGCTACATGTTAGATGGTTCCCTTGAAACCTTCCTTTATATTCTCTTGCTTCCCCATTAAAATGATTTCACCATACCTTCATTCTGCTTCCTAGTGAAAGTGAAAATGCATTCAACATACCTTCTACTTCCCATTATGCCTACTCCCTTTATGCTTAGCATCAGGCATAACAATCCAAGGTCCTGTAGAATAAGAGGAAGAGGGAATCATTATGAGGTTGTATGCATTAAGGCAGAGGGTGAGCACACATTAAGGCCAAGGGTGCTAATGAGTGCTCAGACTGTCATAATGTTTTCCAATCTGGGTAGGCTCTGGGAGGGCATAAGAGGTGCCATCGGATTGGGAAAATATTACCCAAAGATTACCTATGGAGAGTAACTTCATCTCCATGGATGCCTGACATCATGGAATCTTCAATGATAGAGAGGATCTCCCCCTACCTGGAAATTGCAAGTAAACCCTCCATTTTATGATTTTAGGTGGATAACTACACTCTTCACACAAGACTTTAGTTTCCTTGATTGTTTAAGGATTTCTGACTCACTCTTAAGTGATCCTAATGGGCCCGTGGTATGTTGCTACCCACAAAATGAAGCTAAATATTTTATTAGCATTCATTATAATCTCAATGACAATTACAAAAAAAAATGACAATTACAAAAAAGAAAGATAATAATTACCGGAAAAGAAACATCAAATTTGGAGAAGCTAGTAACCATCTGCCCTTATGTTCTAGTTGAGATTGTAGTAGAACTGGTCTTTGTTTTAACTTTTATCTTCCATGTAAATCATTGAAAGTGCCATGTACAAATTTTATGCTTTATGATGTCATCATATGACTCTCTATTAAACCTGAAGCTACTGCAACATTATCCACCTGTTGATGTCAACCAACTCTTGCATATGGCCAATGATTTAAAGAACAAAACGTAAACTAGTACTTGTTTCCATTATATTTGTATTTGTATTTGGTTATGTGAAATTACAAAACAAAATACACCAATGGCATTCTCAAAAGTTTATAAATTTTGGAAAAAATACATAAAAAATCTTTGAGGATCACCCCTGAAATACAATAATGAGGAGAAACTCGCCCTTGCAGTTGTCCTCACAGTATAGAAACTGCATTATTATATCTTTCTTCTCACTACCAAAGTCAAGGAAGATTCCAACCCCATGCAATACTTTCTTAGTTGACGAAAAATTAATGGCAAATTTTCTCGATGGATCATCATTGTTCAGGAATACGACCTAGAGTTTTCAACTCCTAAAATAAAGAAAGCACTTTTTCTCACCAAACTCATCATGACGTTTCCCTTAGAAGATACAAGATCACCTATCAATATGGATTTCGTTGACAAACAAGTCTTCTACATACCCTTGGATGACCTTGTAGAAATTTTGATACAAATTAATGTATTCTTGCGATTCTCCTGATCTAACAAGTTCTTCTATTGTTAAATACAGAATCGCTACTACTATTACTTTTGCGGAAGCAATTTAAACCACAATCTCAACCACAATGCACAAAGTGAAATATCAATAACACATAACACAATAAGTTTTATCGGGAAAGCGTAAAGCTAAAAACCCCACTATCATATATTATGTATATCATGNCAAAAATGTGACAGAGGTAGTGAAGAGGTATTCACGTCCAAAGAATGTAAGGTAAATGTAAACTCAGGACAAGTGGTGAATAAAGGCATAAGGACAATTAATGATGTTGAAATTGAATCCTCCCCTGAAAGTAAAGAAGAAGATTCAGATACAATAAAAGCATGTTCAGTTAGCATTTGCCCCATGGATGAAGTAGGAGAATAACCATGTCATAAGTTGGAAGCATAAGTCTTGAAGTTTGAGAAGGAAAACACCCAAAGCAAGTTCTTAAACAGCTCCATGACCCTGGATAAGGTCTTGGATAGCCAAAGATCACCAAATGACAAATCTGGTATTGGATACAACAAGAAAGAAATCAGTACTCCTAAGAAACCTGATATAGGTCCTCTGTCTGTGAAAAAGAAAAGCAGGTATGAGAGTGGTTGTAGCATCTTTTTCTTGTGATTGAATATGGTTATAAAAGCCTTGGATGGTATGCATCATGAAAGAAAAATGAAAATTGCAGTGATAGAGATCGATGAGAATCAATAAGGAGATCCAAGGGTTGTTTGAAAAGTACGAGCTACAAATACGTAGTATGCCAATAGGACAACAACTCTTCAACAACAGCATTTTGTTTTACAAAATGATTCACATGACATCCTGTAGAGATAACAAGAGGAAATACCTTGTCAGGGAAAGCTAACCTTATAGAAACAAAGGAGGAAAATATAGTTAGAAGCAGAGAGATAATAGTGACAGGGGGAGTCATCTACTCATGAGAAGAAAATGTTGATGAAGGAGTCCTAGTAGGAGAGGTGGGAATTTTTGAGTTTTCCACAGAGGATACAACAGAAGCTAAAGATGAACAGGTCCAAGAATCAGAAAGAGAAGACTCTGGTTTAGATACAAATATTCCACAGGCCTCAAATGAAAGAGTCCATCCCATCAGGGGGAGTTTGCATTGGTTTAATATCGGATACCTCCTAAAAATACTGCAACAACTCAGGGGGAGCATATTTGTTAGAAAAACAGGACCATGGAGCAATAAAATAAAGCAAATGTAGAAACAAAACATAGAAGACACATAATACAAGAGAGACACTGATTTATCTGGTTCACCCAGTATGGGCTACGCCCACCAGAGAAATTGCCAGTTCCTTCCTTTATTATTATCCAGCAAATGAAGGGATACAACCTACAGCAAAACCCGCTATAAATTCCTCTTATTTCTCTCATAGTCTCCTCTCTAAGAATACAATATTCACCATCAACCATAGCTGCAATACATTTCCATCATAAAAGAGGGTTTCCTTCTAGGGTAAAAAAACCCTAACATAATCTCTACCGTTAGATCTGTGACCTTATAATGAATGGTCCAGATTTACAATGAAATTACAATATACTTTTATAAGGAAATTTTTTCTTCGGGGGCTTCACCCCCGAACCCCTGCTGGGGGCCCGCTTTCCCCTAGCCGGGGGGATAGGCCCCC
>SNQJ01S0000055.1:411514-440362 GCA_010110895.2 Picea sitchensis
GAAGTTTTCAGTACTGTGTGTTCGCACCCTGCTAGAGACGGGACCTGCGAGAATGCAACTATGTTCACACCTCACTTCCGTCACTCCGTGGCCTCCGTGGCTCTGATACCATGTAGAAATTTCGATACAAATTAATGTATTCTTGCGATTCTCCTGATCTAACAAGTTCTTCTATTGTTAAATACAGAATCGCTACTACTATTACTTTTGCGGAAGCAATTTAAACCACGATTTCAACCACAATGCACAAAGTGAAATATCAATAACACATAACACAATAAGTTTTACCAGGAAAGCGTAAAGCTAAAAACCCCACTATCATATATTATGTATATCATGAATCATGAAACAATCTCATACAAATCTCTAATCCAAGAGCTCTCAGTACAATACAATCGTCTCACACTGTCATACACAAATTAGCAAATGCATGCGCCAATTCGTGTGTCCAGACAACTTGCCTCCTCTGCACAAACTCTGCAATACGAATTCTCACAATGAATCAAATGAATCGTTTGCACATGCTCATAAGCATATCCACTGCATGTGTGAACAAATCACAACTGATAGCCAACTATCCCTTTCACCTGTTATCTCAACTGGTGTCCATTGGAATGACATGCATGTAGTTAATCGTGGAAAGTCTTTAGTTGCATGCGAGTTTAACTGATTGTGAATTAATGAATAATTAATTCACTGAACTCACACTAATACAACTAAGCTTAACTCACTTAAATACACTTATAATTCTGTTACAATTCCAAATCACTCAGTTATGAATGAGATAATAGATTAATATTTATTGTCTAATTTAATTAAGGGAAAACTAAATTAGACACATATTTCTTGTTGACTTTTCAACAGACCCTTGGTATGGAGACCTTCTCATCTACCTTTAGACACAAATGTTTGGGTATCATATCTCTCGAGATGATATTCGGTGCCTTTGTCATTAGGTCCCTTAGTACCTCCTCATTGGTGACATTCTGTACCCACATGGCGTCCACATAATACTCCACTAATTTTTTACCATCGACGAAGCAGATAGAGTCCTGAACGATTGCCATAATGTCGCTTGTGGTGGCCACCTCTCAGGGATGTTCACCGCTTAGAAAATCATTCGAGAAGGATACTTCTGGCCTATTATCCTCCACTTTTATGGATAACTAGGAGATCATGTCTCAAGGCCCACAGGTCCTAGACATGGAGTACCGAGAGCCAGATCAAATTTGGCATGGCCCTGGAGGGCCGACCTTTTCTTCATTTCAACACCTTTATATTGTCAGCAACAACAACATCCATCACCATCAGCTTGGTCTTGTGTCAAAGATGGCTCTTTCTCCATAAGGTAATGATTTTGGGTATCATGGTATGTGTCACTTTGATCATCAAAACCTTTGAATATGTGCATCTGTTTCCTTCTATTTATAACAAATTCTTGGATCTTACGCTTGCCCACTTGACCATATCTAGGGGGATTGACAGGATTCCCTAGTAATCCTATTCCCGTAGGTTTTGGTTTTCCATTGGGGAGGGCTTATGGAAATCCATCATCTGCTCCCATCATAACACTAATTTTTCATCTTTATTCCTACCCTATCCCTTGCACTTGTCCAGGAAATGGGTTGATCTATTTACAACACTGCACCTTACCTCATGGGAAGAGGGGAATAAAGGCCTAGAAGGTAAAAGAAATCTGGAAAAAGATAAAAACTTGAGAATAAAACCTCTATATGCTTCTCCCAGGGATCCTCGAGAAATCAATAAAAGTTCTCTCAGCAAGAAATAAGAGGTACCCATAAAAATAACAAAACAAGACCTATTCAGAGGATAGGGGGTCTCATCATGAGCCAACCTATTAGGTCCATGGGTACCTAGCAATATGACATTATCACCATATGGTTACCATGCCAGGGTAGTGACTCTTGGTTTCATAGAGAAGGGAAAGAGGGTCTCATCACGAGCCAACCTTCTCATTTATGAAAAAGTACTTATGGGTAACAGTGTCACAATTGGTCACCATGCTGGGTAAGTGTCCCCTGATTAGCCTCTTGAAGAAAAATAAATAAAGAATAAAAGAATAAAGGCATGGGCTTGGAAAGATTTTCATCTAGGACAAGTGCAACTCTCCTTCTATAAAGGCACCGACAGGTAAAACCTTGCATCCTCTGCTCCCACTGCACCCACTTTCCAGGACATCCCTTGATCACCTCACCCAATTACATGGCTCCGATGAGCTCTCTTCCAAAAACATTCCTTTTCTAGTGGACACTAGCCCAATAAGACACCCTATCATTTTCTCCAAACTTGTATTGCAGGCTCGTGTAATGTCTTTGAGATTTTAACTAATGTATTAGGTATTTTATGAACATGTCTAATAATATTGATGATGATATGTGATTGAAATTTCTATGATCTCTGTGACTTATGAGCCCATAGAGGGCGTAGCTATTGATGTTCAGGATCAGGCTCGATGGACAAGTACCATTTGGACCAATACACATGGGGAGATGATAAGTTCGTACCTCCATGGGGGTGAAGAGACCATCAGATGTATGTTGATACCCCATCAAGGGGAAGATATAGGATAGAGATGGATAAAGGGATTTGCACCGGAGAAGAGGAGGACGTTCCACCATAGGCACCCTGGTAGAGCTTGACCTAGTGGGGTTGTGCCTTTTTCATTGGAACATGAGCCTTGGAAGGCTTGGGACATCACCCATGATGTCCAGGATGACATCATTTCTTCATGAACGTTTTGACAAATGGACCAAGAATTTTGGCATGTGTGGCAGCTTGGAGAAGCCCAAGGGGGGCTAACGTTTTGCTCCTGGAGGTTGTATTTTCCCTAGAAAGGGATAACATCAGCCTAGAAAGGGGATGAGATCCTTATGTTTCTTGATTAGGGTTTTAATTTGTCATTTAATGTAAAACAATATGATTTTTAGTATTTTGGCCTTGTCGACCTTTTTATGACCTAAAAGTAAAATTAGGTCATTGATACAGTATATATTGAGGGTTTTCACTCTCCTTTTTTCATCATCTTTCACTAAATCATTAGTGAGGTCTGAAATTAGCACTACACTTGGGTTAACAGGCTAAAATGGTGAGGCACACCTATTGAATGAAGGAAATTTTGGATCTCTATTGTCATTTCTTGGAATTTCTTGATGCAAGGTGTTACAACTAGGGTTTGCTATGTTTTTTCTTGGTGATATGTAAGTGAATTTATGCAAAACTTCTTGATTGAATGGTTGTATTGTTATTTCTTGCATATGTTTTTATAAATTTGTTGAATAAACCCTAGGTGGCAAGCACACATAATTGGCCCTTGTCTCATGTCCCCGTCAAGAATTTTCTGCCATTCTTTGAAGAGAGAAAGAGCCTAGCCTTAGCTACACTCTTTCACCATCTTCTCTTGCTAGACATTTTACCTTTCCTGAGCTAGTAAGGAGAAGATGTCTCAAGGCCTATTTCCTCTACATCTTGAAGGGCCTTTTTTCCCCTAGGGTTTGTTGGTAAGGCCTTGCCATAACAACACGTTGCCTTGTAAACCCTCTTGTCTTAGTCTTAATCCATTTCTATAGGTAGTTGTCTTTTCCATTGACCTAAGGAAGGGGGAGAGAGCATTGAGGCCTAGTTCCCCTACACCATAGTGAGCCTCTCTCTCATAGGGTTTATGTCCTTAAGGCCTTGTTGTAGAAACACCTCAAGAGTTAATCCTCAAGTCGTCAGCCTTATTATCTCCCTTGATCTTGCAATTCTCTAATCCTACCTTTGACTCCATTAACCCTAGGAAACACACTGATCTAAGACCTAGCTTGTGAGTATTATGATCAAAACCTCTCTCAGTACTTTGAATTAAACCCTAACTATTATAACCCTAGCCTGGGACTAACCCTACTAACGTTTCATTTTTAAGCAATTGAATGGTTGATTTTAGGGAATTACTTAAATGAAGTGTTTATTATCACATTGAATGCCACGTTTTCTCGGCATTTATTGACGAAGTGACATTTGTTATCATTTTTATTTCATAAACATTGACTACATCAATATTTTTTATTCAATTTCTTATATGTATCATATAGTCAGTATTATATGAAGTACTAACCAAGTGAGCAATATTTCATATATCAGTTCCTTTTTGCTTTGTCTCATGCAGGTGTATCACTATTTGGGTTATACTTTATCATTGGTTGTTAGTCGGACTATCTAATCGGTGGTGACTTGTGAGGGGGAAAACTTATGTTTGTCTTACAATCCTTTTCCTTCTTAAAACCCCAGGTCACTAGGGACATCTACCCTGGGCCTTACCACTCTAAATAGAAAGAAGCATCCCATTGAGGTGACATTGGGTGGGATTGGTTCCAGTTATGCCAGTTTTCCTCTTCAAATAATTAGCCTTTATTCTTACTACAAACTGCGAGATAACATTTTGTCGGTGTTGTCGGGGACACTGAGTCAAAAATTTCCTCAAAATGACAATTTTCAGTAAGCCTTGCCTCTAGAGTCTTTATCTTACAAGCTTACCTGACTACTCCACTAAGGATGTTTTCCCTTTCTTCGTTGATAGTTACAATCAAATTATTTGGTGACTCCACTGATGACGACCCGTAGCAGGCATCAATATTTACCTCTATCTAATGTGGTGACCGGCACCCCTTCGAACCCTGCTCCTTCCGTAGGTTCTCCCAAATGGTCTTGCCAAGAAACCTTCCCATGTTTTGACTTAACTAATATTCAAGGTGGATTACATGATGTAACCAAAGGTGTTAAGTCTTGGCTATTGAGTTTCTCAGGAGAGGGGGTCTCTTTTGGCAACTCATATTGGAACCAATTTTGTGAAAGATTTTAGTTTCATCAAACCAGTCAAGACCACCCCAACATATTTATGGGGATTTTTGCAAGCTCTCTTATTGGGAAATCCAAGACTTGGATTTATTCTTACCCAAAAGGAGGCACAAAATATCCTGAAGAATTGCAAAGATATTTTAAAATAAGGTGGTGCAATCATGAATACACACAACCCTTATACTCTCAGTACATCGATGTTTGTAAAGGTTCCAACAAGAGCATTAGGGATTTTAATGATAGATTCAATCTTATCCTAAAAAATATCTGACCTAACCTAAACTCAGAGGAATATATCCTCCATCACTACTTGATCTCATTTGAGGCAATCTTGCAGTTTACCCTTAAGGATAGGTCACCCTCAACCTTAAAATACGCACAAGACCTCACTTTCCAAATCTAAAAGAACCTTGAGTTCGAAGACTACATCCATCAGGTTGAATTTTCACACAATAGCAGCCCATGGAAATCAAGTGATGAAGACACTACTGAACCTATCCTTCCACAAATATTTGAAGTAAAACCCATGGTTCCCAAGAGGAAATGGAGAAATCCTCATATCAGTGTACAATATGTTCCTCTTTCAGAACCACCCACAGAAGTAGAAAATGTTCACGATATTTTTCCACACAGTGGAGAGATTTAAGCTTCCTTACCACACATATATAAAGATAACCTTTGTGAGGAAGCACCTCTTTTTGTCCACCTGGTAGACCACTTTGGATCAAGGTATGGTGAGGCCACACCATTTTATATTACTATTTGAATAAATGACTTCCTCCTCCACAATTTCATTTTTCAACCAACTTTATGACCAAAGAAGTCATGCATCAATGGGCCTTAACCTTTCACAAAAAAACACAAAAAGGGGTTTTGCAAAGGGAATTGTAAAAAAACTAGACCATTCCTTTGAGTCTTTACCTAGCACCCCTTTTGATATAGACGTCATGGTGGTAAATTCTTTGAGCAATTGGGGTCTCATTTTTCACAAAGACCTTATAAAACATCTAGCTGGGAGTTTCCAAAACTAGGAATCCAAGGTAATCATTCCTCACCTAGAAGGGGGATTCTTCACCCTCTATAGAGAATCCCTTGTAGGATCCCTTGTCGAAACCTATGGTGAACCAAGTGACCATCTCCTATGTATTAACGATGATATCAATAGTTGGTTTATCCAAGGAGGAAATTTTTGGGATGATACTATCGAAACACAAAGCATACGAAATCTTGGGTAGTACAGCGAGAAACATTAAGAAAAAGAAAAGTAACATATTTCATTTATGATTGTGAATTCAGTTTAGGTGGCCAAAATAAAATTTAAATATGAATGTATTATGATTCGGGTCATATGATATAATCATTGGAATGGACTAGTTATATAAACATAACGCAATTTTGTATTGTTATGAGAAATCATTTACTTATATAGATGAAAACAACATAAGTAGGATAGTTTAAGGCATCCGAAAACTAGTATCAGTTAAGTAGATTTCAACAATGCAGTTTAAGAAGGGAATGAATAAAGGTTATCAGGTTTATGCTCTTCAAGTGACAAATCTGTTGGAAAAATAAAATAAACCCAACCTAGAAGACTTTACCATCTTACGTGAATTTATATATATTTTTTGTAGACAAAATACTTGAAATGCCCCCTAGAAGAGAGCTAGATTTCTCTTTTGATCTGCTTCTTGGATCAACACCTATATCTAAGGCACCCTACAGGATGAGTTTACCTGAATTAATAGAGTTAAAAATTCAACTACAAGAACTGTTTAACAAGGAATACATCAGAACAAGTGTCTCATCATGGGGAGCACCAGTCCTTTTTGTTAAAAAGAAAGACAAACCTCTAAGATTATGCATTGATTATAGACAGTTAAAAAAAATGAATGTTAAGAACAAATATCCCCTACCCAGAATCAATTATTTGTTTGACCAAGTGGGAGGGGAAAATATTTTTTCTAAATTGGATTTAAGATCTGGTTATCACCAGGTCAGAATAATGGATGAAGAAATAAGTAAAACAATGTTTAGGATGAGATATGGACACTATGAATTTGTTGTTATACCGTTTGGGCTCACTAACGCACCAACAATGTTTATGTGTTTGATGAATACCATATTTACTATGTACCTGGATAAGTTTGTTTTGGTATTCATTGATGACATCCTAGTGTATTCGAAAATGGAAGAAGAACACGAAGAAAATCTAAGAATAGTATTGCAGACATTACAAAAACACAAGTTGTATGTAAAATTTGACAAATGTGACTTCTACCAAAAGAAAATATAGTACCTAGGACATGTAATATCTGAAGAGGGTATTGCAGTCGACCCAGAGAATATAAGAGCCATCATGGAATGGCTTATCCCTAAGGATGTAGTGGCCATCCGGTCATTCATGGGAATGACCGAGTACTACCGCGGATTTATAGAGGGATTCTCTAAGATTCCATACCCTATAACATCCCTACAGAAAAAGGGAACCAAGTTTATTTGGTCACATAAATGTCAGGATAGTTTTGATAAGTTAAAATAACTATTAACAACCACTCCCATTTTAAGGGTAGCAGAACCAGATAAAGACTTCACAGTCTACGTGGATGCAAGAAAAGAGGGTTTGGTAGGTGTCCTCACTCAAGAAGGGCACGTTATTTGTTATGAGTCATGAAAATAATGGATCATGAATGAAACTACGTCACTCATGACTTGGAATTAGCAGTTGTAATTCATGTGTTAAAAATGTGGGGACACTATATAATGGGAAAAAAATATATGTTGCTAATTGATAATAGTGGTGTGAAATAGGGATGATTTTAAGGATGGAAATTTATTTTAAAATGTAGAAACCTTGGCGAATCTTACTAATCCTTCATATTCCAACTATAAATGTGTGGCGATAGTTTTGTAAAAATATTCAAATTTCTAAGGATTTTCTACAGTTTTTATAAAATTTTGGTGATTTTTAAGTTAAAATAATTGTATCCTATAGAATTTGGGCAAATCATTTTTAAAATAGAAAATCTCTTTTCTAGAAAAACCATGGAAAATTAGCCCATGAGAGAAATTTAGCCCCTAAAATCATCCCTGGTGTGAAATTCTTGTTTGGTCAACCAGATCTTAATGCAAGGCAAGCAAGGTGGTTGGCCTTCTTGAGCGAATTCGACTTTGAGGTAAGACACATCAAGGGTAAGGGGAAAAAAGTGGCAGATGACTTAACTAGAATAATGCATGCGTTGTTTGAGGTAAATATTAGTAGGGAAGAAAGAGACATTGAGTAAAGTATAAAAGATGCAAGTAATAATGATGAAAAACACATCAAAACAATGGAAGATTTACAAAATAATGCAGAAAATTTAGACAGAAAAGATCTAAGTTTGGACATAAATGAACTACTAATATTCAAAAATAGGTTGTACATACCAAATTATGTTGAATTAAAGCTAATAATTTTTACGGAGTACACAAGAAACCATATTCTGGTCATCCAGGATACTAGAAAATGGTAATGACATTGAGGAAGTTGTTTTACTGGCCTAACATGAAAGGAAAGAAAACATAATACTTATATAAGTCCTGAGATTTTCAATGGGTGAAGGATGAACACCAGCACCCAACCGTCCTATTACAACCTCTACTTGTATCAAAATGGAAGTGGGAGATTATATCACTGGATTTTATCACAGGTTTGCATAAAACTCAAAAACAGAATGATTCAATTATGGTAGTAATCAATAAACTTAGCAAGTCTGCACATTTTATTCCTGTGAAATCTACTTATAAAGCTATTAACATCCCTGAAATATTTATGAAGGAATTTTTTAGACTGCATGGTATTGCTAAAATGGTGATTTTGGATAGAGATGTCAAATTTACATCTACGTTTTGGAAAGAATTGTTTGCAAGGTTGAATACTAACTTGAATTTCATCACAATCTACCATCCAAAAATGGATGGGCAGACTGAACGAACAAACCAGATTGTGGAATATATGCTATGAATGTACGTAAGGATGAAACCAACTAAGTGGGAGGAATACCTACACTTAGTGGAATTTGTGTAAAATAACGGTTATCAGACATCAACTAAGATGAGCCCCTTTGAAGTACTATATATGAAAAAGTGTACAACTTTGACTAGATGGGATAACCTAGTTGATAGACTCATGGTGGGACCAAAAATGCTCCAGGAAATGGAGAAAACAGTAAGAAAAGTACAACATAATTAAAAGGAGGCACACGACAGACATAAAATCTACGCAGATATGAAAAGAAGACACCAGGAATTTCAAGTTGGAGATCACGTGTATTTAAAAGTCAAAGAAATAAGAAGTTCATTAAAGCTAGGGAACTGTATAAAGTTGGCGGTCAAGTGGAACCAGAAGGATAGTTCCAAGAGGAACCTCTATGCATTCTAGATAGGAGATAAATAGTACTATGGAAAAGAGCCATCGCTCAGGTAAAAGTGTAATGGAAGCACTTTAGTCCCGAGGAGGCCACTTGGGAATTGGAGGAAGATTTGCAGAAATATTATCCAACCATGTTCTGAGAAAGGAATGAACACTGAGGATAGTGTTGTACTGAAGGGGGAGAGGACGTAATATCCCCCAAAAATTAATTAATTATTAAAGTCTGTATGCACTTAGGAATTTATTTCCATTTTTGGGAAATCCATATTTGGAAAATTATTGCCATGTATGGAAATTCCGAATTTTTAATTTGATTATTTGTAATTAATTATTGTGACTGTTGGGAAAATATTTGATTTTCCCAACCAACTCTTTGACTATGACACTTGTAAGACACAAATATTTTTATAATTAATTTTTGAAGGAGAAATGGAACAGCGAGGTTGAAATCAACTGACCATGACTCTATGAGTGGGGAACATTCTTGAACTACCTCAGTGATGAATTTTATAAGTGGAAAATGAGGAATTTTTCCATTGGCAGCCCCTGAAAAACAGGGATTTGTAAAGTTGCAAAAATTCCTAAAGAGGAAAAAATACCTAGGCACAAGATGCTTTGATATAGAGAATATGGGAGGAGGGAGGGCATTTCTTAGTATGTTGGAGAAAGGATATCACTTGTTGTTATAAGCATTGTTTCTAAGTGTGAGGTAAGGAGAATTTCTGATCTGGAACTGGACTATAGAGAAAGACGAACATTGGAGTTTTCCTTCATGGATTCATGGTCAATCTAGGGGGTGAACGAAGAAAGTAGTTTGGTTGTTCTATTATATGGTTGGGTGGAACTTGGTTGTTCCATCTTTTGTCCCAGCACTTTGTTCATATATGTACGTCTACTTATTCCTTGTTGAATTGTCTTATTTATGTATATCGGGTAGAATGAAATGAATTGTAGAATAAGTCCTTATAGTTTGATTTTATTTATTGAGTAAAGTTAAGAAATCTATGGTGGGTGTTAGCTATTAATAAAGTTGAGTTATGTAGATATATGTATACATAGGATATGCAGTCAAGCTAAATGAAAATACAATGATTTCTTGGGAATTATAACCATTACCATGTATTCTTACACATATATAAGTATAGGCATTTAACTTGAGGAATTTGGTCTATTGTTAAATCCAAACAAAATTATGGAAAAAAAAAGACAAGATATAAATATATATACTTACAGATGTTGATGCATTTTTAATTACACAGAGTTGTATAAAAATATTTAATGTATTCACACACATAAGGAATTTTTTAAACTTCTTGAGTTACATGAGATTCAAGTATTTTCTATTAAGTAGTCTATATAAAGGACACAGAAAATTATAGTCCCTTTTCATTACATCAAACTCAAAAGAAAAATTCCTAGTATATGTAATAAATGGCATCATAACTATTTCAATCGGAAAACATATTGTATTTCAGGGTTTTCTTCCCTGTTCAAATCAGTTCATTCCATGACAAATTTAAAATACAAGTAACCAGGTTATCTATGGAATCATTGTACAAAATCTATCATAATAATAGTACCCTAAGGTGGGACTCTGTACCACTATAAACAAAACCTTGAAACTTAGTTTTAAACGCTGAGAGTCAGAACTCGAATACCGTTCTAGTGAGGCGAACTCGTGAATCCATTTGATTAGAGTGTTTTAAGTTCTGCAAAAAGAGAAAATCAAGAATTAGCAAGAAAGTGTTAAGGATTAATCAACCAGAATAAATTTTGGAGATTCAATTACATGAAAAATACTTAGCTTGAGATTTTTGGCACGAGTGCTTTCCCATCGACATCGTTGATCAAACTGTGCGCAGGTCCGAGGGGGAGGAGTGTATCTAGAAAAACATGATGGGTACCCTTGCAAGTAAACAGGGGTCCCATCATTAGATTGGTAACCAAAAATCTTAATTCAAATAATTCTGGAATATAAATAAGAAAGAAAACAATGCTAAACATTTAATACTTTGATAACCCAAAT
This sequence comes from Picea sitchensis, assembly GCA_010110895.2. NCBI lineage: Eukaryota > Viridiplantae > Streptophyta > Pinopsida > Pinales > Pinaceae > Picea > Picea sitchensis. The sequence continues at coordinate 422,803 of SNQJ01S0000055.1, forward strand.
AATTCACACAGAGCCATGCATGTCACACAGAGGCATTTATCTCCATTTCGATATTACCTGTGATATTCTATTTACACTGAAGGAAATGTAATAGATAAACTTTCAAACACATAAGTACAGAAACAAAGAAATTATACGTAATTACTTGAATCAAGTTTAGATTCTAAATTATTTAAAAGAAATGGCATCGTATGGATATATCGATCCCTGTATAATGTATGAGTAATGTTTTTAGACTTAGAGTAGTGAAATTGTTACAAAAATAATGTCACAAAGTAACAAAGAAGTCTCACAATGATCCACAAGAAAGGGTTTGCGATTATACTTCATATAATCCGAGAGTAACGATTTTCACAGTAAATCTTTACGAACCCCCAAAAAACTCTTCCCTTAATAAAACAATGATATTAATGCAATCATGGATTTTTTTGAATATTAATGAGATATGAAATGTATATTCTCATAATCAGGAACCTATAGTTCGAAATTTGGATGGAGTTGCAGAACTAGGTTTACCTACGAAAACAACTATTGTAAACATTCAAACAAATGAAAATCGTAACATCCTATTACAAGAAAATACTCTTTTTCGAACATAAAGAAATCAATTCTTTAATACACATGACGGTTCTTAAGTAGAAAATATCCAGGAAGAACATGGAGGGTATTCCCTTATTTTTTCTATCACACAGTAGAATTCCATATTCACCATTGAAATACAAATTTAAGAGAACCCATGATTACTTACCGACAGGAAGGTATCAAATATTTAAAGTTACGGAAAGAACCAAGATAGGGTTATAACCTCTACCGAGTAGAATAGATATTCAACCACATAGCGTGAGATTTTTAAAATACAGTAAGTTCAAATGTATTTTTAGGAAAAAAAAACTCTCACGTTGTCCTCTTTCTTGTTCCCTAGTGGGTTATTAACAAAGACTAGAACTTCCTACGAAGTTTCGTAGAGACATAATTTTATATCCTAGGGTATAAGGAATTAGGATCCAATACAGGGAATAAAAGGGAGTGACAACACAACCCTAAGCGTGAAAGATCGCTAACAAATAATTAAAACTCCAGTGCAAGACCGAGAAAGTTGGAAAGAGCAAGAAGAAATATATATGGTGACTGGTGCACGCTATGTTAATCTAGAATCACAGAGAGCCCAGAGTAAAATGATAGATATTTGTTTACCTGGTATAGGGTAGCATCTAACCAATAGTCAACCTATCCTTTTCTTCCTGCCAATTTGATCTCGACTACCAGATTCAGGCTAACCGTGTTCCCAAGTCAAACATCATAGGGTACCACTCGAGCAGTTTTGCAAAATACACAGAGCCAAAGGAGGATGAAACAATAACCCTAGAAACCCTTCTCTATGAAGATTAATAGTGGTAGTTAAGAATATTGTACCTTACCATGCGATAGGAGGGAGGTGGCATATCTGGGATTCGACATGGTAGCCGAGCAAAAACCCTCGGGAGGTACCCCTGCAGGTCACCATTAATAGACTAGACAGAGGTTTTGATTCAGTGTTTGAAAAATAAGCCTTTAGACTTCATACCAAATTATTGTGAGGTGAGGACAACTAAGTTAAGGCCCGACTATACTCAGTTGTCACACCCAGTCTCTCATTGAGTTAAGGTTTGACCATCTAGTTCATTAGTGTTAACAAATTCGTGAGGAATGAATGTTATCATTGGGCCCCTTAAATGATACACAACCATCAACCATATCCAATACTGCATTAATAGTGGTTGGGATTCTAATCACAAACTTTCTCACAAAATTCTATTACATAAACAGTTAAAACAAAACGTAAAGCAACCATTATATTAAGCCCTGTGATATTTTTTTTGATAAAGGTGTATGCATTTCTAGAACCCGAATTCATATAAGTTCTTTATGATATAAGGAACATTTATGCCTAGAAATTAGTTGTATTTCTAGTGGGGTTTAACAATATAAAACACTAATGTTTATTCTTAGATATGGGTGGAATGCTAGTAAGGCTTTAACAAATATAAACGTAATGCTATGCATGAAGAGGGTTTCAATATTAGTAAGGATTTAACAAATATAAACGTTAATGTTTATGCATGGAGACAATTGTGATGCTAGAGAAGTTTACTAGTGTAAACGTTAATCCTTTATACTCATATCAACAAATAGAAATGTTAGTAACTAAGAGACTAGGGTATAGCGAAGCTACCCGTTGGCCATTATATGTGTGATTACTATGCAACATGAAATAACTCCAATATAAAATATTTTATAATGGAGTGGTGAACATAAACCATGTGAAAGTTAATAGTGACTACAACTACCTAATTATAACAACTCTATGCCTTTTGAAATAACTTGTTTGAAGAGAAAGGAGATTTAATGTCCCTATGAAAAAAAAAAAAATTGGTAAATTTGGGGAATATTACATTGTTTGTTTCCTTCCTTAAGCCAAACTTCCTCTTATTCCTGAAATTCTTGAATTTTGTTGTCGAGGTTTGATCATCGTATTTATTTTGGGATTTTTCTTTTGTGCTAATCCTTGATTCTTCTTGTACACAACAAGTCCAAAGTTATTCAAATTTGAGATACTCATTTCTTGTGTTCATACTTGTGGAAAATGCATCCCATGTCTTGGGAAGGATGTTGAGTACTATATTTACTAGTTCCTTGAAATGATGTCTTCAATAGCTTGTAGTTTAACTATTAGCTGAGAGATTCTCACAAAGTATGATGTTAGGCTTTCATAATCATTCATTTTCATGTCATGAAGCTCATTCTTAAGAATTATTACTTGTCTAGTGTTTCTTACTAAGAAGAGATTAGTTAGGGCATCGTACATATTATTATATGAATCAAGATGAGAGATGTAGGGTATCAAGTGGTATTTTACAGAGTCCACTATTATACTCATGGAATTAATGTCATTGTGCTTGAACTTCTCTATAACTCCAATGTTTTGAGGTTCCTTCTCTTTTCCTTTTTCAAACAGTGGTTCCACGATATTTCCTTTCATGATATCCAATACTTTATTCTTGGTAAGGATGAGTTCAATCCTTGTATTCCATGCTCTGAAGTTAGAAGTCCCTTTTAACTTGTTTTCTGACTTCATAGAGTAAGTCATGATTCATTTGACTTGGTCAACCTTTGCATTTGACCAAAAAAATAAAATTGACGTCTTAGCTTGTTGAAAGTACTACGAGGTGCCGTAGGTTAGGGTGCACTAGGATTTCAATAAATTAGTTCAATCTCTCCACTTAAGGTGCCTTAACAAGAGGGTTAGGATTTCATTATTGCAGCAAAAACTTTGACTGTAACTATAACTGTAACTGAGAAAAATCCTCCCAATATATATTCTAGTGGCTAGACTGTTCGAAGATAGTGTGGGACCATAACCTATTATAAATAGTAGGTTTTCTTATTTAACCATAGACAATATAGAAATATTTTCACCCAAGCATAGGCCGAAGCCACCCCCTCAAACCTTAACCTTGACAGAGAGAATAATTCTAGAAGCAAACCATAGATCCAAAATCCAATAAATTTAGCGTACCACTCTCCAAAGCTATAATACCAAGAAGAAATTACAAACCATAACCAAGATAAAGTCTAAACCTAAAACCGAAAATACTAGTTGCAATAGTTTCAACTGCACCTACTCTCCAAACTTCCACACTTACTAATTTTTTGCAATTACAAGCTACGTGAGTCAAAATGAGCTCTAGAATCCTGTATTTATACTAATGTTACTTAACTGTTTGGGCCAACTTATCCTCTTGGAGGCTGAAAACTCAATATTAATTATTTTCTTTAGCCTACTTGTCTTCTAGGGTTATTCCCAATGCTTTAGGGTTTCTTCTTGCTTTCGAGAATATTCTATTCTTGTCATGTTTACACATGGAGGTTTAATACCTCCTGCAGCTACCATAATATCAACAAAACTAACTCTCTACTATGCTTTTCTGGATAGACTAACTAGGTAGTTAAGGGACCTTCTTTTTCTCACCCTTCTGACAAAAGGAACCCAACAAATCAGAAACCATAGCATGAACCTCATGATACTTCCTCATAGGAAATGTTCTCTACTGTAGAGGTGTCGACATGCTTCTTCGAAATTACATCGCCCTCGAAGAAATTGAGACAATTTTGAATGATTTCCATAATGGGGCATGTGGTGGTCACTTATCTGGCATGTCCACTACTCAAAATATCATTGGAGAGGGAAAGTTTGGTCCCATGTTGTTTCACGACTCCATACATGTAGTTAAATGATGCGAAAAATCTCAATTATACACACATACATCTTGGGCACGACCTGCCCTATTGCACCCCGTCATCATGGTTGGCCCCTTTTGTAAATGGGGCATTGATTTCATGACATGAAACCCTCCATTAAATAACAAACACAAGTACATTGTAGTCTTTGTTGACTAATTTACCAAATTGGATGAAGAAATGCCCACGTTCTATAATAAAACTGTCACAACGATGCATTTTTTGCTTAACCATGTCACCCCTCGCTTCATTAACCCCCTACAACTAGTCTCTGACCATGTAAACAACTTCGAGAGTGAATTATTTTTTTATCTATCAACCAAATTAGGATTCACCCATGAGTTCGCCTCACTCTATGACCCACAATCTAATAGGAAAGTCGAGGCCATCAACAAGGTTCTCAAAACTATGCTTCAATGCATCGTTGAAAAACACAAGACTAATTGGCATCATATGATTTTTATAGCTTTTTGGGCATATGCTATAGATTTCAAAGTAACCATTAGTTTCATTCCCTTTCGCTTATTCCAAGACATCAAATAATTACAACCTATTGAGTGTGAAATCCCAACATTGTGCACTACGATTGAGCTCTTACCCAACACACCACTTCTTGAGAAAAGGTTGTTCGTCCTTGAATCACTCGATGAATATCAATGGGAATCATTACAAAACAATGAAGCATAAAAAAATAGGATCAGATCCATCTTTGACTTCCAAGTTAAACTTAAGTTATTTACCAAAGGTGACCTTGTATTGGCCTACGATATCGCCCATGATAACCTTGACCACAAAAAGTTTGAATCCCTCTAGCAAGGACCCTATTTCATCCATCATTTCCTTACTAAGGGATACTACATATTAGGCCACCCGGAAGACGTCGCTCTCAAGGACTCGGTCAACGAGTTACAATTGAAAAAATTCTACCCCCGAGTCTAACCATTTTACCTTTGGTTTTCCTTTCTTTCCTAGTTGTTTTTAGTATTTTTTGATATAACTCTCTCACTATGTGAGCCTAATCGAGTGTCCTTATGTCAATAGATGAATTATTTATTCCTTTATCACATCGAGTATGCATAAAAATCCAGTCGTTGGACCTAGAATATCGCTTCGATAACTTGTGGCACTTACACCCTCGATGATGTGTTTGTCTACTCTAGTGACATATGGCTCGGCCTCGCCACCAATAGTCAAGACGAATATGTTGTCGTCATTGGTCTCCTCTTTTAGGCTAGTCCTCTTCATATTTGTCACCTTAGCATTCTCTTAGATTCTTAGCCCATTGTCCATCATCTCAACAATGTGTATCATGTTCATGATCCATGCCTATATCATTACAAGTAGCAGCTGGACACCAGGATTTCGAAGTAGCATTTTTCAGTAGTAAGTTTTGGGCTTCTACAAAGAATATCAGAGTGATAGAAGATGAGTTTTGACTGGCTCATTCTCAGAGGATGGGAATGTTACAAAGTGGTATCGGATCAATTTTTTGAGTGTTGGTAAATTGGAACGTAACAACGTTGATGTTATGTTAGCTAATGTTTGTCTTTACAAAATTTCAAGTTATCTAAAGTGTCATGTATACTTTGTATTTGATTTATTTAAAAAATATAGATAACTTTATTTATTTAAATTTTGATTAGTGATAAACTTTGATTCATTATTGTAGGATTGACTATGTATTTCTATGGAACAACATTGAATGAATGTCGGTGGCCTCCCACCTATTCAAACTTGCTCATTTTGGTCATTTTGCATTTTGGCAGTTTTTTCCCTAGTTTTCGAGTTCGTGACTTGCGGGGCCATTTTGAGGCCCTAAAAAATGTATTTCAGAGCTCAACCTCGACTACATACAACAATCATCTAGTGATCATATTGTGGAAAAAAAATATCAAGTGCACACTCCAACAAAAGATCCAACTTTATCAAGTTGTCAAGGTAGGGAAACTCCTACACCAAGGCAAGTGGCTCACCTCGGGCCAAATTCAACAAAAATTTCCTCATATGGGGTAACTCAACACAATGAATATAATTTCTTCCTAATGGGGGAGGATTGATCCATATGGATTTCGGTGGACTCTCACCTATTCTAACTGGCTCATTTTGACAGTTTTTTCCCTAGTTTTTGGGTCCCTGACTTGCGGGGTTGTTTTGAGGCCCTAAACAATATTTTTTAGGGATCGCCATAGTCCTAAGAAAGACCTTTCCAACGGGCTATCCTTATCCTAAAATGGAGATCATGTGAAAAATTTATGAACCCGGGAAGTTTATGTACTAACTTACCCAAACGGGGCCCACATGACTTTTGGCACTTCATCTCCTAGGGTTAGGTTTTTTGGATGTCTAGGGTTTTTGACATTCATGTTTCTTGTAAAGAGGCCTTCAAGGACTCATTGTAATCATCTTCTTGCGAGTGAGCACATTTGTCACATATCTTCTCATAGATAAGCTGCCACCATTCTGGCAAGCTTATTTTTGTTGCATTTTATAGTTCCATCTTATTTCCTTATTGAGTAGAAACCACTTTTACTCTATATCTATTATTCTATATTAAACATATTTTGATAATTCAGTTCATTTTGCAAATATATTCCAGCTCAAACATACATATTGAGGGCTTAGAGGCGAAGTTCTCGGGAACAATGTATGATGTTTTCAACAACAAATGGATAGTCATGCATGAGATTCTTCGACCAGTCATAAGATGAGCGAATCTGATGGAGTGGGCTTCGAGTGGAAGAAATGGGATTCTTTGGTCCCTCTTCATTGGCTCATATGCATATTTCCATAAAAAATGATACAGATGATGATATGGATCATGTAGCAGTAGTAGTTCAGTAAGGAGCTAAAGATTCTTTAATTTTAGTAGTTGTTTGTTTGTAATTGTGATGTATCTTTCATTTTCATTTTGGGTATATTTCATAATCAATCATGTCAGGGAAGGAAGCAACTAGATATCTCTGTATGCAACATGTGATATTATTCTATCAGGAGGAACCACCATGCTTGGTTTGTATTGTTCCTTCTATCAAGAAGCACCACTGTGTGTTTGGTTTGTAATGGAACAATGACATTTTATATAATGATTATGATTCTATCAATTCTTTTCTTTCATGGCTTCTTTGTGTTCATTCGTTTGTATGTCTTTCATGTATGACTCAGAGATTTCATTTGTGTGTGTCTAATTATGATTGGGAGCTTTCATTTCTTTTCTCTATACTAATAATCTTAATATTATATTTTTTTATTATTAGTCATTGATTCATATGAATAGGTGGCAAACAAACATAAATCTAAAATTGTTCTAAGAGAAATTGAAGACAAATGTTTTCCTTTTTAATATTCATATATAAAATATATTAATGAAAAAAATCAAATAGTTTTGAACACTTGTTTTTTATAATATTCATAGATAAAATATATTAATAAAAACTAATTATAATTACAATGTGTAAAAATAGTTATAATTTTTTTTTCTTTATCATTATAAAATTTCCTAGTTTAAATAAAGCAATTATCACAAATAGTTTCATATATCAAAATATATTAATATCAAATAGTTTGATATTAATATATTTTGATATTCATATATCAAAATATATTAATATCAATGTTGAGTATACTAGTTTAGATATGTGAATAATTTATCAAATAAATCAAATAGTTTTGAAAACTTTTTCTTTTTAATATTCATATTTATTTTTAATATAATAAAATTTTCAATACAATATAATATGACGCAACTCGCCCCTCGACGGATGGTCGCTCCCCACGAGGACCTTCTCTTCCACACAAGTCCTAAGAGTCAATGCTCTTCCTACTCCCTCGAGAGTTCTTTACCCACAGTAACACTACCGACAAACCTCTCTTCACAAATCAGGAGGTCGGGTCTCGTGATATCGCGGGGCTCGCAACACTGCCTCTTGCCGTTCAAACACCGAGCCCCAAATGTCGATGGTCAATGGTCAACCCTCGGGGTATCACCACTGGCGATGTCAACCACCTGACTTCCCAAACCCCGAGCATCGAGGTGTCGATTACCTTACGCGACGTCACCTGTATTCCACTGTACCTCGTGACCCGACACTATTCCGTCACTTCGGGAATTCGCAGATCGCGGATCCACGATACAACGCTCCTTGGGTTGATACTCCGAACACCGATCCCCGATTCTCCGACCCCGTGGATCTCCTGCCACCGGTCCCCGCTTTAATCGACGGCCCCAAATAGCTCGGGAAATCGCAGCTCGCGATTTCAACGAATCTGCCCTTCTACTCGTCAATCGCCGAATGCCGAACCCTATGGGTATTTGCTTTACCTCCTGCACCCAAGGGTTAAACCTTGCACGACTTATCCACGAATCAACGGTTGTCGGGACTTCGAGAATTCTCCACGAAAATTTCAAGTCGTCGATTCTCTTCCTCTTGAAGAGTCCTTCGCCCCGGAGCTTTTCCTGCTCAGACTTCTCCTGGGTCCTTTTATCAACTTTGACTCCTTCAGAGACTTCGCCACGTCTTTCTTCACAGCCCCTCAGACTTCAATTCTTCCATAAAATCACATACATAGCATATGAGAGAAATACGTAACAAGAAGCAAATATGCAAAGGCATAATGCTAACAACACGAGAATAAACACATCCATGGAACTGAATCAAGGCTTTCCTGTTCTTCTCTTCCCAGGCTTGCCTTTGAGTCTTCAATCAAACCTTCACGTCGCCTATATGGTTCGAATAAACCAACACAACTCTGGATGATGAGAATAAGAGTTTAACTGTAGAGCCTCCTCAACGCACTCTATGCGGAGGAATTCAACTGCACTCTATGCAGGAATCTCTCGGCTCAAACAGAGAAACAATTGAAACTTATTCTCGCCTTTCTCCCAGATTTCTAATCTGCCATGAAATTACATATGCAGCATATACAATGAAAGCATAACAAGAAGCAAGTAAGCAACAACATAATAATAGCAACACACAGAGAATAATCTCAGCCATGGAATTGAATCAAAGCTTTCCTATTAATTCAATATCTGTACATGGGGATTCTTCACTAGTTCTCTGCTTTGCTCTCCTTTGCTCCTAGATACTAATGTTGAATAATCTGTATGCCTCTATCACAATCATACAAGGGAGGGTGTCTATACTCCATTTTCCCTCTCGAAAGCAAAACTGTCTAATCTAGACTTAATTATCCTATCTACCTGCACTAAATCTTATCTACCTGCACTAAATCTAATAAGTGCCTCTGCTACCTAAAGGACTAGAGCTTATCTCCTCAAGGTCCGTTACAATGTACAAGTGCGCTCGATTATGAATGCTTTCATTCAAATGGCTGCGCTACAGATATCAAGGTGATTCAAAATTTTGGTGCTGGCGTCATCCAGCTGTCTTTTCTTTCTTCACGCGCTGGCTCGCTTGATGAGCATCATAATATTTTAATTTACCTCTTGACTAATGCTTTTCTCTTGACTAAGTTGCTATGGAGCAATGATTAATTTTTATTTTTATTGTATAATTTAACTCTCTTCTCCTCTGTTATAATAACCTCTAAGTCCAAGTAATGATAAAAGGGTTATCTACATGGTAGATAGATGTAAAATTCTAGAGAATGATCTATAATATTATACCTAAATCCCTAAAACAAATTTGGTGTCTCTCGATCAATGAAAAAAAAAAGTTGACATAAAATAATCCTAAATCTCAAACATATAGTTTTAACATTTTTTTCTTCCCTTACTTCGAAGCCTTACTCATCCAACTCCATAGGCACAAATTCAGAAATCAAAGTTCTTGAATGAAATGTACTTTCATTACATCTATTTCATTGAATAAAATGGACCTACATTGGATCCTATTTCAGAAAAAGCACAAAATAATATAACTTTTTAATGATTAAAGTCGAAATCAAAACGAAAAAAAGCTTCAACGGAATAAGGCCCGTAAAGCTTCAACGGAACGACCGGTAAAGCTTCGATTAAGTGAACCGTTGAGTTCTCTCATAGTTCGTTGAAGAGAGACGAGGATGGATGGCCAGAGAGAGAGTTGCAAAAGCAGGAAACTATTTTTTCGTTGAAGGGAGGTGCAAGAATATATATATATATATATATTATCAAGTTTCAACGTTTTCGTCCTTGTTTATCTGCTCTGGTATGTGTAGTTTGAGTCTGGATGTTCTCTGTGTGGTTCAGCGTCTATGTATCGTTGAGCCTGAGTCTGCATATTTAAGTCGAGTCATGTTCGTGTGCGATAGAGGAGGCTGGACTGAATTAGATCACCTGACATAGCGAACAAGTTTAATGGAAGGACGCCTTAGCTGCTCAACTACACATTTTATTATTATTATAACTCTTCTCAAAAGTCTTATTTTTTCGGTAGATATATTTATTGCTTGTTTAAAATCTCATGCATATCCTTTAATTTTATTATAGCAGCTCTTTTGAGAAGTCATAATTTTTGAGTAGATATATTTAGCAGTCTTAATCTCTTGTTGCTTTATATATACATAATCATCTTAGCTCGCTCTTACATGATAACACATTTCTTACATGATATTTAAATTTAAAAATAGTGAAGGCTTTCATAGATTTTCATCGCTTACAACACTTATTGAATGTCTACATGTCTCTCAATCACCGTTACGGTTATTAACCATTAATTTAATTGTTTTGCAATTTAGTTTTTATTTAGCCTTTTATATATATAAAAAATTAATTAATATTTTTTCAATTACACCTGGGAATTGACAGATTTCCTTATTTTATGTTTATAATTTTTTATAGTTTTTTATAATTAATAAAATAAATGGCTTTTTTATTTATTTATAATTTTTATAATTAATATTGACAGATTTCCTTATTTTATGTTTATAATTTTTTATAGTTTTTTATAATTAATAAAATAAATGGCTTTTTTATTTATTTATAATTTTTATATTTAATAGAATGAATGATATTTTTTATAATTAATAGAATAAATGATTTTTTTTTATAATTAATAGAATAAATGAAAAATTGTTGGTGATTTTTTTTGTGATGTAATCTATATTATGTTTTAACTTAAAATGATGTATATTATGTTTTAACTTAACATAATGTGATGTCTATTATGTTTTAATTTAAATACTTAAATGTAAAAATTATTCTAAGAAACATAATAGAATGTCTATTTATAATTTATTATATATTAAATATATTTTATTTTTTAATAAAAAATATTATTTATGTTAGTTATTATTGGCTAACTTTTTTCATGAGCGAAGGAATTTACATTTAGAATATTTTTTAATTATATGTATATTTTCAATACATATATTGTTTTGAGTTTTATTGTAGTTTTTATTTCAGATAACATAATAAATTTATGTTATTATAATTTATTTAAAAAAAAATGAATTTATATATAAGTAGATATTGTTACATTAGAATTTTTTTAAAGAATTATTCTTATTTTGAGCCATTAATAAGTGAGGCTTGGACTTAGGATTTAAGCTTAGCGTTACTATTCAATGCTTGAGCTTAGGAATATGATTAAGATCTAGGTTTAAGGATTTATACCTAGTATGTAGGCTTAGGATATAAGCTTAAAATTAGGGTAGGGTAGTTTATGTCTACTATGTTAGATTATTTTATGTATGATAAGGTAGAACAACTTACGTAGCCTAAGTTAGGTTAGGCTCTAGGGTAGGTCAGGGTGACGAAGAATAGGTTAGTGATGCAGCACCCCCTGCCTCAGCAGGTTCTGTGTGACGTCTCATTCTTAGGATTGTTCCAAATCTTCCCCTAAGTCAGATTGACTATCTAGTTTCCCCACAGGAATATCACACACACAAGGTATATTCCACAACTGACCAACAAATATAATCGGGCTTTTCTTTTTCCTTTCGGGATTTTGGATTTCATGATTTCGCAAATCCTGTTGTCGAGCCTTTGTTTCATCAACCTCTGAAACCCGAAACGTCAACGAGGGTTGATTCCTTCAATGCAACGAACACAAGCCTCTTGTTGCCACTTATTTCAGCTTTTTCGGAACATGAGTGATCGACCAACACTCGTTCCTCTTCCCTTATGATTTTTCCGGTTTCCTAAATTTCCCCTTCTGGCGAGATCAAAGGTCTTTTGGGACTTTCCCCGAAGCTTGACCACCTGTTTCGGCTTCCATCACATGTATCCTCCGACTTGTGCTTGGGACCCTATTTTTGGATTTTTGGGAGTTACATTGACATCCAAATCTTCCCTTGACTCCGGGAACCTTGAAACCCGATTGGGCCAACGACTATTGTCCTTCAATATTTCAGGAATTTTTACCTTTCACTCTTCTGGATTTCGCGACTTGCAAGATCCACAGCAGAAAGGTTCCTCGCCTCCTGAAACTTCGATCTCCGAATTCCCAAAACCTCTCCTCCAACGTGATCTATGGTTGAGATCCTCCACGACTCGACGACTCTAGATCTTTCGGATTTTTGCGAACCGAGAGTTTGAAACTCTCAATTCCAAAGATCGTTGCCTCCTCTACTTTCCGACACCCGAAGTGACGAAATATCAAAATTCCACACCAAAATCCTTTCACGACTCGCGACTTTGGGATTTTCACTCCACTATGCCCCGAATCCTTGTTGTCAGGACCCTCGAAATGTCGAACTCCGAAATTCTGAAGCACCGAAAATTCTATGCCTCGTCTTCACACATGATAATCCATTTCACGATTCGAAAGTTCGAGTGACCAAGGGATTTGACTTGCACTTTGGACTTACAAACCCTGATTTGCCGAAATGATCTTGACGATTCAATGGTCACGATCAATGGTCGACGTTGAATCTTGAAACCAATGTAATGGGTTCATCCAACCCTTATCCACCCTGCAACTCCTATGAATCCTACGGTCCTCGCGACTTCATGAGTTCTCCACAGATAATTTCAACTGTCTGATTCACTCCTCAATGAATCTCTGGACAAAATGACTTGACGTCCTTCCACTGAGCTTAACTTTTGTGCAATGATTTCACTCCCCCTCTTACTTTTAATGCTTCAAAGGTGTTTATCCTTCTGAGATTTCTATTGCAACCTCAAGTCTCGAAAGGAATGTTGCACACACTCTTTTGATGCAGGAGCATCTCCCACATCAAGCGAGCCAACGCGGAAGCGGAAGGACAGCTCGACAAGCCAGCACAAATTTTGAAAAACGCTTTGGAATTGTTGCGTGATATTAAATGAACCATTAAGATGAGGCACACTTTGTATATTGTAATGGACCTTGAGTGGATAGCTCTCGTCCTTAGCAGGTAGAGGCATTTAAGGTAGTTAATGTGAAGTAGATAGAATTTAATTCTACACTAGACTGTTGTAGAGCGCAAGAGGGAAACGGGATATAGACACCCTCATTGTGCATTTGTAACATTATGATGAATTAGATGAGCAAAGAAGAAGTAGAGATCTGTGTAATAACACCCATGTACAGACATTTGAATTAATAGAAAGAGTTGATTCAAATTCATGGTTTTGTGTTGTTCTTTGTGTATTGATGTTGATATATGCATGAATGTTTTCTTCCAGTTATACATTTGCTTTTATATGTTGTGTATATGATTTCATGTCTGAATTTGACGTCTGAAAGGGTGAAGGACTGACTTTTGATTGTTTCTCTATTTGAGCCAGAGAATTCCTGCAAGGAGTGCAGTTGAAGTGTCCGCAAGGAGTGTGTCAACAGAGGTTTCAAATAGAGATAACTTTTGTTCTCATTCACCTAGAAGTGCAGTTGAGCATAGGAGTCGTGCAAAGAGTGTGCAGGCCAAGAGAAGTCTCAGTGTTGTGAATCTGAGTAGAGAGTTGAAAAACTGCTGCTGCAGGTGTGCGCAGAGTCGAAGGATTCAAACATTTGAAGTGTTTTAAGGTTGTTGCAAGGAGTGCGTGCAAAGGTATTTTCCAAAGTTCAGAGTTGGAGAAGGCTCAGGAGGGAGAAGACACTTGGAATTGTTGAAGGACAATGCAGGAAGCAGTGCATGAAGTGTTCAAGCAGGCGTTGCAAGTTTGCGCGTGGATGAACAAGTTTTCACGGAGGAAGACTTGATTCAATTTCCAGAGGTCATCAAAGAAGAAACGGACGACCAATATTCTCTAGGGAGGATTTGCGATAATCCGTGGGCCATTAGATCTCGCAGAGGTGCAAGGGGAGATACGACGACATATTCCCAAAGGGTCCAAAGCTCAGGAGGGATAGAGCCATTGATTAGGGCCACGAAGAATGTTGGATCTACACGTGTATCGTGTATCACAGTTTCGTAGATCAAAACTTCAAATTCTTGCAACGAGAATCATGATATTGCGATACACAATATCTCGATGGGTAATATCACAGTGTGGGGCCGCAGGAGTTGGTGGAGGATAGGTGGCACGAGTCATCAAAGTTTCATGGTGAGAAGTCTCGAACTCACTGCATTAGGATTCGCGATACAACGAACTCTGAAATGCATATGGAGTGAAGTGGCGATTGAATAGTCAACTCGCACGTGTATCACAGTTTTGTCATATTTTGACTTGGGAGTCAAAGAATTGAGTTGTTCGACATCGCGAGTAGTGAAATCGTGATAGGAGAAGTCTCAACAGGTGAGAGAAATTTTAGCGTGGACTGAGGTGTCGGGTCTCGGTGATCCGAGAGTACAACATTCGATCATTGACCTTGTGAAGTCCCGAAGTCCGATCCTTTGAGTACAGAGAGGGGATCGTGCGAGAGTTTTGTGGGAACAGATTTCCCGATAGGGAAATAAAAGAGCTATTTAAGAGTTCTTCGAGCCGTGAGGAAGAGAATATCCTGTGTGCGCGTGGACCTTCCCACCTACGGGTGGTGACGGGGCTACATTGCTATCAGTTTGGTATCAGAGCACAGAAAGATTATTTGCTTTCTGTAGCAGCGAAGAGGAGAATTCACCATGCCACCGAGAAGAGATAGACAATCACTCGATCCAGAGGATAGGTAAATTTTGCGATGAAGAGGCAGACAGATGGCAGATCCAACCATAGAGATACAAATACATGATCTTCGAGCCAGACTCGAAGACATGGAGACAGCGCAAAGATGCACAGCCAGTGCAGGGCATCTGAGTGATTCCGATAGTGAAATAGAGGTTGAACGTGAAGATGAAGTTGCAGCCGAAGATGCATCAAAAGAGCGTTTAATCAGAGCTATTGCAAGGATGGGTGAAAGAGTAAAGATAGAAATTCCAGTTTACGAGGGAAATCTGGATGCAGAGGAGCTTCTAGACTGGATTAGAGCTCTGGATACATACTTCGACTATGAAGATGTCGAAGAGGATAAGAAAGTCAAGCATGTTGTCACACGCTTGAAGGGACATGCAACATTGTGCTGGGATGAGCTACAAGATGACAAACGCTACAAAGGAAAGAAAAAGATCAAGAGCTGGGACAGGATGATCGCGAAGATGAAGGCGAAATTCATCCCCAGAGACTATCAAATTACTCTGTTCAAGAGGATGTAGAACCTGAAACAGAAGCTGATGACAATAAAGGAATATACTGAGGAGTTCTATAAACTAAACATCAGGGTAGGTCATCGGGAGAGAGATGATGAGAAAGTTGCCAGATACATGAATTTCCTGAGATATGATATCCAGGATGAGATAAGCATGGTTACCATCCGAAACGTGGAAGATTCTTATCAAATGGCTCTGAAAGTTGAAGAGAAGCTGAACCGAAAGCAAGGTCAGAGGGGTCGAGGCAAAAGTTAGCCCAAAGGCAAAGCAGTTGCCCAGGAGAAATTCGAGAAGCCCAAGGATGACTGGAAGAAACCTCAGACTCGTACTGAGCGAGGTGGAATTTCACGGCGAGGGCCATATGTTGAACAAAGAGGGTAGCATAATTAGCAGAGAGGAGATTTTGTTGATAACAACACTTTTCCTCGTACTAGAGGTAGAGCTAGAGGAAGAGGTGGAGTAATTACATGATTCACATGTGGAACGAATGGGCACAAGTCTTATGAGTGTCCAGAGAAAAAGAAGGACATTGGAGAATCTCACATCACTGAAGCACAGAGGTGGGATGTTGAAGCTGAATATGCACAAGGTGGAAGATCGCTCATGATGGGAAAAGTCATTTTGACACCTGAGAAGGAGGTGGAAAGTTCAGTCCAAAGGATCGGACTTTTTAGGACTACTTGCAATACCAAGGACACGGTATGCAAGGTCATCATAGACAGTGGTAGCATGGATAATCTTGTTTCTACAGAGATGGTAGAGAAGTTGGAGCTGGAGACGACTGATCATCCAAGCCCATACAAAGTTACGTGGCTACAGAAAGGACACCAGGTAACTGTCACTAAACAATGCTTGGTTGAATTCAAGATAGGAGGATATAATGATAAGATCTTATGTGATGTCATTCCTATGGATGTTTGTCATCTATTGCTGGGTAGACCATGGCAATATGACAGAAATGTGATTCATGATGGGAGAATGAACACATACACCCTTGAGAAGAATGGAAGGACACACATGTTGCTTCTGATAAAGGATAAGGAGGTGAAGCCTGAAGTAAGAAACATGATACTTCTCATGAGTGGGAAGGAACTCCTTACAAAGGTTAAGAAGAAGGAGGATCCAGAGTTCATTGTGGTCAGGAAGCCGAGAATTGTTCTGACTAGCACGAGAGTGGATGATTTACCAGAGGAGGTTCAGGAACTACTGGAAGAGTTCGCTATCATCATAGTGGATGGATTACCTCATTCGTTACCACCAATCAGAAGTCTGAGTCATCATATTGATCTCATACCAGGGGCCAGTTTGCCAAACAAAGCTGCATACAGATTGACGCCACAATACAATGAAGAGGTTAAAAGGAAAGTCTAGGAGTTATTGGACAAAGGTTTGGTTAGGGAAAGCTTGAGTCCGTGTGTTGTTCCAACAGTACTCAGTCTGAAGAAATATGAAAGATGGAGGATGTGTACTGACTCAAGGGAGATCAACAAGATAAACATCAAGTATAGATTTCCATTACAGAGGATGGATGATTTAATGGATTGCTTAAGTGGAGAAAAATACTTTTCAAAGATTGATTTGAAAAGAGGATATCACTAGATTTGCATGAGAGAAGGTGATGAATGGAAGACAACGTTCAAAACAAATGAGGGTTTGTGTGAATGGCTTGTTATGCCATTTGGCTAAACAAATGCACCAAGTACCTTCATGAGGTTGATGAACGAAGTCCTGAGGGAGTTCATCGGGAAATTTGTCATTGTGTATTTGGATGACATACTGATTTACAGTAAATCAGTGGCAG